>JH432114.1:277533-336214 GCA_000239455.1 Strigamia maritima
TTTTTTTTTTTTGGTTTTTAGTTTTGTTTATTTTATTTTTCGTTTTCTTTCTTTTTCCTTTTTGTAACTTTTTTTTTTATTATTAATTTTCATTTTATCCCCTTTAACCTTTCCAATTTGCTTAGGTCTCGTTCTCGATCCCATTCGCGTGGACGAAGAACTAAATCTGCATCTCGGTCTCAATCTCGAAGTCGTTCTCGTTCCCGGTCTAGAAGCCGAAGTGCAAGCCGTTCTTGTTCACCCAGCCAATCACGATCTAGGTAAAACAAAAATTAAATTCGTATTTTTTTACAAATTTTTAATTTATTTATTTATTTATTTCATTTTATTCACTCATTTTAGGTCTCGCGACAAAGTGTGCCGCACTCCTTCCAAAGATGGCAAGCAAACTAACGGATCCGTAGACAAGGACTGATTGACCACCAACATTTGGATTCAAACTGCGGATGTATCAGTTTATTCTCATTTTTTATTTTCCAGAAACACACACTTCAGTGGTTTAAAGTTAATATTTAAAAACTCAACAATTCTTAAAGGATTTATTTTCATTATGATATTCGCTTGTCATTTAGGAGATTTATGTGTACTTTTAACTGATGATACTGTATTTGTTTTAATGTAATTTTTTTTTTGTTCGAAATAAAAATCGATTTCAACCTGGATTTGTATTCATGTAATTTCCTCGTGTATTTCGCATTTTGTGTTTTTTTTTTATATATCCGGTGATCGTATTTCCGGTTTCTTCGTAATTGGTTGAAAAGTGTGACGATATCGTCATGCGCACCAATCGCAGCGGTTTACGACTACAGGGGAAAGAACAAAATTTTAAGAGTTTGGAAGATGGCTCCGTTTGTATTAGTTTTCAATTGCGGCCCTTCATAAATGACTGAATTGTCAAGTTCGATTTAATACAAAAACTATATTTAACAATTAAAAGAACAAAACGGTGAGTGGGAGTACATTTTAGAATAAAAAGGGGATCTGCAAAAGACGATTTCAGTCATTTGTCGTCAACAATAACTTAACGCTCGTTTATCTCGTTATTACAGCAAATCTGGACATATAGTCCAAGCGACCGATCGAAAATTGAGTTCAATGGCGGAAAATCCAGGTAGAAGATTAAACATGAACTTTACTCAAAAGTTCGAGTGCCGAATTAAGTGAATGGAGTTTTATTTTAAGCCCTTTCTCAAAACGGTCGACTATAAATAACTGTTGAATTAGAAAAGAAAAGAAAGTTATAAAAAAAAAAATGAAATTAAAAAAAATATGTTTAGTCTCGTTTCTATTTTTATAATTTTTTGGCATTAAATCTCGTGACCTTATTAAGAAAGTGCGGCCGAAATTCCTTTCCTTTTAATGTTGTTGAGTCAGTGTTTTTTTTTTCTTTTTATATTTTATTTTCGTAGATGAAGGTTTCGACCATATGAAAGAAGATGTTTCCGATTTGCATCTCGGTCGCAGAGCCGCCAAACGAGCGAAGAATAACAACGGCTTGCGCAATCTCAATCAGTGGATAGGTGACGATTGCAATCAACCGAGCACAAGTGGCACGAGCAGTAGGGAACACAGGTTTTTTAACACGTAAAATCGTTTAAACTGAATTTTTTTTAAATTAATTTTTTGTTTTGATCTAGGAAACGTGATTCCAACAGTTTGCCGGTTACGAAGAACGTCAAGAAAATCAGACTGGATTTGCCGGTTGTCAATGGGCAAGGGTTACGTGTCGACACTCCTGTCCATCAATTGCTCAACAGTGCGGTAAATTTGGACCCTGGGCCATACCAATTGAAAAACTGGCCAATTGACGACGACGTGGAAGATGACATTCAGTATTTGAACCGGCTGAGCAGCAACCGGCGCATTCTCGACTCCTGGCGGGACATTGATCACACTGACTCGGAAGCCGAAGATGCTGATGCGAGCGGGCAGTCTGCAGCGGACGGCGTTCGGACTTTATCCGACTCGGAAGTCGATCGCGATCGCAAGGCTCCGGTCAAACGACAAAGGTCATCGAGGACGATCGTGTTGAGTGACAGCGAATCAGAATCGCCTTGTCCGCGCATCAAAAAGTCTCCGCGGTGTCAAATTTTTCCTCGGCAACCTCTCAACTCGGCCGTGTCTCGAACAAACGTGTCGCCGCGACCCCGGCCCCGCATACCGATGCTGGTTGGTGGCATGAAACTGGACGTGGACGTGCGGGAACAAAGTGTGGAACGCATGCAATTGAACAAGTGTCCACTTCGCTCTTCGTCCATCAGTCCGCTTATTTTTCCTGACGAAGAAGATGAAGATGACGTCGAAATTGATTCCGACACCGAGGAGTTCATGGATCCTGTGCGACAAGTGCAACAAATGGAGGAGGACGAAGATCTGGCGCGTCGTCTTCAAGTACCTACTATATTTTTTTAAAAAAGAAAATGAATTTTCAAATTAAAATTTTTTAATTAATTTTTTTAAGGCCGAATTCGATGCCGAAGCGGATACACCTCGAGTACCCCCGAGACGCAATACTCACTCGCATTCCAGCCAAACCCGTCAACTCAGACCAAGACGTGTTCCGGCGCAACAAGAGCGACGAATAGCGGCCACTTTTCGTGTAAACAACCAAATGAACGGAATGGACGGTGCAGTGACCACTTTACCGTTGCGGATAGAATTGCGACCGGTGAAATTAACACGGCAAACGAATTATTGGGAAAAGAATTTTTTTTTATTTGTTTTTTTTTTATAGATACCACAGGGGACGCGCGTAGCTTTTCAAAGGCCTCCGCGTGCTGCACGCGGGGGCAGATGGGATGCGTGGAATTTGCTTTTCAACGATATCGATGATGATTATGAGGTTAATTGGACAAGTTGAAGGTTTTCGTGCCAGTTTAGCCTGATTAATTTATTGATTGTTTTTATAGGGATTGCTTGATTTGGCTGATTTGATGGGCGAAGTGAGGCAAAAGGGGTTAACCGATGCTCAAATAGGACAGCTGCCAACTAGAACGGTGGCAAATGAACAAGTTCTAAAAAAGACTCCGTCGGGATCGCGATCGAGATGTCACATTTGCATGTGCGATTACGAGGTCGGAGAAGAAATGCGTAGTTTGACTTGTTTTCACGAATTCCACTCTGGATGCATTGATCGTTGGCTTCGAGTATGATTTGTTTTTCTTTTTTTTTATAATTATTATTAATTAATTAATTAATTAATTGTTTTGATAATTAGGAAAATGCGACTTGCCCGATTTGTCGTGCCGAAGTCACACTGAATGGCGAAACACATTAAGAAAGTACCCGAAGACTTTTTTTTTTTAATTCAAATTTCCTTTCTTTTCTCTTTTTTTTTTTTTAAATTCCATTTATGTTTGCGGAATTTAAAAGTAGATGCTAAAAAACAAAACAAAAAAAATGAACAGAACATCTTTTTGATCGTTTACAATATTACAATTTTGTACAACAAAATAAAAGTTACAAAAAAAAAAACTGGAAAAAAAAAAATACCGCAAAATGTAATTTTAACTTTATTCTCTCTAACAAAAAAAGTTATAATTTCGTTTTCGTTTACCGTTTATTTTAATTTTTTAAATTAGGAAAAAAATAACAATAAAAAAGGAAAGTGGGTTTAATTTTTATTGATTTTTCATTTTCTTGCAGTAAAAAAAAAAAAAAAACTAATTGAAATGCATTCATCGTCTTTAATAAACTCGATATATTCTAACGGCAGCCGTTACCATAGCAACGATAAGCCGATGAAGTGCGAGAGGGTAACCCATCTCCAGAGGGAGACTGGTAGTCATGGTGATTTGAGAACGACACGATTCAGCTCCAGATACGAGATCTGGTCCGTCGAGACCACTGGCGAGTGGCACGCACACAGTTTAGCACGAAAGATGCGAACTGACCACGCCTACACATCCCCCTCGCGTATTCCCTCGTCCTCCTTTCTCCCTCTGCCACCCCTACCCCCTCGCGCATATAAAACAAGGCCACGGCCCGCAACAGATGATCATCGGCTGCTGAGCGAGTGATGTGGGTCATATCGATTCGCCATCAAAAAGTCATTTTAATTCTTAACCGCATTTCTCTACTTTTTTTATTATCTTACAGATGCGTTGAAAAATGTACGGATTGTTAATAGAATCGCTGTCGGAGTATCTGGTAGCGACGTATGGCGAAGAAGCGTGGGATAATGTTCGCAAATCCGCGGAGATCACTACAGCTACGTTTAGTGTGCAGCAAGTGTACCCGGAAACCGTGTTACCGCGCATTGTATCATGTGCGAGCAAGGTGATGAATGAAAAACGTTCATTTTTTCATTTTTTTTAATGACGAATTTTTTGTTTGTATTATTTTTATTTATTACTTTTCTTAGTTGTTCGAAGTGGATGAAAGAACGTTGATGGAAGCTGTTGGTGTACATTTTGTGAATTTTGTCAGTCGTTATGGATACGATCAAATGTTGGCCGTCCTCGGACGTCATCTCAGGGATTTCCTCAATGGACTCGATAACTTACACGAATATTTTCGCTTTTCTTATCCTCGTATGATGCCGCCATCGTTTTTCTGTGAGGATGAGACTAAGGACGGATTGACTCTTCATTACCGAACTAGGAGACGAGGGTACATTCATTACACCATCGGGCAAATCAAAGCTGTCGGCAAGTTGTTTTATCACACGCCCGTCAAAGTTAATATCATCGAGGAAGAAATGCAAGCGGGTGTATTACATGTTGTGATGAAATTAGATTTTGATAATACTGCTTGGGATGACGATGCGGTGAGAATTTCACGAAAAGTAGTTTGAAAAAAGTTACTTGAATGTTTTTTGTTTGTTTAATAGGTTGTTATTTTACACGAAGAAACTTTTTTACCGATTTCAGCTCGTGTTGTGTTTGAGTTATTCCCGTTTTGCATTGTTTTCACTTCCGATTTAGAGATTTGTGTATTGGGGAGCAGCCTGCACACCATCATGACAGATGCATTAGGCAAAAAAATCAGCGATGTGTTCAGTTTGGTTCGTCCCGCACTTGAATTTACCTGGACTGCGGTAAGTTTCTCGGTTATGACTTTTATTCGCCGTGGATATTTGAGAAAAACGGAAATTGCACATTTTCTTACTCGTTTTATTTTATTCATTCAATTTACCTCGAGAATTTACTTCCGTATCCTTTTGCGCCACCTCTCGGCAATAAAACGCGTTTATTATTTAGTTTAAATTAAATTTTCTTATTTATTTTTGTGCAGATCTTGAGCCGAACCAATAATGTTTTCGAACTGTGTAGCATTGAGCCTATTCACTTTATAGAAGATAATGATGAGAGAATCGAAATCATACTGGCTAAATTTAATTCATTTGATGGTGAAATTACGCAGAGCAGACTTTGATGCAGAAAAAGTTAATCAATTTATCATCTAAATATTATAGATCAATTAAAAGAACGTAGTATCCAACTTAAAGGTCAAATGTTATTTGTAAGTGAATGGAATGCCGTCATCTACTTAGGAACTCCCGTGTAAGTTTTAAAAATAGAAATTTACAACAAATTATTCATTTTTTTTTTTTTTAGTATGCAAGATTTAGATGCGATGATCACAGTTGGTTTATACATCAACGACTTAAGTATGCACGATTTCAGTCGCGATTTGATGCTGGCTGGCACTCAGCAATCGGTCGAGTTGAAATTGGCTCTCGATCAGGAACAGAAGAAATCGAAGAGACTCGAAGACAGCATGAAGAAGTTGGACGACGAGATGCGAAGAACGGACGAACTTTTATACCAAATGATACCCAAAGAAGTGGCTATCCGACTTCGTAAAGGAGAATGTTCCGTGTCCACCTGCGAAGTATTTGACAGCGTCACAATTTTATTCAGCGATGTCGTCACATTCACGGAAATGTGCAGTCGAATTACACCGATGGAGGTTGTCACACTATTAAACATGATGTACAGCTTATTCGACAATCTTACAGAAAGACATGACATTTATAAGGTAGAAAATGGTTTGACTTTTATTTTATTATTTATTATTTATTATTCATTTTTGAGTCTTTTTATAGGTAGAAACCATCGGTGATGCATATATGGTGGTGTCAGGCTGTCCTCAACGTGTGGAAAACCATGCAACAAGAATATGTGATATGGCTTTAGACATGGTTAACGTAATAACTGGGATTAGGGACCCGTCGACTAATAAAAATATACGAATTCGTGTTGGCATTAACTCGGGTAATGTGGTTGCCGGTGTTGTCGGGGTCAAAATGCCGCGATATTGTTTATTTGGTGATGCTGTGAACACAACGTCTCGAATGGAGAGTTCTAGCGAAGTAAATAAAATTGTATTTTAATATTTCATTTTATTCGATTTTAACTATTTTTTTTTATTAAATAGGCGATGAAGATACAACTCAGCACCGAAACTAAAGATCTATTACCACCCACGTATAAACTCGAACCCCGCGGAACCGTTAGTTTGAAAGTGAGTAAAACGAACTAACGGAGACATAATCAATATTTGGTATTTGATTTAAACGCTGTCGTCTTAGGGCAAAGGACGAGTAAAAACATACTGGCTTACGGGCAAGGAAGGATATGAAATTCCAACCGTTGGGTTGGCGGGAACCGGTGGAATTTCAGCAACAGGTCAAACAGAATTTTTAAAACGCAACAAAAATGAGATTTTCAATTTTATTTACTCTTCACAGCTTCGCCGCTCTATTCACCCGTAATGATGGGCGACACAATACTCGCACGCGACTCTCTAGCTCATGCGGTGCTCTCTAACTTGTCAACTCCGAATGTTTCCCGACCAGCAACAGCGGCCTCGTTCAGGGGTATTGACGACCAAACCTTTTAATGTTGACCTTCCCCTTCTTTTTCCCTTTCACTCCGAACACGCCACAATCTCCAAGCACTTAACGTTTGTTTTTTTCTCTCATCAAGACTAGCTTTGTCTAATGTAGGCAACGACGACGAATTACGCGCTGCTGTAGCGTCCATCGTAATACCAACTATCGCCATCACAAAATCAACAACGCCAAATTCACTAGCTTCATCCGCCATTTCTATACAAGTTCCAGAGACAATTTCAAAATTACCTCCAACGACCAATATACAGTTGGATCCAACACCGATTATCGATCCAACACCGATTATCGATCCAACACCGATTATCGACCCAACACCGATTATCGATCCAACACCGATTATCGACCCAACACCGATTATCGATCCAACACCGATTATCGATCCAACACCGATTATCGATCCAACACCGATTATCGATCCAACATCGATTATCGTCGCACCACCCATCGAACCATCTCAACCGGATACTAACAACGACATTGAAGATTTGGACCCGAAAATTGCAAGTATTTCCAATATGGCCACCGAAACAGCATCGATTGCACCTTCGATTAAAGTCACCGCTCCTTCGGTTGCCGCACCGTTACCCCAAAAGACTGCACCTGCCCAACAGCCGAGTCAAGATGCGGGTCCGCAAATAAATTCTCAGACAACAAGTGTTCCAGTAGGGCAAGTGGCGATTCAAGCACTGAGTGAAATCCCGGTAGTTGAGTCGAATGTACAGGGAATTCCGCCGCGCATCGTTCCCGTGGCGCGTAAACAGTCGCGGGATTTCGAGTCGATGCAGAAACTGTTGAAATCTCATTTTGATTCGCAGCAGCCAGTGCCAGCTGTTCATTGCAATTTTCAGTGTCAGAGCAGTGCGTGCATTTTGCAATGAATCAGTTTTAGACTCACGAGTGAGTTTATTACATAGTTTATGGTTTAGATATTACCAAATCGTTTAGAAATGGAAAAGTTGTAAGAAAGGTTCAATTCAATAAAACAACTAAAAACTATTCATTTATCCAATTTGAAATGGCGCCTGTTGCCTGTTGTATGTTACAATGTATCAGGCGTACACCCAGGTGGGTGTAGGTTTGATTTTAGGGCAAAAACTAGGAGGAAATGATGCATCTTTTACGGTTTCCAAGGTATCTACTTATACTCATTTTGTTTTCCTGACATATTTGGTTGTAGTTCTTGAGTAAAAAGCAAAAATAGGGCAAAATTTTCATCAAAATCACTTTTTTTGCACAAAGACCTTGAAGTTAAACCTTAGTACATTCAAAGTTATGAGCAAAAAAAATGATTTTGAAGAACACATTTTTGAAAAATTTGCCTCATCTTTGCTTTTTGCTCGATGTTATTTTCTAATTTTCATTTTTAGTTTGAACATTTCAGGTGGTCTTAAATGAGGCCTGTATATTCATTATATAAAACATTTTAAGATGATGTAACAGCGTGTCGTGCACAGACCAGTGGTTGGGTCTTGGGCAAAACAAAAACGCAAAGAAATGTCATTCGGGTTCGAATCCCGATCAGATTCGGATTTAAAATTTTTTTAATGTAATTAATGTATAGAAAATGATATAAGGCACTTTAACAAGATGTATCGTACGTGTCTCTGCAGACTAGTGGTTAAGTCGTTGGGCTTCAAAACCTGCGATTCAGGGATCGCGTCCTCGCGAAGGAAAAAATTAAAAAAAAATTTTTCAGAAAATAATGCTTTTTAAAATAAAAAAAAATTCTCTTCAGGATTGATAGGAAGGGAGGGAATCGAACCCGAGACCCTCGTTTCCTGAGTCCAGCATCCTAACCAAGCGACCAACTACGACATACAAAATTTAAGTTATTAAGTATTATATAAAGCTTAAATTTAAAATGATAAGGGAGAAGATTAAAAAAAGATTTAAAAATGATAGAGAAGAAGATTTAAAAAAAGATTTAAAAATGATAGAGAAGAGGATTTAAAAAAAGATTTAAAAATGATAGAGAAGAGGATTTAAAAAAAGATTTAAAAATGATAGAGAAGAGGATTTAAAAAAAGATTTAAAAATGATAGAGAAGAGGATTTAAAAAAAGATTTAAAAATGATAGAGAAGAAGATTTAAAAAAATGAAAACTAGAAAAATCATCAAAAATGAAGAAAAATAGAAGAATCATCAAAAATGAAGAAAATAGAAGAAAATCAAAAATGAAGAAAAAGAGAAGAAAGAAGAAAAAAGAAGAAGGAAGAGAGAAAAGAAAGAAAGAAGAAGAGAAGAAAGAAAGAAGAGAAGAAGAAGAAGAAGAAAACTACTACCCCTCCAAAAAAACAAAAAAAAAAAAACGATTTTCAACGCGCTGACCCCCTTGGAGGAGAACCGCCGGATCGCACGGCCGCAGCCGTGCGTCCACAAGACGGCCCCCGAGTCCGCGGGGCCACTGTCAGCTTTTGGATAATGATGGAAAAATGAGCATCTTATAGTTAGCTATCTAAAGACTAGATGAAAAATGATAGAAAATGGTAGAAAAAATTTCTTTATCATGGTCAGGGATTCGAACTCGGGATCTTCCTTTACCAAGTCCAACAGCATAACCACCAGCCTATCGACAACTACGAAGAATGGATATGCTAAAGTCTTTTATATTACGTAGATAGAGCGCATTTAGTTAAAAAATTTACTGTTTTCATCAGGATTCGATCCAGGATTCTAGTGATCACGGACCAACGACACAACCACCACGCTGTGAGTAACATATTAATGGTCTACCTTGAAGTGAATTATATTTTATTATTATTGGGTCTTTTTCTTTACTTAAAATTTTACCGTTTTTTTTTTTTTTTTTTTTTTTTGGGGGTCCGGGATTTGTACCCACGACTCCAACACCTGTCTATTACTGACAATATATATAGTGCCTCCATTTTTTAAAAATAAATTTTTTAAACGTTCTACCTCGGTCAGGATTCGAACCTGACTACTCAATGCTCAGAGACCAACGACCTAACCACCAACCTATCGCCGAGACACTAAAATTTTTCCTAAACTGTATTCAATTCTATCATTTGCGAGCAGTTTTGGCGAGATGGTCCTGCCATCTATGAGTCAACCATTGAATGAATAATTATTGTTGATGTTTTTTTGATAGTTTTGGGGATTAAAAAATATTCAGACATTATGGATTACAGTTCGAATGATCGACTGCCGAGCCTACACACGAAGTAATTATTAATTTTTTTTTTTTTAGGTTGTGACGTCACAATAGTAGGTTTTGAAAAAATCTCATTTCAGTTTTCATTTCAGTTTGAACTTTGCATCGAATCGAACCCAAGATCTTATTAACATTCAGTATTAAAGGAATAAATGAGTTAGACTAAAAATTTGTATTGAAGAATAAAAAAAGTGTCTTTATTCTGAAACTGAAATGATGGAAACCTACTATTGTGACGTCACAAACCTAAAAAAAAAATTAAAATAATTACCTCGTGTGTAGCAGCTCAGCAGTCGATCGTTCGAACTGTAATCCATAATGTCTGAACATTGAAAACCATCAAAAACATCAACAACAATTCAAATTCATTCAACAGTTGATTCATAGATGGCAGGACCATCAACTGCAAAAACTGCTCGCAAATCATCATCATAATCTAAAAATAAATAATTGATAAACAACCAAATAAGTGTCTGTGGGGGTCGGGGTTACCTCTCCAGCTTTTATTTTCTAGGTTAAGATTTTTAGGATCTAGAATTTCATTTGTTTTGTAGCTTTTTTCTAAACTCGGTACACTGACTGTGCATATGGGGAACTACAATGGAGATAAAAATGCGAGATTTTTTTAAAATTAATTTTTTTTTATATGAGTATCGTCAACTTACATAAACTGAATGGATTTCATCCTAGTACATGATTTGGAAGGAGCAGTTGTACTGATCCAACCGTGTGCGTGTGTTGATAAGATGCTGCATCATCAGATAACCCATCATAAGTGATGGGTTATCCTTTAGTCTGCACAACTAAATTACAAAAAAAAATCGAATCCAAAACTTTCAATCGCTATTATTATAACGGCACACACAATTGCATTTGGATTTTAGGTTGTGACGTCACAATAGTAGGTTTTGAAAATCGCTCAAGTTCAAACTGAAATGAGCGATTTTCAAAACCTACTATTGTGACATCACTACCACCCAAAAAATTAATAATTACCTCGTGTGAAGCCGCTCGGCAGTCGATCGTTCGAACTGTAATTTAATCCGTCTGAACATTTCAAAAAACCATCAAAAACATCAACAACAATTCAAATTCATTCAACAGTTGATTCATAGATGGCAGGACCATCATCATAATCTAAAAATAAATAATAACTAAATAAGTGTCTGTTTCAGGGTCGGGGTTACCTCTCCGGGTTAAAATTTTTAGGATCTAGAATTTCATAGCTTTTTTTAAAACTAGATACACTGACTCCGCACATGGGGAACTACAATGGAGCTAAAAATACGAGATATTTTTTTAAAATCAAATATTATTTTTTTATGAGTATCATCAACTGAATGGATTTCATCCTATAATAGTACATGATTTGGGAGGAGCAGTTGTACTGATCCAACCGTGTGCGTGTGTCGTCTCATAATAAGATGCTGTATCATCAGAGCAACAAATGATGGGTTATCCTTTAGTCTGTACAACTAAATTACAAACAACAATTCGCATCGAAAAATTTCAAACGTTATTATTGTAACGGCACACACATTTGCATGTATAATAAATCTTGGAAGAAATAATAATTACCTCTTGTTTGTGTGTTTAGCAAGGTTGTTTATTCAGGATCAAAATGATCTTTGCTTCCACCTAAGTGTAAATAAGCCATTTTTCACCTTGTCTTATCTGCCAAGAACTAAACTGTAGAAAACCGTTTTGCCAAAATACCAAATTTCACAAATTTGAAACTGTCATCTCCCAAAATTGACTAAAATTTTAGCAACAAGAATTTATAGTGGAAGAACAATGCCATACTGAGTTAAAATATGAAGACAGACCGATATTTATTCTTTTTTGTAAAAATGTACTCAACAATTTATTCTAATGATTTAAGTAGTAAACAAAATCAAATCAATTAAACACAAAAAAATAATTTCATAAAATAACATGCAATTCATAAAATTAAAAACTGCAAATACAATCCATAAAAGTCATTTCATTAGTAAAACAAACAAAAAATTACAATTGTGACTCCATAGTCTTAAATACTATTTGATTCTAAGAGTAGGTACTCTGTCTGTTGATATTTGTTAACATAAAACTAATATAAGATGTCAACAAATCGTCTAGAGTGATTGGAAAGCTAAGATGGGGCAAAATGTGTTTTGGCCGATGTCAGTCGTAGTTGGAATTGTAGTTTTTGTAGTTTGTGCCTCATTTCGAAATGACGAACCACGACGAACGACTCCCGAAGCGGTATGAACGATGCAAGTGCCACCGCCTCGCAATCCTCCCTCTACTTTCTCCTCTTCGTTCTCCCCCTGTAGATATCTCCGCTATTACGATTAAGAATACTAACACCAACATTAATTTACTCGTAGAAGCCATCATTCTGGCATCATTCTGGTTGCTTGCTCAGTTTATCGTTTACATTTTGGCAATTTCGGCCTTTTTAATATACACAGACCAAACCTATTAGAAGGATGCGAATGTAGTCAAAGAAAAATCAAACATTGTATCAAGATGAACTTTACATTTGTTTGATGCATTACGTTAAAAAATGTCTTCAGGAAACGATGTTTTCATAAATCGATCTTTTATTATGCAAATTCAAATTTTTGCTAGCCGAAATTAAATTACTACAGATAAACATTAAATAAAAAATTACTCGTGTTAGTAAACTAATTACAAGATATTTCATAGAGGAAAATCAGTCATCTTCAACCTATACGAAATACAGAAATTTAAAAAATTTAAAAAAAATTTCATTTTTCCAGACCAAGCTACAAGTCCAGATGCATTAAAAGCAATATGACAAATTTACGAGACCTCTTCTAAAAATTCAAATCGAGGAAAATTTAACTACTAACGGGATTTCAAATATTGATATATTGTAATTTTTCTCTGTGGTTTATTGTGATGATAAATTCGGAACATTTAGTTTTGGTTTGTTTTCCTCGAATAGGGTTGATATATCTGTGTGTGACCGTTGTCTCGTTTACCTGGTTTAATTCTGGTTGCTCTGGTGAATCGCTGATGGGTGCCTTTGGAAGATCGCGGATAGGCGCTGCTGGTAGATCAAGTTCCTCGTCGCTATTTTCCTCGCTCTAATCAAATTACAAATAAAAATTATAATCAATTGTTCTTAGGTAATAAAAATCATAAAAATTACTTCTGCAATCTCCATTTCTTCTTTCTCGTATTCGGCTTCGAGATCGTCCAAGACTTTCCATTTGCGATCGACAGATTCAATTTCTTTTTGACAATTTTCGAAACTAATATCTAGAAAAATTGCCATTTTCGTATTAAATACAATAAAAAGTATCAATAAAATGTGTTAAAATGTGTAAACCAAATTACCTGATACTTCGCAAGAGTTCTGACGACGCAGAATTGATCTTTTCTCCGCCAACATTCCTACAAAATGGAGTCCTCGGAGCGGCAAGTGAGCAATACGAGCAATCAAACCAATTTGTTTCTTTTTATCTTCTTCCGGAGGAAAAACCTTCAATTTGACAAATTATCAAAAGTCATTCACTATTTCAAATTTCTTTCAAAAATTACATTAACTTCAACGGATGTTTGATTCTGAATTTGCTGAATTGTGTTTCTGCTCGCATGTACGAGTCTTATCTAATAAAAACAAAATACAAATAAATGTAATATAATATTCGGATAATAATTTATCTTTAAAACCGTACAGTTATCTGCAATGGATACGTCAAAACGTTGTAAATTGTTTTAATCGGCTCGATAAAATGTGTTTTATCAACATCAGCGGCACCGCTATCATTAGCACCGATTATCTGCAGTTAAACCAGGATGTTTAAAATTGATATTGCAACTTTTTTATGAATTATTTCATTACCGAAATTCCGGGAATAAAAGAAATCGTCTTTTCAGCGACAAATAACATTGTATCGGCACTAGACAACGCAAATTGCCCGATGGAAGAATTAACAAAACGCAGACAACCAGTTGCCAATGTCTAAAACAAAAAAAAATAAAAAATAAATAAATAAATAAATAAATAACATCAAAAAATAGTTAAATTAGACAAAACATTTCGTACATTTACAGGAACTTCTAATAACAGTGGTAAGTTATGTTGAGCGCTCTCCAAAACCGCACAAGCACAAGAATCAGCCATTCTAACTGAAAACAGATAGAAAAAAGTAATAAACTGCTAAAAATTAATAAATTTAAAAATATTAAACTTACTGGGAGTATTAAATATCCGTAATAAAGGGTACGACCCATTATAAACAAGAACACAAGTCTTTTCGGCAGAATTGCACCAAAATTCGACAAACCCATTCCCACTTTTAACATCAAAATAAAATCGAGTTAATGTTTCCTTGGCATTCCTAACAACTCCTATTTCCATTAATTTCTTAACACTTTCAATTTCATCCATGTCTGCCATGTTCAGTAGTCTCACAAGTCAGTCAGTACACCTGCAGCTCGTACGGGTAATCGCCAGAATAAACAGGTCACAAATAAATGATAACTCCTATGACGTAACAAACATCAACTTATCGGCAGAGTCCACTTTTACATTTAACCTATTCAAATCTACGTAGTCAAATTCAAGTACATGACCTTGCGTAGTTTACCACCGTGAGTCACCAACAGCATGATATACAGAAATAGAATTTATTTCTCGTTATACACTGTTTTCATTTAATATTTTTTCTTAGATGTAAAAAAAGATTTCAATTCCCAGAAATATTTACACAAAATTACAAATCGATAAAAATCCGAAAAAAAACAACAAAAAAACAACAACAAATACTTACCTAATAATTTCCTTGCTGCAAATAAAGTAATTTCATTTTCCCAATCTAAATTAATTTGGAATTAAGAAAAAAACCCAATTCGAAACACTTGTAGGAGTTGTGTCTGAAAACAACGTTAAAATGACGTTAAAATTGTCAAAATGGCGAACTCGGTTGCGTGATACAGCCAATGATTTTGTTTAATTTAATGAATCCATTTCCCAATGACAAGAAATCAAAAAAAAAAAAAAAAAAAAAATAACAAGACCATGAAGCTACTTCAAGACATATTTATTACGAGAACCAAAATCCTTAACGGGAGAAAAATTAATGAAAAACAAAGTGTGAGGAAAGAATGCGATGGAAATTTGCCATCCATACAAAATTCATCAATCAATGAATTAAATATAAATCCAATTTGGAAAAGAAATACAGAGAAATCGAATAGAAAAGCCAAATTGACCTGGATCATCGAGACACGTGATCCTTGGCTGAGACACAACAAATATGAGCCATACAAACAAACAAAATTAAAAATTAAAATTAAAAACCCTTATTTTTAGATCTAAATTCATTTTTTTTTTATATTTCTTAAACTATTAAACCACGTTGTTTCGATATCGAGAATAAAAATACTAAAATCTAAGAAGTTTAGCGACATTCAGAGGACCATTTACGTCAAAAATGGCTGAATAGTAAAACAAAACCTAAACAAAAAATGATAATTAAAACAAATTTAAAATAAAACAAAACAAAACGAAACTCGTTGTCAAAATAATAACAATAAGCGATGGTTTAAAAACGATGCCGATGATGTCCGTGATCCAAATATAAAGTCAAAAGAACTTGTCAACACAAGCAACAGGAAATGAAGTTTTTTGGTTGTTGTAATTTTTTTTTTCCGGCCACAGGATAATTTCGAGTGACAAAATCCAAAAGAGATGATGATCGAACCAAAAGGGGAGACGTAAAAAAAAATACAGTAATGAACTATCCCTTCATCGCGGACAGATCAAAGAACCGAATGGATAAAACTACTGCAGATGAGCTTCGATAATACGACCATCCACACGCGCTCCATCCATCAAATCTGAGGTACGAATTAAGGCGATATTTTCCTTTTAAAAGCATTAATCTTAATTTAATTAAATTATTTCAATTTTTCTATTCAAAGGATACTCATAGCTCGCTGAGCTTCACGTTCTGTTCCAAATCGAAGCAGCCCAACTCCTTTTCCTCTCATTTCTGCGTATTTCACGTCGCCTACATCGCGAAAACGATCTCGTAAGGTTTGCCATGTGAAATTACTCGGTAACTTATTTTTTTTTTTTTTTTTTTAAAAATTAAAAAAAAAACAAAAATTAAGAAAAATTAGTTAAAAAAAAAAAATATTATACAACTATTTATTTACTGTTAAATTAGTTCAACTTTTTGGAAACGAAAAAATATTTTATTTAATGTTAAATTATTGATCGAAAATAACTAATTTTACAGTAAAAATCGTTTTGGTGCGTTTGGACTAAAAACTACTTACATTTCTTATGTAAACGGTGTCGACCAACCTCGAGTTACGACTGTTGTAAAGATCACCCGAAGAACGAAACTCCCGTTCCATGTAATCGAAATCGCGAGACATTCCGCCCATTCCACTGTTGCCGGCAGAACCAGCGCCGCCACCAAATCCACCGTCCAACGCACTCAACGAGCCCATACCGCCGCCCATCATGCCGGCAGCGGTCAGGGTCGAAGCCAAAGAACTCAAATTGGCACCGGCATTACCGCCCCCGCCGCCCCCACCTCCGCTCAGACCCATTCCGGAATTCAGAACACCACTGTTGGCCAAACTGCTCAGTCCCGAAGCCAAGCCGGAACCCATGCCGCCGCCCAGACCGGATCCCATTCCCAGTCCCAAATTGCCCATTCCACCGCCACTTCCGCCGCCCAGGGACGAGCCCAAGCCAGAATTGCCCATTCCTAGGCCGCCGCCTCCGCCTCCCATTCCCATGTCTCCCCCACCCATCGCCATCCCCATTGCATTGGACAACATGTTCATTGTTGGACCGCCCATGTTGTTGGACAATGACTGGCTGCTGGCTAAGCCGCCGCCGCCTCCGCCGCCGCCTCCTCCACCACCTCCTCCGACTGTGATAAATTTTTTAAAAAAAAATCAATGTTTTATGATGTTTTTGATTTTTTTTAAAAAAAATACCCATGTTGTTGATGGGTTGTCCTCCAGATCCTAATCCCATTCCGATTCCTTTCAGTCCACTCGGTAATTTGTTTGGCAATGGGCTGCCGAGTTCGTCTTTTTCGCTGTATTTGTCCTAAAAATTGAATAAATTTAGGTTTATATAAAAATTGAATGTTAAAAATAAAATTACCATTCGAACACTCATTTTGCGGTCGTATAAAATCTGAGCGTTAAACATTGCTGCGTTAAAGTCAAGGAATTTTACTTTATTTCTCGTTATTAATGTTTTTTTTTTTCTAATTTGGTTCTATTAAGGATACAAATTGCTTGCACAGCTTCGACTGGATGTTCAAACTCGACTGTTCCGTGACCTTTGCTTTTGCCTTCTTTATCTGATTTGAGTTCGACGTTTGTCACACGCCCCGCCATTTTAAAAACCTCTCGCAGTTTTCGTTCGTTGACATTATAATCCAACTAATTAATAATAAAATTATTATCTAAAACAAATTTAAAAAAAAAAAATTAAATCAAAGTAAAATCTTACGTTTGCGACAAAAACTTTGCAAGTTAGTGGACCCGTAATGCCAATATTATCGAGAAAATGAGGACTTAACCCATAGGTGTTTCCCATTTTGGCTGCATTCATGTTCATGGAAATGCCACTCATGCTGCTCACACTGTTTCCTCCGCTGCTCCGTCTGTCTCTACTAATCCTCTCAGTTCGTGGCAAAGGTCGGCCAGTTCGGTCTCGATCAATGTCAAAATCCTTCGAGCAAAAAAAAAAACAAAATAAATTTAAATTTTTAAAAAAAGCCAAAATTGTTCCAAATTACAATCCAAACACAAAACAAAATATAAAAATATAAATATTTTCCAAACAACAAATACAAAAATGTCAGTCATATAAAACATAAATAAAATCAATAAACAAATCATTGAATTTTTCACTTAACTTGAGATTTGGCCTAAATAATTTGGTAGTCGTCGTAGTGTAGAATTTGCAATGTGTGGTTGGGTGTAAATAAAAAAAAGAAAAAACTAATCCAAAGTTTGCACTCTTTTCTTGGTAGATGATTTCACTGCACTACTTTGTCTCCTTCCTTCGGATATTGTACCAGTCCCGACACCAAATTGCTCGAAGAACCAGAGGACACAAGTTGATTCCGAGTCATTGATGAAGAAATACTGACCAATTA
Organism: Strigamia maritima; assembly: GCA_000239455.1. Classification (NCBI taxonomy): domain Eukaryota; kingdom Metazoa; phylum Arthropoda; class Chilopoda; order Geophilomorpha; family Linotaeniidae; genus Strigamia; species Strigamia maritima. Next base: position 295,718 of record JH432114.1, read on the forward strand.
GACACAAAACAATCCGAAAACCAATTTTCATGTATCCTAGAGCCATGTATGAAACTAATGTACCACATCTTACTCATCCACCAAGAAAACAGAGCAAATTTTCGATTACTATATTTTTATTCCAACTATACATTGCGAAGTTAATGACTAACCTCAAGGCAACTACAAAAAAATTTAGGCCAAATTGGTTAAATCCAAATAATGTGCTTCCCTTGTTAGTAACGTGACTGATATTTTCGTACTGGGTGTTTGGAAAAGGTTCTACCATAAAAACACTAAATCCATGATAAATAAACAAATAAAAAATTATATATTAACACAAAATTCATCATATCATTCAAATTACTAATATTATGCTCTTTTTAAAATTTCATCTTACTTCTTTCACGACAATTTGTCGTCCGCGAATATCATATCGGTGTAAGACATCAATTGCTTTTTGCACCAAATTTGGTTCCTTAAACTCTACGATCCTAAAAAATATAAAAATACACAAAAATCATATTAAATTTATGTCTTAAAACCAATAAGAACACCAATAAGAACTACAAACCCGCATCCGCGTGGTTTTCCATCGTGATCTTCGAATAATTCAACAAATGCAACTTCACCAACTAAAAAAAAAATATAAATAAAAAATTAACATAAAAAAGAAGAAAAAAAAGAAAAAAGAAACAAAAGAAAACATAATTAATCATAATTACCTTTCTCTCTGAATAAATCTTTAAGATCCTGCCACTTCATGTCGTAAGGAATGTTAGCAACGTAAACTCTGCAATCGGATGGTGCACGGCTTCTGTCTCGGTCCATGCCACCTGATCTCGAGTTCCGGTCTCTGTCCGAACCGCGATTTCTTCTTGTGCGATCTCTCCCGTCGCGATCCCTGTCGCGATCTCGGTCTCTTTCCCTATCGCGATCCCTTTCTCTGTCTCTTTCCTTGACTGGGGATCGTGATCGAGAACGTTCTCTGTGGAAAAACATAGAAATCAATTGTTAATGTTCAACCACCATGGTTAGGCCTATTCGTCGGTGGTTGACAATTCGCTTTACTCGATTTTTTTTTAACGCGAATAAAGAATTGATAAGTGAATTTTGTGCTTACTTTTTCTCTTCAATGTTTGGCGATAAATCTTGATTGCCGTTTTCGTTCATTTTATATTTTAAATATGAACTACGAACGAAGAACAACGGGCTAAAATACGATGATAAATTTACCCAAAGACGCAGATTACTGATAGGCGGTAGATAGCGCCACGATCGTGTCGCGTTTACAAAAAATTGATTTTTTTTTTGAAAACTAAGTATGTAGAATGTTTAAAATGTTTCAAAATGAAAAAAGTAGTATTATTTCATGTAAAAAAAATAAATAATAATTTTAAGATAACGTGTCAATTGCTCATAATACGCTACTCGCAGTAGGATGTTTTAATTTTTGACTACGTGCAGACAGAAACTATTTACAACAATTTAGTTGCCATAACTAATAAAAACAAATATTTTACAGATTTTTTTGGCAAATATTTTATACAATTTATTTCGATTTATTTACACTCGGCATCGGTTATTTGTATTGAGAGGAGAAAAAAAATATTATGACGTCGGCCCATCTGAATCCTACGACCAATCAGCACCACACACCCAAAACATTTGATCGTTTACTATTAATTTAGTAATTACATATCGTATTTAGTTTTCGAACAAAACGGCTATCATGTTTCATCGCCTATCAAAACTTTTACCATCGAAATCAATACGTCTAAATGCAGTAAGCCTGTCATCAGCTGCTCAACCTAAAGTACCGTCACCGGAAACAAATCCGACAGTCAAACACACTGGAGTAAAAAAAAAAAAAAAAAAAAAAAAAATTAAAAAATACTACGCATTAAATATTTTTTTTGCTTTCAGATTTTTATAAATAACGAATGGCTGAAATCAGTATCGGGAAAAACATTTCAAACGAAAAATCCATCGACAGGTGAAGTAATTTGCGATGTCCAAGAAGGAGATAAAGCTGACGTCGATTTGGCCGTCAAAGCTGCAAAAATAGCGTTTAAAATGGGTTCCCCATGGCGAACCATGAACGCATCTAGTCGAGGAAATCTGCTCAATCGTTTAGCTGATTTAATGGAACGTGATCGAGTTTACCTAGCTGTAAATTTCGTTTATAAAATATTGAAAACAAGAAACATTACATGTTTTTTTCAATTCAGTCGCTCGAAACGCTGGATAATGGAAAACCCTATTTTATGTCATACGTTGCCGACTTAGATTTAGCAATTAAATGCTTCAGGTGAGAAAAATGTGTAAAATATCCGTCCATCAATAATTTATGCATATTTTAAACAGATACTACGCTGGATGGGCAGATAAAAACCATGGAAAAACAATCCCGATTGATGGCAATTACTTTTCGTACACTCGACACGAACCGATCGGAGTTTGTGGCCAAATAATCCCAGTAAATCAATTGAAACTAGTTCATTATTTAATTAACTAATTAATTTTCCCTAGTGGAATTTTCCTTTGCTGATGCAAGCGTGGAAATTGGGTCCCGCGTTAGCAATGGGCAACACGGTCGTAATGAAACCGGCTGAACAAACACCGCTTACTGCGCTTTATGTGTGCGATTTGATCCGAGAGGCGGGTTTCCCACCCGGAGTCGTTAATCTAATTCCTGGTTTCGGTCCCACAGCTGGAGCTGCTATTGCTAGTCATTTAGATGTCAGTAAAATTGCTTTTACTGGATCCACTGAAGTAATTAAAAGAGTTGAGTGCTGCTCCGGTTACTAAATCGTTGTTGTTTAGGTCGGGCATAGGATAATGCAAGCAGCGGCACAGAGTAATTTGAAACGAATCACGCTCGAATTGGGAGGAAAAAGTCCTAATATTGTTTTTAAGGATGCAGATAGTAAGCAAATAACTAAATTATATGAAATTTATTCATTATTTCTATTTTATTAGTGGATCTCGCGGTCGAGACGTCGCATTTTGGACTTTTCTTCAACCAGGGACAATGTTGTTGCGCCGGTTCGAGAATTTTTGTTGAGTCGTCTGCCTATAACGATTTTGTGGAGCGAAGTGTCGAAAGAGCAAAGAACAGGACGATAGGAAATCCATTTAGTCTCGAGAACGAACAGGGACCGCAAGTTGATGAAGAACAAATGAATAAAATATTAAGTTTGATCGAGAGCGGTAAAAAGGAGGGAGCAAAACTGTTGTGCGGTGGAAAACGAGAAGGATCAAAGGGTTATTACATTCAACCAACGGTGTTTGCGGATGTCAAGGATAAAATGACAATAGCGAGAGAAGAAGTTAATTTATTTCCCTTTTTCTCCAATTTAAAAATGTTAAATTACTTTTTCTGTCTTTTTTTTTAGATTTTTGGTCCCGTGATGCAAATTCTTAAATTTAATTCCATAGAGGAAGTCATTGAAAGAGCTAATAGCACCGAATACGGTTTAGCAGCCGCGGTATTTACAAGGGATATCGAAAAAGCGATGTATCTTACTCAAGGACTCAAAGCTGGAACAGTTTGGTAAGAAATTTTGTATTAAAGTAAATTTGTGCAATTTATTTTGGTTTCATTTTAGGGTTAATTGCTACGATGTTCTGGAAGCTCAATCGCCTTTTGGTGGATATAAGAAATCGGGCATTGGACGCGAGTTAGGAGAGTATGGATTACAAGCGTATACGGAAGTGAAAACGGTAAAAATGAATAAGATTGTCTTATTTCCGTGATTTAACTTTGTTTTTTGTTTTAGGTGACAGTGAGAGTTCCGCAGAAAAACAGTTAAATGAAGACTCATATTTTTGTTACATTTTGTATAATCTGATTGGAAAATTATTCCGAGACAGACATGAATTATGAATAAATAAATTTAATTACTCTCATAATTTATTCAAAGTCTGCTCTAAATGTGACAACATGTTTATCAGTTTTATGAATTTCATGAATTTTAACTTAGATAAAATCTTAAGTTAAAATTCATGATTTACATGAAAATGGCGATATCTCAGTGATGCTGTTATTTATTGGCAATAGGGCGGAAGAGTCTTACTTTCTAATTTCTGTCTAATGTCTGTCTTGATAAAAAAAAAAATAACCAAGAAAACTTACCATTGGGATGCCTTTTCGTCGTTTCTTCTTTGAATAACGATGACAATGGGTTTAACGAGTATCGAATCTAGCTTCCCATCGTATTCAAGACCCGTTGCCAAAAAACTTTCGTGCAAAAGAGAGTGAATATTGTGATCGTGAATAATAAATTTAATTTAATTCATAATTCATTCACATTCGCCTCTAAAAGTGACAACATTCTTATCAGTTTCATGAATTTTCACTTCATATAAAAGTGTACTAATTGACTTAAACAGTTGTTGCCAAATAAAAACAGCGACATTCTCAGTGGTACTGAAAGAGAGTCAAATAAAACATTATATATTAAATTATACAATTCTCCCCGTTCTCGAGTATTACCTGACAGTGTTTTTGAAGTATGGAATATCTTTATCAAGATTTTTATGATCCAAAACATCCATAATGGCTGCCTAGAAAATTCACAAACAAATTACACTTATTTTATTTTCTTCTGAATAGGCGCCACTAACTTTAATATGACGTTTAAGATCCGTGAGATTCATCACCATCCCAGTAACAGCATTAACCTAAAATAAATATTTTTTTTCTTCAATTAAATTGTTTTTGCTTGTTTTAAAGTATTTTATTTACCCTTCCTCGAACTGTGACTTCAACTAAAATTCAAAAATAAATTTTAAGAACAAATGTTATTTGTCACAATATATAATATTCACCTTTGTAGTTATGTCCATGTCCATTCGGGTTATTGCACTTGCCGTACATAAACTCATTTTCATCAGTTGATAAATCGTCGCTACAATGTTAATTATATTATTATTAATAATAATAATAATAATAGAGAGACAATTTAATTGAAATCGCTTAAATACCTGTGAAGTCGATGACACGCACTAAAAGTTTCAATCCTAGTCAAATACGCAACAGGTTGTTTTGATTGATTTAGAAATTTCTCATCGTCACATAATTCAACACTGTCAGCTTCCATTTTGAGTAAAGCTCACATCGTCGCGACCGGTTGAAAATATCATGTATCCAGACATGAGTAAACGACAAAAACTCAAGTAATCAATGGCTAAACCACGTGAAATAGTTACTCTGCAAGTTGGACATTTTTCCAACTTTATTGGGGCTCATTGGTGGAATTTACAGGTAATTTCTTAAATTTCACTCGAGATCGATTAGATAATTCGAGTAAATGTTAATTCCAGGAAGGTTCATTCGTTTACGATGAGAAAACGCTAACAGACATCAACCATGACATGTTATTTAGAGAAGGCAGAACCAGAAATGTAAACAAAAGTCATAATAAACAAGAAAAACAAAAATCAATGCGTTAATTTTGCAGGGAGAAGATACCTACGTACCCCGATTGGTTGCAATCGACTTAAAAGGCAGCTTAAATACTCTCAAGGAAGATGGAATTTTGTACGGCGGAGGACAAAAATCGAGTGAAGTGCCGTGGATAGGAAATGTCAGCGTGTTTAAAACAGAACCTTCGCAGAAAAATGAATTTTTATGCGATTTAGAGAAAGAAGAAGTGCGTTCAAGAAATGTTGAATGAAATTGACGTATGTTTGATTGTAGAATGTATAAAAATTTACATATTTCTTTACATAAAGGCGCAAATCAGGAAAGAAATTGGGTCAGAACCGGAGAAAGATGTTTGTCAAGCATCTCCAGACAACCCGAGTCTTGCGGAGAATGTCAGCAGGACGAAGTTTTATGATTTGGATAGCAAAGTGCAGCTGTGGTCAGATTTTGTTGGGACCCATTATCATCCACGGAGTATATACATAATCGATCAATTCTCACATAATAGGTATAATACAAGTAAACATTAAAAGTTTAATTTGTAATTTTCGTTTAAAATATTGTAGCGAATTGGATTCATTTGAACACTTTGGATTGGGAGAACAAGTTTGGTCAAATGAGAAAGTTGCGGACGAAATTGAAAACAAAATTCGATTTTTCACGGAAGAATGTGACAATTTACAAGTGATTAAATTGATTATTCTAGATTTTGCTGAAAATAATGAATGATTTTTAATTTAATTAGGGTTTTAATTTAATCGTTGATGGTCATAATGGTTTCGCTGGACTTGGATCTGGAATTTCATCTTTATTGCAAGATGAATATGGGTCAAAAACTATAGTATCGATTCCAACGTTCCCAGTTCCATCAGTAAAGATATAAATAACTCGAGCATATCGAAGAAAAATTAATTATTTTATTTTTCAGAATCAAATAAATCGTGTTCACATGAAAATGTTTCAAATTGCGTACACGTTACAACGGCTGTCATCATTCACATCAATCGTAATTCCCGTGTCATTAGCAAAACACATAAGAGAACCTCACGAAACGAGAAAATTTCCGTTTTTGAATTACAAGGTAAATTCCATATTTAATTAGAATTGTTTTTAAAATACTAAAATTATATTTTTTTAACAGCCACATTTACCATACCACACGAGTTCGATCATTGCGAGTGCACTAGACACGGCAACATTACCGTATCGGGTGAAGAAATCTCCAATGTTGTTATCAGAATTCGAAAATTCTTTAGTATATCGAGGAATGAAAGTGAGATAATCATTTAAATTATGTTAAACTGATTAGTTTACTCATATTTTTTTGAAAGGTATCTGGGTTAAGTGTAAGTTTACCGTTCCCCATCAACCCCGACTGTATTCAGCCAGGATTTAAAGGCGATGACGTGGATGATTGTCAGAGTCTCACGTTTGGGGTTGATCTTAAACAAAATCCTAGTTTGTTTCAATCGATGGTAGTGAGAGGAATCAGCGATATGAATATTCAAAAGTACGGTATGAATGATAATTTTTAGGTTGGAGGAGTGATTTTACGGTTACGGCTTTTTCTAGTTTACCATCTATACCTCAGAAAAATAAACAAACTTATTCAAATCGGGAGGAAGCGCTGCAACATATTATTCGACCAACTTGTCCTAGTAAAATAAGGTAAAATTCAATATTTACAGTATATCGAGGTTTAACTCTTTTTTTTTTAAATATTTTTTTTATTATTTTAGTGTTGTTAGGGAAGTGAGAGATGTTTGCTTCACTCATGCGCCATTTCCTAATATATTCAATTCTCATGTGGAAAATCTTGGTTTTGTAAACCTGGCGAAAAGGAGACCAAGTTCATTGGGTATGTTTTGTCGAGTTTTAGTGTTAGTGAATTGATAATACAATTATGAAATGTGTTTTTAGGCGTGTCTCAAGTGCCTGTCTTAGCGGGACTTCATTGTAATCCTGCGATTGGTGATACAATTCACGAAACCTGGGATTTTTGTCGTAAACAAGATGTAAAAAGATTTCACGCGTTATTTTCAAACAATTACGAAGTTGAGGATGTAAAAGAAATGTTAGAAAATTTGCATCAACTCGGTGCAAATTATCACGATGTAAATTAAAGTCAAATAAAATCATAGAATAAAAACAAACACTGCCTATTTATACATAATTTCACCAACGAGTTTCGGACCGCGACCGCTAATTTTAGATACGACCGGTCGAGCAGATATGTCTTGCGATTATGCTAAAGGTCTATCATCGTACGTAAATAAGGGGAAATGTGGTCTACCAGAGGTGAATTTCACGTTACGTATGCTAAATTACAAACACTCAATTATTTTTCCTTTGATTTAGAAATTCGATGATGAAGAAACTGTGGAAACTAAAGCAAAAATGGTGGCGGACATGATCAAAAACGCTAAACATGTTGTTGTCCATACCGGGGCAGGAATTAGCACCGCTGCCGGGATTCCAGATTTCAGGTAACTGTTCAATTCAAAAGTTAAAAATAAAATAAAAAACTTTTTTGTTATACAGAGGTCCCAAAGGAGTGTGGACTTTGGAACAAAAAGGAGCCGCGCCGGGTATAAGTTTATCGTTCAACGACACTGTACCAACGGTAACCCATATGGCGTTAGTAGCGATGCAAGAAGCTGGATTTGTTAAGTATTTAATTTCACAAAACATTGACGGTTTGCACCTAAAATCCGGTTTCCCACGCTCAAAATTATCCGAATTACATGGGAATATGTTCATCGAGGAGTGCGATCAGTGTAAAAGGTGATAAACTCGAAATTAAAATGGTGAATAATTAATTTTTTTGAATAATTTTATTTAGGCAGTTTGTAAGGGACACTTGTGTTACTACAGTCGGTCAGAAGTGTTTGGATAAACCTTGTCCGATACCAAAAAAAGGCGGTCGAACTTGTAGAGGAAAACTATATGATAATATATTGGATTGGGATGCCGAATTGCCCTTCGACGATTTGCAGGAAGCCGATAATCATTCCAAGTAATTTATTAAGTCGAGTAAATATGTTTGATTTAGTTATATTTTTTTGTTTTTGTTTTTTAGAATGGCCGATTTAAATATATGTTTAGGCAGCACTTTACAAATTATTCCTAGTGGCAAATTACCAATAGCGAATAAGGCAAATGGCGGAAAATTGGTTATATGTAATCTTCAGCCAACTAAATACGTAAATTTGATTTGTTAATCATTTTTTGTGTTTAAAAATTAATAAAACTTGTGTATTTCTTATTTCTAGGATAATTTAGCTGATTTAATAGTAAACACCTACATAGATGCGATGATGCTTCAAATTGTTAAATTACTGGGCATTGAAATCGAACAATACGTTCAAGAAAGTGACCCAACCCGAATGAAATTAATTAAAACCGAACAAATCTTCGAATGGACTTTAAGAAAATGGCAACCAATAGCAAAATCGACTCGAAAATTGCCTTGTAAAGACAGAAAAGCAAAGAAACTTAAAAAAGAAGCTTAATTTTTATATTTTTACATCAATTTTTAAATAAAATTCCTTTGTTTCAAACGTGAATTCAGTTTTATTTCCACTAGTTTAATACATTTGATTATTTGTTTATTTCAATGGAATGAACCGGGAGCTGTGAGTGGCTCCAATACCAGGTCGTCCATGTTTGACTGGTTTGTATGTGATGCTAAATTCACCAAGATAATGTCCAATCATTTCGGGCTAAAACAACAAAAGTTTGGAAATCTGAGTATTAACGTTTGATTTTGGTCGCATGTTAAATACCTTAATTTCAACTTGATTGAAAGCTTTGCCGTTGTAAACTCCAACGATGCTGCCGACCATTTCTGGAACGATCACCATGTCACGAAGATGCGATTTAACCACTGCGGGTTTTTCCATCGGCGGCGCTTCCTTTTTGGCTTTTCGTAATTTCTTTAAAAGAGCCATCGAACGTCGTTTAAGTCCTCGTCTAAACCGCCTGCGTGCACGACAGTGCATTAACTCCGACAACTGCTCTCTGAAAATACAAATAAAAAACTTGTATTAATATGAAGTCATTATTTTCTAACAAATATTTTTAAATTACGTGGTCATGTCGAGGAGTTGATCCAGATCTACACCTCTGTATGTGTATTTCCTGAACGTACGCTTTTGTTTCACGGGTTCTTGTGTCTAAAATGAAAATACAAGTTAAAAGTTCAGTTAAGGAATACAGAATAACCATTATAATAATAATTCAGTTTTAGGTTAAATTTTATATTTTATAGCTTGAATTGGAGATGAAAATGTTTTACATAAGGGGGTAGTTCGTATGGTCGAAAAGTATAAATTAATCGCCATTTTTTTTTAGAAAATACGGTTGGATTATGTTTAAGAAACTATTTCAGGTTAAAATTATCGTATTTGAAACACTGGATGTTTATGTTAAGTGTAGAAATTCGATAGATTTTAACAATTTTATTACCTCCGCCATGGTTATCACGCCAACGATCCAAGAAATAAAGATTTGCTCTGTGTCTAGTGAGTTGAAATCTCGTTATGGTCTCGCGTGATGCGAATGACTTGTTACAGACAGGACGACTTCATAAGCAAAATTTTGCTTATTTTTTATTTAATTTATTTAATTCAGAGTACAAGTTCAAACACAGAAAAAATAAAATGAATGTTTTTCGAAATTCTTGTTTCATTTTCGTACTATTGTCATTTTATACTATACACAATTGTAATTTCCATGTTATTATATTTTCCTGTTTATTTTTGTTTGTAAATTAAACACCAACAACCAATACGCAGAATACTCGGCTTTTTGGAAGCTTTATCGCTCATGTTTTGTTATAAAAAAATAATAAAACACGCATTGTTCACAAATTTTAGATCCCATAGTTAATTTTGATTTATTTTTGAACATTGAATTGCTATTTTTAACACTTATAATTTTAGATACAACGTAATAATTTCGAAATTCGACACGGGAATGAAGACAAGACTCGAGCTCCGAGAGATGATGCTGAGAATCAAGTGATTTCATGAGCGGCGATTTTTAATCTCACGTCATCAAAGCCAGCATTAAAGATGAAAAAGCAAAGCCAGCAAAAAAAATAAAGTTTCAAATCTGACTAATGACTGCCCTTTTTTCAACTTCATCAATCTCTTCGATGATAATAAAACCAAAACCATAATAAAATCCCCACAAATCGCAATTTGGTTTATAAAGGTCACCAACTGCCTCAGATTTGTTATTTTAAAACTAAAAAGTAAAGAATCAATTATTTTGACAATTTTATTTGTTCATTTTAACATACAATTAATACACAAAACAATGTCTCTAATGGTCAATATCATCCTGGATTCTATTTAAGACGATTTCGATTGTACATCTAGAAAAAAGAAAAATTAATCGTTATTTAGAAGTTTCCAGATAAATAAAATTAGTCTAATCGTCAATCTGTCAGACATGAAGGCAGCATAAAACTATCATAATTCAGTCAAGTGGAAACCACGAATGTTGCAATCCAATTATCATCATTCCCAATCAATAAGCCTATTACTTTTTTTTAAATACTTACATCAGTTAATTCCAAACAGTTTTCTTTTTCTGTTCGCGTCTATTTAGATAAGAGGTTATCTCTGGCTCAGGAAAATCCTCATCTAAAAAATAGAATAATCGTTAATTGTCTTCATTTTTCTCGGATTAATAAAACTCTAATCGTCCATTTGTCAGACATGAAGGCAGCATAAAACTATCATAATTTAGTCAAGTGGAAACCACGAATGTTGCAATCCAATTATCATCATTCCCATTCAGTAAGTTACGCTTATTTCTTTTTTTTACACTTACAACAGTTAATTCCTTGATTCCTTCGTATATTTTAGATTCTATGTCCGAAACTCCGAATCTATGTTCAAATCTAGAAAAAGATAAATCGTCAATTGTTTGCATATTTATCCGATGAATGAAATTCTTTATTGTCTATTTGTCAGACGTGAAGGCAGCATAAAACTATCATAATTTAGTCAAGTGGAAACCACGAATGTTGCTATCCAATTATCATCATTCCCATTCAATAAATTTCTTGCTTTCTTTTTGTTATACTTACATCACTTAATTCCAACCGAAGGAGTTCATTCATATAATATCATGGATTAGGAAATCCCTCATCTAAAAAAAAGAATAATCGTTAATTGTTTTAAATTTTTCCATAGATTGATAAATTTCTTTAATCGTCCATTTGTCAGACGTGAAGGCAGCATACAACTATCATAATTTAGTCAAGTGGAAACCACGAATGTTGCTATCCAATTATCATCATTCCCATCCCATTCAATGTTCTAAAATGTTTTCTTGTGTTTTTAAGTGTATTTACCCTTGAAAGCGAAATTAAAAAATCCATCTGTCGAAGCATCTTTCATTGATCGTCCTGAAAATGACAAAAGAATTTAGAATTATTCCATCACGTGATACAACTAAGTTTACACTAACAACGAATTTCATGCAAATATTAATTATTTTAAGATTAACAATGGAATATAAACCTTTATATTCCAGCATATTACCATATAGGAAGTATAAAGGCTACGATTGCAATGGATTACAATAAATACAAACCTCTAGTTTCTGCCATTTACGGGCCAGACAGTGAGGAAACGTGTGTGTAAGCCTCGATGTAAGCTCCACAGAATAAAAATGGTGGCGTTCCCGTTTTGCTTGAGAGAACGGAAGTCCCACAATGCAATGGCGAACCCCTCGACCAATCACAGCCTCGACATGCTCTCTAACATTACGTTGCCAGTTCTTATATCAGTAGACTCTGGTAGCAATTAATTCGTGTGTGCGCACACGTGAAATCAGCGAAGATCAGGAGTTAATGGGTTCGATTCCCGACCAGTCTTGTTTTTTTTTCAGGAAAATAGTTGAAATCCAAGCGCATGCGCATTAGGCCATTCGAGACACTGGGTTTTCTCGTGAGAAATTTAATTCATGACGAGAATACCAAAAAAGAAGATAATAGTGTTATGTTATAGAGTTTTTAACAACTACAAGTATCTTTTATGGCATTCTCGTAATGAATTAAATGAATTACTACAAGTTTAATAACTGGCAAGTTAAGAAAATTTTCCACCCGCAAATATCGTTGACTAAAATGAGTTGGAGGAAAAAAACCAAATCCATTTATTCAATCAATTACTAAATTACACTATCATAAAAGAACCGTTTTCACATTGAAATAGCTCTAATAATTTGTAATACCTTTATTTGGTCTTTAAATCCATATTAACATTTTTGGTGATGGTTTGTCAATCTTTTAAAACTTAATTGATTAATTATACACTACAACAAATGCCATTTGTTTAGTTATCTAAATTTTAATTGGTTTGGAACCCTTGCAAGAAATTCTGTATCACTTTCTTCAATTCCGCATCGGTCTGTTCATCGATTTTGCCTTCTGTCGCGATTTTCTTCAACAAATCGCGTTGACTCGAGCGAATATGCTGCACGAATTCGCTCTCGAACTTCGTGATTTTTGACGGATCCATTTTATCCAAGTGCCCTTTCACTCCTGAGTAAATTACGGCCACCTGCTCCTCGATAGCCATTGGCACTAAAAACCGAAAAACAAATTAATTATTTAAATTCGATTTAACAAACAAAATTCTTTACCATATTGGCCTTGTTTCAACAATTCGGTCAGACGAACACCACGATTTAGTAGTTGTTGAGTCGAAGCGTCCAAGTCGGACCCAAACTGGGCAAAAGCAGCCACTTCACGGTATTGAGCTAACTCCAATTTCATGGAACCAGCAACCTAAAAGAAACAAACAATAAAATAAAATAAAATCAAAAGTATTATTAAAAGAAACTTCACAAAAATACCTGTTTCATTGCTCGGGTTTGAGCAGCCGATCCCACACGGCTGACCGACAAACCGACGTTAATCGCGGGCCGAATGCCCTTGTAGAAGAGTTCGGTTTCCAAAAAGATTTGTCCATCGGTGATAGAAATCACATTGGTCGGGATATAAGCTGATACGTCACCAGCTTGAGTTTCGATCACGGGCAGAGCAGTGAGGGATCCACCTCCGAATTTGTCGCTCATTTTAGCCGCACGTTCGAGCAGACGAGAGTGAAGATAGAATACATCGCCGGGGTAAGCTTCACGTCCGGGGGGTCGGCGCAACAACAGAGACATTTGTCGGTATGCCACAGCCTAGATAAAAATAAATTATAAATCAAATTTGTAAAAGATAACAAATAAAAAGTCATAAAAACCTGTTTAGACAAATCGTCGTAGATGATAAGTGCGTGTCGTCCGTTGTCGCGGAAAAATTCGCCCATGGCGCAGCCTGAGTAAGGCGCCAAATATTGCAACGGGGCGGCATCTGAAGCCGTGGCACTCACAATGATTGTGTATTTCATGGCGTCTGTAACAAAAAAATATTGTCAGTCAATACAAATCATTTGATAACTAGCAAAACTCACCAGTATCGGTCAATCGCTTGACTAATTGGGCAACGGTACTTCGTTTCTGCCCAATAGCCACATAAATGCAGTACAATTTCTTCTTTTCATCGGCGCCATCGTTGAAACGCTTCTGGTTGATGATGGTATCAATGGCTACAGATGTTTTACTGAAATTTTTTTAAAAAAAATAATTAAGTTTTAAGTAAAATTTTTAACTTTTTTCGGATTTTACCCAGTTTGTCGATCGCCAATGATTAATTCTCGCTGTCCACGACCAATAGGCACCAAACTGTCCACGGCCTTAATACCAGTCTGCATCGGTTCTTTTACCGAAGTTCTCGGGATAATTCCTGGAGCTTTAATACCTACTCGAGCTCTTTTGATGCCGGGGATTTCGCCCTGTAAAAATAATACAAGTTATTTAATTATAATTTTCGTATGAAGTTACTACCTTTCCATCGATAGTGTTTCCTAACGCGTCAACTACACGGCCCAAAAGTTCCTCTCCAACGGGAACATCCACAATGGCGCCGGTTCGCTTTACAATGTCGCCTTCTTTAATCAATTTATCGTTACCAAATACGACAACACCGACGTTGTCCGCTTCCAAATTGAGAGCCATCCCCTAGAATTGAAATGTTTATATTATTTCGTTCGAAAACATAGAATCTTTGTATTTGTACCTTCAATCCGCTCGAAAATTCCACCATCTCTTCGGCTTGAATGTTTTTTAACCCATAAACTCGGGCAATTCCATCACCGATAGATAATACGCGACCAGTTTCCTCCAAATCGCTCGTTGTTGCTGCGCCTAAAATCCGGTCTTCGAGGATTGAAGAGACCTCTGAAATAAGATAAAAAAATAATTAATATCAGTTTAAATATATGAAATATTAAATTTATAGCAAACCTGGCGCTCCTGCTCTGTTTACGTGTGTCGTTGATAAATGTCTGTTTCCGATAAAACTTGATGCGATGGATTTGTGTGAAATCTGTAATTAAAAGATTTTGTGAGAAAATTATTTTAAGGTACCGGTTTTGGTTAAATATAAGTCGACCCGATAAGGTTCAAATTTGAGCATTATATTAGTTTTAGATATTACTAATGTATTTAATACCTTATTGGCATGTTTAGGTAATTGTTTAGCCAAACAGGCGACGACTCTAGCTGAGAGGAAAGCCATTTCCTACTCTTGGACGAGGTACACGAATCGAAATTTCAGATTCCAAGATGGAGATCCTGTGCAGCAACCCAAGGACAATGTGAACCCCGTAGCAAAAATTTCTTTGCAATTTTAACTAAATAAAAAATATTTGATTTGGGTTTTTTAATAAAAGTTTGTTGCATATTATTCGTAATTCTTAAAACACTTTGTGCAGTATTATTTTAACTTATAAACAAATTTTAGTTTTCCATTTGCGCGCTCTTGTGGCCTAATGCAAAAGTTCAAGCAAAAAGAACGGTTAAACAAAGCATTTCTTTTCGTTTAAATTGCTAGAAACTAGTGATTTCTACCATTCTAATATTGAAAATTACTTGACGTTAAAAACAGTTTAATACCCAATTAAAGCATTGAGTTTGAGATTAAATTCATGGCCGCCTGTACATCCTGTGAGATTGCGATAAAGAATAAGAATTTTTCCAGTTTTTATTTGAGATTTGAAAAGCAAAATCAACTGATAATCGAAATATTCTAAAAGGTATTACAAATATGTCGTAATATAATAGAAGAAGGGCACTGTCAGTGAGTAGCAACGTGATTGGCTGGCTGATCGCGACAAAGGGCGAATTCTAAAGGGGGGAGGGAGCTTGCAGTACGGTATTCGGTTTTAAACCCACACAAAATGCCGAGACGGAGGAGGGGACGAGGTTCTCTAGCACTCGACTACAACCATGTTCTAAACCTGAAAAGAAATGCGCTTCTTCGAGCCCAAGAAAGGTTCATTCAGAATATATCTTAATCCAATCGTTTATGTATTTTTTTGATAACAGAATGCCCCCACGTAAAAGAGCGGAATCAGCATCGACGACGCCGGTCAGCAGTGTGTCATCTGAAGCCGAGGATAGTAGAAGTAATGACCGACCAGATTCAAATAACGCGGAGGAAATCAATCCAATTAGAGTAATGTATCAAGAATGAAAAATTTATCTCGAATTTAACACAATTTTACTTTTCTTTTACAGTCGGGTCAAGGGTCGCGCCAATTGCGACGATTAGACAACGGAAATGCGGGGAAATTTCTTGAAAATTGGACTCCTGAAAGTAGTAACCGTGAAACTAGAAAACTAACGAGGAAAATCTATAAGGAAGGGTAGGGAAATCATCTTTTATTGGTGTTAACATTTTTGCTTTCAATGTTTATTTTTTATACAAGTGGCCGGAAGTGGCAATCGTACAATGAGCAGGGAATTTTCATTAAATCCAACTCGGATTTCTGCGACTGCTTAGAGGAGACTTGTCCCGGATGCCATTTCCCATGTCTTAGATGTACATCGGCAAAATGTGGCCACGAATGTCGAAATAACCGGAAATGGACATATGATTATGTCGAAATTGAAGGAGCGGATTATACAATCCGGAATCCGCATAAATAATTCTATTCACAATATGATACGAGCTACAAGAATAGCATAATAAATTCTGACGAATGTGGAGTTTTAAATAATTGAGTGAAATAATTTAAGTTGATCCATCGATTTTACAAGCGTCCGTTCTACCATAAGTTCTACCTAAGTCAAATTGATCGATATCTCGAAAACAGAGAAAATAGGGATCAAAAGATTAGGCAATGATATTGCCGGATAAACACTAATTGTAATATTTTTTCTAATAGTTCGATGTGTTTTGAAATTTTGTCTGAAATTGTTTTATCATATATATATTTCATTGAAATAAAAAAAATAGATAAACTTTCTTTAGCCTCGTGACACTTTTTGAGCCAAAGTCACAATTGTAAACTAAAACTTAATGATAAAAGAAACTTGGCGGTCACCACAAATCAACGTTGTAGACGCTTTTAGGTGGAGAGTGTAAGTGCCCGTGCCTTTGGACATTGACCACGTGTGTATGGAGTACAATATCTCTGCAGAGCATCATTTGTCGGGATTCGGGAATGATTAATAAATTACGTATAAGTAATTATCATTCAGAAAACTGGGAAAACAAAGCTGGTAAATATCTTAGTTTGCCATTTAGAGCCTATTTGCCGGCACATTTTCCTTTTTTAATTTTTTGCACCAGTTTGCCGACGGATGGTTTGGAACGGATGAGCGCATATTTAAATCAGTTAAGGTTAGGTTAGCTGCGCTTTGCGAAATTAGTTTTTAGTTTTTAGGTTTTTAAGGACCGACAACATAGAGCAACGAGCAGACGTTTGCAAGTGTGATCGATCGGTAGTCTGGTGTTAAAAATCAATTTTAGGCAAATTGGTGTCAAATTGATGTCGGCAAACTGAGTTTAGGCGAACTGGGGCTAAATCAACTTTTGGCATTATATGCTGCGGGAAAGCCAATGGGCAGCTACACGAAAGTCAACAAATCTGCCCAATCACAAGTTGAGTTTTGGTCGAGTGTGTAAGCTGCCCCTTGGCTTTCCTGCAATATATAAAACCAGTTGCTTATGCTAATCATATGAAACACTTTTTTTAATTTATTATACCATCATTTTTATATCACGAGTTCAATGTGTTTTGAACGCAAATGCTATTCGTAGAATGAGCGAGGAATTTTCATAAAATCCAACAATTTTTGCGATATCGAAATCGAAAGAGTTTCGGATTAAACTATGCTAAATACGCCTAAATAGTAGAATATGATATACCGTAATAAAATATTTACAAAAACGCAATAAATTCTACTATTATATTATCAGTAACTGTTTCTTTCTGCAGTCTAAACTGAACGCGACGCTTTAAATAGTCTAGCGATTGTGAACCAAACGTTTTTTCGGAAGCCTTCGCAAGCTATCCATTGCGTCTCCCACAAGTGAGGTCTGTTTTCGGGGTACTGCTTCAAAAACTTGTGCATAACTAAAAAAATATCAATATTAACATAATAAAATCGAGAAAAAAAATTCTGTATCTTACCTTTAAACATTGAATCCGAAATTGGCGATGAAAATCCAATATTCTGATTAGGAAACAATTTGACAACATCGTGCAAGACAGCTAAGCCTATACCCAATCGTCTATGACTTTTGCGAACAAATATTAAATCAATTACAGGCATACAGTAACTATCCAATTGAGTCTCATTGTACGTCATTCCTGAAAACAAACAAAAAATTGTATTTTTCATTTTTCAAATAGTTACAAGTAAACTCTATTCAACAATTCGTGCACGAAACTGAGAAGTGAACTTTTTTTTTGCATTGTACCAAAAGTGTACATTGTGGTATCTTATTTTAATCCTCTAGTCGAGCTGAGTCGAAAAATCATTGTTTCGTAGCCAAAAAATGTGCGCAACAATACAAAAACCCAAATGTAAACAAATTTTTTAATATTTTATAAGCGTTTTCGTTTGTTAACAATGGCACGCACATTTTTTGACTACGAAGCAATGATTTTTCGACTCAGCTCAACTAGAGGATTAAAATAAGCTACCACAATATATACTTTCAGTACAATATATAGGCGATTAACCAATGGAAGTTTCCTGCACGTATTGTTAAATAGAGTTTAGTAAGGGACTTTACCTACGCATTTTACTGTATAAAATGCAACTGCGACTCCATTTTGCCAATAAATACGCGCAAATTCATTGCGGAAAATCGGCAAATAATCCAAATTGGAGTTATCATTTTCATACTCGCCAAAAATTATCGAATTAAGACACCAAAGACCCAAATAGTCGCCTAAAGTTGTCACCTGTAATGCATTCAAGTTAAAAAAAAAAACAAAAGTTATAAATTTGCTTCAAGGTTTTTAACCTGACAAAAATTATTTTTCGTTTTATCGTTGGTCCGAAGAACAGTTTCAATGGACCACCATTGTCCGAGCCATACAGCAACGGCTAGATTTGACAAATGTTATTTTCGGGGAGATTGGGAGGGGGGGAAATGTATGAATTTGCTTACTTTTTCCACAATTGGGGCAACGAAGGGTTAAACCCTCAAATGTCTTCTCTGGAGATTCAAATTCGTTCAGATTTTGACAAGTGATTGCTTCACTCGAAGGAAAGATCTAAAAATATATTTTTTAATTAGAAATTGTCTCATTAATTAAATAAAAACGAATCAATTCGAAAATTAATTTATTAATTTAATCTAATCAGTTAATTGATAAAAAACAATGGTTAATGAACTTTTTAATTACGTCATTAAATGTTACGTAATTGATAGCGAGTGATTAGAATCAAGTGATTCTAATCACTCGCTATCAATTACGATTAAATTAATAAATTAATTTTCGTTAAAATCTCTAGCCTATAATAAGACTTATATAATGATTTAGGACACAAACTTTGAGAGGTTAATGCACTTCCTCTGCAAGCAGAAGTGAAGTTATGTAAGAATGGAAACATAATCAGAATTCAAAAGTGTCATTTGGTTTCGACATTCAACGTTATGTAACTTAATATAAATTTTATTTTTCTAGGTTTTATGTAAAGTAGTAAAGTCAGTTACCTTTTTAATGCAGCATTGCGTGATAAACGGTTCTGTGGTCGCGTCATCCCATTTGATGAGAACATTTTCCTTGCTTATTCTAGGCCAATCTTCATCCGATTTCAGAAAATCAATAGGAAATTCCGGCATATCGAATTGCTTAACTTCGAAAAATACAAGTCGAATGGATGTAATGGGTCTGCTCCCAAAAATAACATCAACATCCTTATATTTAAAGAATTGATCACATGGCTATCACGCAGGAAACACGTTTTGAAAGCGAGCTAGCCACCATCTGTTGGGAAAATCAGACAACTTGATCGCTATTATGTAGTTTTGAATTTTAAATTTTAAATTTTAATTCAAGTTTTTACTTAAAAAGTACAAATTTATCAGTAACACCCAAGATTTTTTTGAGGGGAAGGGAATATAAGAAGATTTAAAGTATGTACACAAGTAAAAACAGTGGAATAAAAGAATTACAATTATAACACATAATTACAAACAATTTTGTTGTTCTTGAAATTAAAGGCTTGACTAGTAAGAAGCAGAAATTTCAAAGCGAAGTGTGACTTTATTGGTTAAAGATGTTTCAAAAAACTCTCCACTAAAGAATAAGATTTTGATTGGTTTAAATTGCCATGATTTCTTTAAAAATTCCTTTATCATCAGCGATTTTATACCATTTTTTTTATATTATTGTTATTATTATTGTTATTATCATTATTATTATTATTATTATTATTATTATTATTATCTTACCACAAGATTAAAAAATTCGAAAAAAAAGATGTCAAATAATCGAATAAATAGTTTATAGTATCAATAAGAAAAAGAAAACAAATAAAAATACTGGAAAGTAATATTTGGAAAAATATTAATGGTCAATAAACAGGTAATGATTTTTGAATGTACAGAGTACAAATTAATTTTTAAAATTGGGGAGGAAGAAAAATAATGAAAAATAATGAAAATTAATCAAATTATATTTAGTCAACACCACTAAAAATTTCCGCTCCTTCTATAGCCGTAAGAACCTTCTCGCGAAGATCTTGGTAACTTTCATAAGGTGGTAAATCGAGTCGATTAAAACTGCAAATCAAATAAAAATTCATAATAAAAAACTAAAAAACAAATTAAAATTTACCATGTGTGCGCTCGTGGATAATTCTTCGCATTTCCCCACTTCTCAATAGTAAACAACTGAGGTCCATTACTGCCGTACAACTCTTTGAACCCGTTCATCGGGACCCTCGATGTGCCAGTAACAAATTGCAATAGTCGGGCTCTCAACTCATTATTAAATGACAACACAACGCGCCAAAACCATTGTATAACAATATGATTAGCGTGGTAATCTCCTTTGTACACAGTATTGGTTTTCCAGTCCTTGACGTCGATTTTGCCAATACCGCCGATAAGCAACTGAAAATAAAAGAATTAAATTAAAAAAGCAAATCAAACACTTTGGCGTTTACCTCTAATTCTTGTTCGTCGAATATTTTGATCAAAGTCAAAGGTACAATCTCGCAAAAGCCTTCGAGAAAGGCGTTCATCTGCGGCTGGATTCGCGACATAAACCGTTCTAGAATGACTAAACTGTTGACAGAAAACGTGCGATCGTTTTAGTTTGTCTGAAATTGATGGTACATAACCGGGCGCTGTGTTCTTACTCGATGTATTCCTTCTTGTTTTCTTGCGTCACGGGAATGTTCGCTCCATTTGGTTTCAGCTCTCTTTGATGCATCTGGAAGAGTTGTTCATCCCTACTTTATATGAAGTGAATTTTGGTTGGAGCCAAATTTTAAATAAGATAAAACAATTACCAGTCCGAAGGTTTCTTCGTCCACGCAAAACCGAATATCCAATTCGGCCGGATCGTTTTCCAGGATCCACACCAGAGAATTGTAATACTCCGAATCCTAATAAAAACAAATGAAATCCTTCTAAAATATATTTTAAAAAGTCAACAAACCACCGATTCCATGTCAGTAATCGTTATTGTTTTACCCAGCATCATTTTATAAAATGGACGAATAAAAAAGGCTAAAAAGAATGTACAAAATCAATAAAAATTGACAATATCATTTCTATTTCGTACCATCTAAAAGTTTTCCATGGTACACAGCCATCCCAACAACTCGACCAATAAATTTAAAATAAGCCACGTGGTCTTCGTTACAAACACCGGAGAAAGGATTGATTTGAAGTGTATAATTATCACTGTATCAAATTAAAAAATTGAATAAAACGAACTAACTGAATAAAAAATAAATAATTGTGTCTTACGTGGCTGAATATTCAAATAATCCGTAATATGGATTGAACATTTCTCTAGATAAAAGGAAAAACCATTCTCTAGATAAACCACCATAATCCAAACCGATTTCATTTTCAAATTCAATCCATAATTTTGTTTTGAGCAGCTCAGGACGGGGAACGTTGGAAATAATCCGGAACGAATCCTCCAAAATATTTGATCTATTTACTTTGATTTCAAACTTATTCGGTAAATTTGACTACAAAAATGAGACAAATAAAAAAAAATGTACTTTTAACCTTACTAAAATTGATTTAATCTACAATACCGGCTTTTTAAGTTGCGATTTCAAATACTCATACTTCCTTTTATAATCTCGAGAATACGGAACTGCCTATAATGATTTAAAAAAATATTAATAAACACTTTAAAAATCATTTTGTCAACGTCTTACTGGTCCTGCGATAGCCGGATTAGACAACCTTGGATCTTCCCATTGAGTTGAACGAGTATCTAATGAACAAAGCAATTTTAATTCAATAACTCAAAACTTTTACTTCAATTTTTTTTACTGTGATCAATAAAAAGATCCTTCCATCTGTGTGAACTCGTTCCTCCCAACCTTCCTACAAAATAATTCGAGCATATTAAAATTAGCAATCAATAAAACCTGATTTTTCATTTTGTAATAAAGTCTACACACCGGGAGTGGTCCAAGAGAATCTTCCTGCTGCCTCCGATTTGGTAAATTCGATTGATTTGGCAAAGAACTTGGCCGACCAGATCTGGGATCAATCTGAGGAGAAAAAATTTCATAAATAAATAATTCACTTGTTTTTATATATGTAATTTTGTAACCCATGTTGTCGTTCTGGAATTGTGATCAATAAAAAAGACGCGTCCACTCGGCGCTACTTGCATACTCCAGCCCTCCGGAAGTCCTTCTTGATTTAATTGCCCTTTATCATCATTATCATCACTCAACTAAAAAAAATATCAAAAAGTAATTATCATTTTCGTTTAAATAAAATTTTCTATTTTTTTTTTTTTTACGTCTTGAGATGACCTTCTAGATTGATCTGGACTCGCCTCATCACCCGACGCCTGAAAAATAAATAAAATTTAATATTTCCAGAATAAAACGAAAGTAAATAGATTTTTATTAGTGTCACCTCTACACTACTCGAAATCTCCTCAGGCTGCGTGTACTGATTTATTAACAAAATCCGTTTTTTTAAGTGGATTTGTTTAAAAATTCAGACTAAACTCACCTGAAGAGCATCAGATCTCGATTCAGCCTCACTTTCATCAACGCTGATATGGAATCGGCGTTGAAATTCTTGTACGACTGATTCGAGGCTCCTCTGAGGACCCTGGTCTTCAACGGGCGAAGCACTAATTAATTTAAAAATAATTTCAAATCAATATTTTGAAATAATTTTGACTAAATTTAAATATTTGACCCTGTAGGACGTTCCCATTGCGTTGTCCTTGCCACGTGGTTCACGTAGTAAGTCCGTCCGTTTGCATCTTGGCGTTCTTCCCATCCAGGTGGTAAAGGACTTTGCGAATTCGTAATCGAGTAATTACCCGCCGCATTCTCGTCCGTAACAGTCTGACTGTCTATTGCATCCAATACTTCCCAACCGGCCTGAAACAACAAAACAATTAAAATATTCAAGTGAAAATTTTATTATATTTATTTACTTCGGTTTCCAATTGGCTCTGTGTTTCTTCCACATCATCGGGTGTTGAACAATATGCGTGGTAGAGTTGAAGATGACCTTTAACCCGGGATTTTGCACTAAAATTCGGATAACTAACAGATTAGATAATTTTTTTTTTTTCAAATATAAACAAGAAAAAAAATATTTTTAACCTGCGCGGTCTTAAAATGTAATATTTTGTCGATATATCTCTAAATTGTCGTTCGGTTGGGATGTGGTTAAAGGGTAAATGAACCATTCCCAAAAAATCATCGCGTGTCTATAAAATATAACAAAATTTTATATTCTATTTCATTTTTCATATCTTACTTCGACTCACCAGACGATTTTCATCGAAAACTTCCAAGATTAATTTATGTATTTCGGGTATAACCTAAAAACACATTCATTTCAAATTAAATCCTCTTAAAAAATCCATTCTGTCTTATTTACCCTAAATACATACTCCTCTTCCCATTGCGGATTCAAAGTCTACAAAAAAATAATTCTTTTAGTACCAAAACTAAAAAAAAAAAAAAATGTCAAAGTTTCGTTTTACTTTCTTTTTTGTTTTCGTATGAACTACATCGATAATATTATTTTCGTCCGCAGTTTCAACCAACTGAATCCTCACATATGGATCACTAAAACAACAACAAACATCATTAATGAATACACAAAAAACTCAAAGTCATTACCTAGCTCCAAAAATATCTTTTTTCGCTAAATTGTGTCCACCGACCACTCTAAGTCGTAATAACCGAGATTGTAAAATCTAGAGAAAAAAATGACATCATCAATAAAACTGAAACAACAATTCGACCTTGCGCGACCGTTACGCATAACCCGTCCACTCGGATAGGTGTGAGATAGAAGGCAAGAAATTTTGTAATGATTTACGCCCATGACAACAAGACATTTAACTTATGGACAGTTAGATAACGATTTTCTCAATTACAATTATTAATAATTTTCTTGGTTGAATTTTCGCTCGGAATAGTTACCTCATCGCCTTCTGCGGGTAGCCACCCTAAAATATTTGTATCAGCCATGCATTTAAATCAATTACTATAAAATTTGACAAAATCCCGTTCGTTTCAAGTTCTCCGTACTTAGCACTGCATCACAAAGTTATTACTACCGCGATACTGCGCATGCGTCGTTCTCAGTATGCAATTTCCCTTTCCAAGACGGAAATGGGCGTAGAGATAACTTTTTTCTGACGTCATTTTCTATTTAATAAATGGCGACAGAGTACTCATGAATTCCCCTCAACTAAAAGTATACGGGAATTAATAATGAATAAAATTTTCAACACCTATCTGGAAAAACATTATGAATATTTATATTTTATTAAAGTGACGTACAAATTTCAACAACAAAAAATTGTGATCGTGGCAAAAAAAGTTTTAGTTTCAAATATATTTGTGAATATTGTGATCCTTAAAAAAAATTAGTGATTATAAACAAGTGACGTACAAATTTCAACAACAAAAAATTGTGATCGTGTCAAAAAAAGTTTTAGTTTCAAATATATTTGTGAATATTGTGATCCTTAAAAAAAATTAGTGATTATAAACAACAAATATTAGAATAAAAATATTTATGGCTGCGGTGAAGTATTTTGCAATGCCCATTGAACAGCCCAAATGCTTAACGGTCTCATATAACCGAGTGAACGGCAGTTTTTCTCAGCGTAAATGGCTTCTGGAGTTTGGAACCCCAAACCTAATTGATCATATATAGTTGTGTACATCCCCTTAGCTGTGTTCATGCCTTCTTCAAACATCCCCTGTAAAACGAAAATAAAAAATAAAAAATGAAATAAAAATTATTGTTTCATACAATAATAATTTCGGTTTTTCACCTCATGCAACATAGTAGCAGCCAATGCGTAAGTTACACCGACCCAAACTTCTTCCGACTGAACTGAGACTAAATCAACAATTCCACTCGGCAACATTCCATTCACAGCACCCATTTTCCCGCCTTTAAATTTCATCACATTGTTATCATAGATCGTTTTAAGCGTTTTCTTCACATTTTCCAACGGAAAAACCTAAAAAATAATTGAAAATAATTAAAAACTTAAAAAATTATATAGAAGTAACAATAAAATTCTATACTTCTTCAGTTACTCCACTCGCTTTCAAGTACCAATGCCCGCACAATTGATCGGACATTATACAAAATGAACTACTATTATTCCGGTCATCAAACTTGTAGTACGTATCATTCCATAATTTTTTATTATACGCTTGTTTCGCTTTTTCTAGCACTTCGTGATAATTGGTCGCGATCGCCTCATCGCCTAGTTTACGAGCCATGAGAGTAGTGACGCATAAAGCTGCTAACCACAAGCCACCGCAGTAAGCACTAAAAAATTAAATAATTAAAATAATCATCGATTTTTAATAGTTTCATCATTACCTCGATCCTTTCATAATCCAAGTATCATACGTTTGATCAGCTGAACCTGAATTTTCAATTAATCCATCTCCATCAACATCAAAAGACATGCATTTAGCCATTAAAATCTTAACAGTTGGCCACATATTTCTTAAATAATCTTCATCTTTCGTGAATGTGTAATCCCTGTAGACTTGCAAGACAAATTTGGTATTCAAATCTTTCCATTCAGTCGTGTCGTGAACAAAATAGGAATTAAGAGACAGCCAAGGCTCTTCCTCTGTAATTTAAAAATCCAAATTGAAATATAAACAAAAAATAAAAATAAATGCATACAATATACCTGGGTCCCCAATATCATGCGGTACACTATTAATGCTTTTTCTCAGTCCAGTGTGGCCATTCATTAGAAACTTAGTGTTTCGTCTGTCCTCTGAAAGCGTTGCATCCACTATAAAAATAAAAATTTAACAAATTTCAGTTTAATTTTTTTTATTCTTACTGATGTCATATTGCAAGCTCAGTTGGAGTTTGGGCCAAAGCATTGCAAGTGCGAAAGATGCGTAAAAGTGTACGTCGTATGTGTTGTACATTCTGTATTCGTGTCCTATGATACATATAAAATAATTTCTATTTTCATTACATAGTGACAGATTAAGTTTACCTTCTAAATATGCGAACTGCCCAAATTCGGGACGGACGTCACCGCGTAAAGATTCTTTTTGACTAATTGATTGTGCGTTGGATTTCAGCCATACTGATCCACCGTCCGAAATGTAATACAATTCATTGAACAGTGCTGATTTGTACCAATTTGGAAGTGAGCTGCAATTTTTTTTCACCCCAAATGTTTACAATTTGAAAATTATAACCAGTGGCAATGGACCAACTTAACCACACCTCAATTACTGGGCCCAAAATAATTTAATTGTTAACAAGAAAATTATTGTTTCATATTAATTTTCCAAAAAAAAGAAAAAAAATAGTTCCTTTAACAAAAAAAACAATTTTGCTTCCTTAAAAAACAATAATTTTCCTTAGAAACTACAATTTATCGCATCGTGGGGCTTTGAAACAGCTGCGCCAACTGTACCATTGTAATTCGCCACTGTTACAAACTTAAGAAATGATTACCTATTATTTAAAATTGGATTTTGCCATTCTTCAATTAAATTCTCCCATTTCGAGACATTAGCTAACGCATAGACAGATAAACTCGATGCATTTTGAATCTTATCAAACCAATTTGTGTATCTCCTAAACAATTTCAAAAACATAAATAAGTAAGACGTAATAAAACGAATTCAAAACAAACCTTCGATGTTTAACGGCGTTTCCTTTAAACCAAATTGTAGGCATATCCCAAACAAGACAAAATCTCATTACACCATTTCCTAAACCATCAACACAACACTGCGCCGCAACAGCAGATGCGATTTCTTCACCTTTACGCGTTCTCTCACTTTTATCTGTGAAAAAAATATTTAAAAAAATTAAATTATACAAACAATATTCAATAAAAACATTCACCTTTTGATGAATTTAGGTGCCCATCTTCCATTAAATCATCCCAAACATCAGCTCCATTTCCCTTGGGATTAAACTCAACCAAATGACTCACTTTTACATTCTCATCTTCAGCCGCACTTATCGCTACGGTGCAATTCATATCCCTAATAATTTGATGCATCAAAACTCCTTTAGCTACTAGTGTGTTTTGTGACTCGCCAAATGCTTCGGTCCAACAACCGCCATCTTTATCCCTCGCTCCACCCGTTCCATTTTTAAACGCAAATGCGATTGAAACCTCGGCAGATTCGTCTCCTAAATTATAAACCGTCCAAGTAAAAACGGCAACGGGTAAACTCGAATCCTTATATTCATTCGGTATTACTGGCGACACTTGACGGCAAACTAATCGAATTTTTTCTTCAGGAATATCATAAGTGTACCAAGCTCTCGGATAAAGGCCACGGTACGACGCCTGGGATCCATCGAAACCCCAGACCCAAGATTTTAATTCTTTTTTCGGCTTTAGAGGTGAAAGGACTTTCTGGTATACAGTTGTTCCATTCCTCCTGATGCAAACAATAAACTAGAAAAATAAATTTAAAAAATTACTTTTTACCTATAGTATTAAATTAAAATTTTTTAGTTTTATTTAATAATAATAACCTGGTCAGCTTTTACCGTACGATGTTTATATACACCAGGAATTAATTGAAATCGACAAAACTCTCCTTTAAATCCTCGTCCAATAGTTCCAGCTCCAATTCCTCCTAAAGGTACACCATACATTTGCTGAACTGGTAGACATTTCATGCCGTCAATGAATGGTTTTCGTTTCAAACGTCTCATTTTTAAATACCAAAGAAAATATCTAGTGGAATATAAATATAAATAAATTTATAGTCGACATTAGAAAGAAATAAATCTACCGGAAACTCATTCCGATCAAATCTGGCAGTTGCTTCAGCCTCGGCCGTAGGTATTGATTCCGTTTTTCAGTAAACTCATGGTCCAATTGAACTTTCCAACCATGCTCGTCAGATTTTTCATCACCGGACTCTTGCGGCATCTTCAACGCACTTCAAAGTTCAAATCCACCTGCACACGATGCTGGACCAGATGCTTAACAAAGCAAAGACCACAATCTGTTAGATTGTGGTCTTTGCTTTTAGACATTACGTAATGGCGCCTAACCAATCACCCAGGAGAAATGATTGATAACAAACTTATCGAGTGTAATGAAAATGGCGGAAAATTTGAATACCGGTATTTAAAATATTTAAAATGTTGACTAATACGAAAAAATTATTTTATTAATAATATTTTAATTTACCAAATTTGATTATACAGCTTAAAAAAGAAAAAAAATGCCCTAAAAGCTTTGACTGTAAACTGATGCATTATCATCTTCGTCCTCGTTTCCTGAATTTTCAGAA
Organism: Strigamia maritima; assembly: GCA_000239455.1. Lineage (NCBI taxonomy): Eukaryota > Metazoa > Arthropoda > Chilopoda > Geophilomorpha > Linotaeniidae > Strigamia > Strigamia maritima. The sequence goes on from JH432114.1 coordinate 324,513, forward strand.
CCCTGTAATTCTTCAGGGACGTCATCCGGCGCTTCATCAGTTTCTTGCACAGATTCATCATCACCCGCATCTGCATCCACTCGGATCTCTTCACCCTAATTGATTATTTAAATTAAATTTTTCACGTCAAATCATCCAAAATAAAACTACCAACCCGAATATCTTTATTTTTTAGGTTTCCTAACCAAAATGCATCCCGACAATTATGTAATGCCAGCATCGCCTTCACTCGATACAGAAGGGCTTCGAGGTTTTTTCGTAATGGTGGAATGTGCTTCGCCGTGGCTAATTGTTTAACATTCTAACGATGTTCAAATAAAATGTTATTTTATTTTTGATTGATAATATTTCTATCATTTAAGACCTTTGCGTGACAGCATAAATGCTGCACGAATCGTGTGCCCGTTTGAAAAGATCTTAGTAATCCAATTACATCATCTTTATGTTGTTTAAATCCTGTTTCCAACACTGGAATTCCCAGTTTAACAAAATTTTCGACAAAAGATCGCGAACACTACGTTAAAAAAAAGAAAAAAAACCTTTATTCCTTATTATTCTTATTGTCCTAGTATCCTATTTACCTTTAAACAAGTGAGGATGCAAGTTTGGCTTTTGTATACCTTAACTGCATTTACCAAAATTAGAAATATTTCCACGCACAAACGCCAGCGAAGGATAGCAGCACCCTAAATATAAAATACCACAAATAATTTGTAAATTTTTAAATAATTTATCAATAAAAAGCTCAATACTTTCTCTTGTGTAGATATTTGTTTCATTTCTTTGACTAGCGACAAAAACAGAACGCGATAGTAAGTAGCAAACGAGAACCTAAAAATATTATCATAAATAAAAATATTTCAACACTTTCCCGTTAAATTACTTATTCAATGTGCGGTAGGATTTCGATTCTTCTTCAGCTGCGAGTAATTCGGAGAAAGCAACGGTAACAAAATCTTGGAGTAGCTTTATGGGATCTGAATTCATTTGCAATGCTATCCTGGAAATAAATATGAATAAATAAATATCAAATATCGGTAATGGGGAAAAAAAATTAATTTCAATACGTTAATATTTGTTGCAAACATTCATTATGACGAAGGCCCCGTTCGCTATTCCCCTCTCTGTCGAACCACGGCTGTTTCAGAAAATCCACAGCTAAATTACCTGTAAAACAGAACGTTATATTACCGTATTCGAATAATTCAAATTTAAAAAATGACACTTTTTATACCAATTTTTGTGTGGTGCGATTTTATTTTGTTTACTTTCCACAAACTCGTGGCTAGGGACAGTATTCCGGAGGCACACGCAAATGTTGGCAAAGAATTGCCAAATTTTATCACATAATCCAAAGCACGACTGAAATTAAATCAAATTATTTTAAAATCAAATTGACGTTAAATAAAAAATGTAGTAATTACACGACATGATCTTCGAAGCTCAGTTGAGATCCTCCGCGTAAAGATGACAAACGCCGAGATACCAAAACCACAGCCTTTTCTCGAGTTTCTTCAAATTCTTCTGTGTCTACGTCGTGCCTGAGAATAATAAATATTAAAATATCAGTTCACTACAATTAAGTATCGTGAAGAATACCAATTAAAAATAATGGTCAGGCATTCCAGTAAAAGATGAAATGTTAACGCAATAGATTCGCACAGTTCAGATCGTGCAGCATCTATCATATCTTGTGAACCACATAAATTTTCCTAAGTATAACAAAAAAAGAACAAAATCCTGTAACAAACTTACTTCATTTGTTATTAATTGTTAATTTACTTGAAAATATCCATATGTCGTTTCGAGATGAGAACAAAGATGTGGTATAAGATCAACAGATTGACGGAAAACATCGGAAGAATTCGAAGGTGATGGCATATTTTGAGCAGCACCAAATGCACGCCGAGTTCGTGGCCGCAAACTAATTTCAAACTTCGATTTTAAATCTTCAAGTAGAAATATCAGTTCTGCAGGTGTTAAAATATTCTCACTGTCCTGCAATATAAAATAAATAAATAAATAAATAAATAAATAAATAAATAAAAATAAATACAAGAAATCACGTGGAAATGATTCGAAATAACCTTGAAATGAAGTTTCACATTGAGCAAACGAAAAACTTCAAAATCTAATTTTCTGAAGCAGTGTTGATACATAGCTAGAGATATTAGCACCGCTTCTTTTTCTTTCTGTGCTTTAGGTTTAGCTTTGCTCTTTTTAGTAACTTTTGTCGTCGGCTGTGTTGTACCAGATTCCTGAGTGATAGTTGTATCGCTATTAGACAAATCTTTTTTAGCTTTCCTACCGTAAAAAAAGTAAAGGAATTAATATATTTTCACTATTTGTAGTAAATACTTTTACTTTTTAGATTTTTCAGTACTCGCACTCTCTCGTTTTCGTTTGAGATCAGTGGATTTCTCATCCGTATCAAATTGAGCCAGAGGTGGAACAAATTTCGAGTGATCTAAAAAATATATTTTTAGAAATAAGTAAAATGTCCAGTCTTAAAATAAAAAAATTTAAAAAAACTGACTTGTTAAACATTTTCTTAAAACATCTTCAAAATAGACAATATTCTTTACACGAGTTAAAACTTTACTTTCATATTCGGTGTCGGTTTGAGTAGCAAAAGCATTGACAAGCTGAAAAACAAAAATCGTTTATTTAAAAGATAAAAAATGATTATTTAATATCAAAGCTACGTACCTCACGAAACCAATTAATGGCATAAAATAAAACATGGCAAACTGTATCTTTTTCAGAAATTGTCAATGTTTGAAAATCGTCCTTTTGGTTCATTGGACATAAACGAAGCGCGCAACCCAAAAGTGCGTCTATCGCTCCCAAACTTCCGTTTTCATGAACCGATTCGTAGATCCGAAAAAGTCTAAATTGGGGACATAAAAGTAATGTTGACGAAGATCCAGTATCGATTTTCAAATCCTTCTCGATTAAAGTCAACAAATCGATCCCAATAATTCCATCTGCCTCATCGTCATCCAATCCGTACGAAAACGTATCACTTATTTTCCTGTCATCGTCAACTACAAAAATATCCTGGAATGTGGAGATAATATTTTGATGTATCCAATTTTCGATATCTGGATTGATTTGGCGTTTCGCTATCAAAAGCGACAATTCATCGTAAAGCAACGCCATAGCCAATTTTTCCGATTTAATGCCTTCTAACACGAGTTCGAGTAAGCTTTTGGCACGCTGAGTTTCTTCACGGCCGACATCGGGTGACGCTAAATTAGCGAGGAATGTGAGTGCACCAACAATTCCAAACCGTTTATACCTTTAAAAAAAAATAATTAAAATGTTCGTCGAGTTGATATTTTAAATTTCTACTTTAGTTCTTTGTTAGTGATTTGTTTTTGGATTATTAACTGAAGATCGTGCTGCATCGTTTCTCCTTCCGGAGTTCCACTGCAGGCCAACATACTCAAGCACTCGTAAACTAGTTTAAGTTGTTGAAACGTTAATTGATCAAGACGATCAATAACGCGCTGCAAAATTGAAATAATTTGATAAAATTTGAAAAAAAATATAATTTAATCGTTTACTTTAATGTAAATTGCAAAAGAAGCCATGACGGTCGGCTGTTTTTTAATCAAATCCGTTAAAACTGCAATTGCAGAATCGACTTCACTGCATTTACAGCTTGAGAAATGACTGAGTAAATGTTCAATGATTTCCTAAAATCAAAAAAAAAATTGTTACGTGTCATAGCACATTTCATTTAGTTTTATCACCTGTCTGAAAGCATCATCAAACGCTCCAAATGAATATTTATATAAGTAACGACCGAATTGTATAACTTTATCACTCGTCTGCTTCAGCGACCATTCTGCAATTTGCATAATTGGATCGAAATAATCTTTCAATGCCTAATTTTAACAACATAAATTAATTATCAACTTTTAATTATTAAAATTAGAATTAATTTATACCCATGAAAACTCTTTTAAAATTGTAAGAATTAATCGATGAGTAAAATTAGCAGATTGAATTTTGTGGCGAAGTAAATTTGAAGCGGCTAGTTGTCGACTTGGCATCGAAAAGAAAATCAGCAACGCAAAAAAATCAACAATTTGTGTGTCAGCGCAAGTATTCGACTCGATAACCTAAAAATAATAATTCTAATGTGAGAATAAATTCTTAAATTTGATTCAATCCAAACTTCATACTTTAATCCATGCATCGCCAACTGATTTTCGAATCTGAATAAAAAATTTAAGTTGATCTAAAATAATGATCACATGATTCTGCTGTCCAGTCCTTTAAAAACAATAAAAAAACAATACAAACATATTAAATTCGTCAAAAACAATTACTCTGTGTGTTGCATCTGTTTGTTGAACCCCGATTCAGCTAAATTATTCCTCACAGTTCTTGTTATCTACGAATAAAACAATTTCAGTACAGTCTTAATCAAAAAATCGTGATGTAAATTAGTCACATTTTCAATGTTTTCTTCGTCACATGTATTGTACAAAAACCGAATAATCACGGGTAAATATTCGCATTTCATCCACGCTGTAGACAAAGCTGTCGAGTCATTGATCTCTGATAGTATATCCGGTGGAATGTTTAAAGAGCCCAAAGTTTCTAAAATGCTTATTGTTAGCGGCGAAGACTTGTTCAAATATCCACTAGAAAAAAATTCCTTAAAAAAAATTCATAACAGCAGAAACACTAAAGAATGCTTTACCTCAACGTTTTAGCCACTGTTGAATGATACGCATCGTTGAGAATCTCAGGAAAACTATTGATAATATTTTGTTGAGTTTCCTCAGTTACTACATCGAGAATTTCCAGAATCTTGTCACACAGTTCTTTACTGTAAACAACATTATTGATGAATTTAAACTGCTTCACCACTAAGAATGTTAAGCTATAGTTTGTTCCCTGCCAAGGAAACGATCTAAGAAATTAAAATAATTAATTTTTTTACTTTTTTCAGTCTACAATGTGAAACTTACTCATCAAAACCGGACAACTCGGCTATTTTTTCAAATAGCACTTCAGTAATTAGTTGCTGTAGATGAGGAATTCCTAGTAGAAGGTGTACGAGAGAATCCTGATTCGTACACCGTGCACTTAAATTAAAATCCATATACAAAGATAAATTGATTGAAATGTTCATTTTTATTTGTGTTTGTGATTAAACGCAATTTACTTGCTCGAGTCTACGGTGGTTGTTGTATATAAAGAAAAAAATAGAAATTTTTTCTCTTCCACATAATTTACGAATTCTTCAGCTATTTGTTTTGCTTCATTCGGATTTTGTTGCAAGTGATCAGAGACTTGTTTTTGAAATAAAGCCTGGTCTTGGGCTGAAACAATAAAATTCAAAAGTTACACACGCTGTCGGCTGTAATGATCGAAACAGACTCAAGACTCACTAAGTTGATTCGGTTGAGAACCATCCTGCAAGATAAATCCACATCGACTAAAAAGTTTTTCCATTTTATATCATGTTGCAACTTGTTCAATGGTTTTTTCCCGCCGGTAGCCTACCGGCAAAAATAAAAACTTAACCAAAACCACAATTTTTAAAATATTCTATAATATTTTCCGTATTCTGACATCTCCGACAAAAAATAAATTTATTTTATAAATTTTGTTATGTTTTACGAATCTAAGAAAAACAATCTCTCAAAACGGCAGTAATTTGCCAAGACTTCCTATTAAGGAAGTCCTGAATTTGCTCGCGAAGTTTTTAGGTTTCACGCTACGCGGCGGTAGTGAGTTACCATAGCAACTCTTAATGGCCGTCTGCATCTAATAAAAACTCAAATCTCGCATTATAATTAACTTCCTCATTAAAGAAGCTTCCAATTTTGACACAACCAAATAAATACCATTTTCATTTTTTTTATTATCTCAAACTGATTATCATTTACATCATGGCTTGAGTGAAAAGTCTGACCAAATATTAAACCCTGAAAATGGCAGAAAGAAAAGATTCATAATAATTTTTAATTTAAAAAAAAAAAAAAAAAAAAAAAAAAACAAAAAAACACAAACGAAAAAATTTAAACGTGAAAAACGAGCAAAATCCTCTAATGGGCAATTTGACTAATTCAATTTATTTCACTTCTGACTAGTGTTGAGAAAACTTTTGAAACGTTTATATCTTTTTGAAAAAATTCTATTTACACTTTTTAAAACAAATTTCCTTCTTCTTTCTGACATATTCTAAAAGTTAGGTGACAAATATATGGAGAAAAAAAACATAAGTGACGAATATTTGAAAATTCTTTTTGGTTTGCAAAAATTCGTATATAAAATATTACCAGAGAAATTTTCTTCTAATGAGAATTGAACAGCTTTCAGAGAGAGAGAAGATAGAGAGAGAACGAAAGATCAAATAAATAATAATAATAATAATAATAATAATAATTAAAACAATTATGCGCCTATATTTTGGTGGAATGAAGACGACCCTTAATCAAAAAAAAAAATAAAAAAAAATAAAAAATAAAAAATATTCCCTATCCATTTTCCAACCGTTAATTTCCTCCAATGACAATGACTCTAATCTACCAGACATGTAAAATCAATGGAAGTCCAAAAAATTGAGATTCGTCAATTAATTAATAATCAATGAAATTTAAATTCAAAAATAATAATAATAATAATAATTGATAATATTAATAATAATTTCGTCAAAGTTCGAATTAGGCCTATTTATCTGAACAATTAGCGTCAATCAATTATCTCGTCACGTCTTCCAATTGATGGCACCTTGCGCTAGGGACCTCGGGGGAATCATATCTAGAAGATACTGTCGTTGAAGATCGGGACTTGATACGGGCGTTTTGCCTAGAACCTGATACGGGTAGCCCTGCGACAGAAGTGGGCTGAACGACAACATGTGTGCCGGCAGCGGTTGGTGCTGCGGCAGACGAAGCATTTGTTGGTGAGCCAAGCTCAGGTTCGCCGCAGCAGACTGCCGCAGTTGCGGTTCCGCCGCCAGTTTAGCCAATTGTGTCGGTACTGAATTGCTCGTAGCGTCCCTTTGGGGCGGCGAATTGGATACTTGCGCCATGCTCTGTTCGATTTCCTGCTCTTGCTGCAGTGCCTTGACGAACGCGGTCTTGAGTCGGTTCGTGTGCTCCGCCTTCAATGCTTTTTTAATATTCGACGTCACGCACTGTTCGCAGATGACAGTTTGTTTGTTAATGTTGTCCCACTTCCACACGGGCGTGAAATCCGTTCCGCATTGCACGCACTCGAAAGGTTTCGGCGGTTCGTCCAGCTTCTTGTCATCGATTATGAAATTGACGATCACCTCCAGGCCCACCAAATAGATGAATTCCGTATTGGATGGGTTTGGGATGAAGTGCATTTCCGGCGGTGGCGGTTTTGGCGGCGGAATCTGAAGCAATGTCTTTTCCAATTGCTTGCGAAGCGCCAGTTTTGCAGCCGCTTGACGCTGAGCTGGTGTTTGGTTGTCGAGCCGTTCCAGCGACAACCCTTGATTTTGGTTCCCACTTTGATTCCCTGAAGAATTATTCGATTGCAACTGAAAAAAAAATAAAAAATAAAAATACCTAATTTAATCAAAATCTTCACAAAAAATGTAATTTTCTAATTTTCTCACCAAACTAGATTGCGATTGTCCTTGAATTGGATATCCTAGAACCATATTAGGAGGCGTATTCATCGGCAATCGTCCCATTATGCCAGATCCACGAATCATGCTTTGTTGGAGCATCACGTTTGCAGGCAAAGTTGTCGACGACGACGACGTCACCCTAGGCGCCATAACTAAAGGTGGTGGTCCCTGCAACAAAAAATAAAATTTAAAAAAAAAAAATAAAATAAAAAAAAAAAAAAAAAAAAAAATAAGATTTACCAGTGGTGGCATCATGAGATGCTGCTGAGACTGGTGATGAGATAATTGTTTACTACTCTGATTCATTCCGCCCCGGACCAACGGCGGCGGTATGTTCGTCGGCGGCATATTTCTCCCGCTCAAATTCGTTCCTTTCGACGCGTTCTGTCCAATCGCCAGACTCTCCTTCATCTGCTGGCTCTGCTTTAACTTCTTGAGCAACACTAGTTTCATCTCCTCGTTCCGCAGCTGACTCCGCAGTCGGCGCACCAATTTCTCCCTCTCCTGCAGCTCCTCCTGAGTCATTTCTCTCAACTCGGACGACGGCAACGGAAGATCGTCGTCCGAGCACGAATTCACGGTACAACCGTTTACATGTCCATTCATACGAGGCGCTTCCTCGTCCGATAATACTATTACATCGTTTTCAGGCGAAACATTTTCATCCTGATGAGCTCGAGAACTCCTACTGCTGCTCTCGGCCGACTGCGGCCCTTCGCTTAAATCCATGCATTTATTCATAGATGGCGAATCATTATTATATTCTTTCCTAAATTAAAAAATAAAATAAAAAAATGAAAACGTTGCATCATCTTTTAACACTTTTCTTATCAACTCACTTGACACTAAGATCAGCCGGTTGGTCCATGTCAAAATCGTCTAGAGATCGTTTTGCATCGTTTTCTGTGTAATTGGCCTCTCTGAAAGATGTCAACCACCGTCTACATGAAAACAATTTTGAATCACATAACGAAATTCCAAATTAAGTCCTTAAATCTAATCAAAATTTTAATTTTTAATCTAAAGCCTTGAAATATAATCTTTTCCAATTATTATTATTTTTTTATTTTTTATTTTTTTTTTTTTTTTTTAAAGAAAATCTACATTTTCGTATTCCCGTTATCAAATTATCCCGATAAACATTATAAAAATGACTAATTTAATCTTGAAAATAACCGCAGACGAACCAAAATCAAATAAAACATAAAAAATTTGCCACATTTACTTCCTTTGTCACCTTTTTCTCAATGCCAATTACTTTCTTTATCTCCGTTCCCCGCCTGACTCAACCCCTCGTAACCAGAAAAAAATAAAAAATAAAATTCAAAATATCCCAATATAATCCATAATATAAACCGAAATAATCGTCTATTTATACCTCCCAACAAAATACCCACCTTGGATCCGCATCTTCAGGCGTCGTGGGTCTCGATCGTTTTCGACCTACTTTGCTTAAATTATCACCGGACGAGTCCGCCATGCTTAATTGTCACTGCACAACACAACCAGGAAAAAGAAAAAAAAAAAAAAAAAAACTTAAAAAAAATTAAAACCAATCGCACAAAAACATAAAATAAAAAACAAAAGAATCAACCTTTGATACATTAAGCCACCCGAAATTAAGATAAGTATCTTAAATTACACATTTTTCTCGACAAAATAAAAAAAAAATTAATCTTCCCCCAAAAAAAAGAATCATTTCCGATCAAATCAAATAAAAAGCACTAAATCATCAATATATCCCATTAATCTCAAGCCCCACACCCCGCTAATACCAAATTAATGTTCCGTACTGCACTTATTCTCATAGAAATCTTCGAGTTTGCTTGAATCCACCAAAGATTCGCTCCATCCTCGCGCTTAGCTCGCGACCCCCACGTAGGCCTAATGTCTTAAAGAAAGGATTCTTACGATTTAGTCGCGCCGCTCGCTAATCCACTTCCGCGGCGATTGTGAACGGTTAATGATCGCGCATTGCAGCGGCAGTGCTGATAAACTTGCATAGGAATAAAGTTTTGTATGAAAATGTTTGGTTTAAAGTCCTCGTTTTCCCGGCATCCCTGCGAGGAGCGGACGTGTGGGGAGGATCCCCGCCGACACGACAATGGCGCGCGGGTACAAAGTGACATCGCTCGATCGTCACTCGAAGTGGGAATGGAGCGGAAAAGCGGCCCGATAGCGTGTTGATCGTGTAGCGGAGAGCGAGCCCAGTCGTTTGATACCTTGGAAGGCTGTATTGATCGATAGAAGGCGGCAACCTACCTTGGGGTCAATGTCGGTCGATGTTGAAAATTTCGTAACTGTCGGGGCCCAGTGATCAAGGACCCGATGCTGATTGTGTCCGCTAAGTTTGTGCTGGCGATTAGTTGTGAGTTTGGGGGTTAATCGGGTCGCTTCAATGTCCGTTTAACGATTTTGAGCTTGGTTGCGTGTAAAATGGTCTATTTTTGGCGTCGAAACGCGGATTAATTACGGGCGTCATTAAGCTAAGTGAGAAGTTGACCAAGATGAAAACAAAAATTTTCACACAAAATGGCGTGGCCTTTCTCTTTTTCTGGAACCACGGGGTTCTCACGTTGAGTGCACGGGCTTTGTAAACAATTGTTTACCGTAAACAATATCACGTGTTCTCATTGGACAAACCTTGATCATATGATTGCCCGCAACAAACAACCGTCATTCAATCGTTTTGACTGCCGACACACCATACTGTGTGTGCGCTCCATGCTTCGCGGTTCCTCGCGCGCGCTCCTTGCTCCGCGCTTTGTTCGGAGTAGGACCGTGGGGTGACATGATTCCGGCCATGTTTTACCGACTCGTGTTTGAATAAACAACAATTTTTAAAACTAACAACTTTTTTTTTAAATCTTTATTATTTAAAATATTTAATTATTTTTTTCAATTAATTATATTAATGTAAAAAAAAAAAAAGATCAATAAACAATAAACAAATATTTAAGTGATGTTGTTTATAGCGATTATTATTTTTAAATAAAACAATTATATAATAAATAAATGAGAAATTTTTTTTTTTAACGGTACAATTTTTTTTTTTCCATAAATTAAGTTAATCCTTAATTCACATACACCCTAACAATATTTATTAGTCTTGATTCGTGTCTTAAAATTGTTTGATGATCAGTCTTAATCGCTGTTTATGGCGGGATATTTAAAGAAGTGCTCGGATTTCCAACGGGTATAGGGAAAGCTCCTCCTTCGGTCCACTTTAAATAATAAATTAGTATTAATAATAATAATAAATCAATAATAAAGATCGATTAATACCTGAATCAAACTATGTTCTCTCAGCTGAGATGATTGAAAATGATCTTTGAGTAACATCTGTGTGAAATTGCCGTGCATTTGATATCCTTCGTTCTCCTGAGTGTGATCACCGCACAATCGGTACAAATCTAACATAAAAAAAAATAAAATTAATGTTTTCATTTTTTTTATTTAAAAATTTTATATTTAAACCTTTCAATAAAGCTGAAGCCCATAATTGTACATGAACATCTGGAATTTTGCTAGCTAATTGCATCGCAGGTGTTACCATATTCATGCTTTCGCGGCTATTTCCTAAAGACAGGAAAATGTGTCCTAACAGCACCAATGAACAAGAAGTTAGTCGATTTAAATCTTCAGCATTGGCCATTTTTAATGTTTCTCTCAAATAACGCCTGGGAAAAATGTAAAAATTTATTATTTTTTTTAGATTGAAAATAAGAAATTAAAAAATTATTTGATTTTACTTTGCTTCATTATATCTTGCTTGAAAAAATGATTGCAATCCTTGCACGTAGTACGCAGCGGCTCGTAAACTATGAGATGATGAAGGTAATGTTTCTGGATTAACTCTTTCCAGTAGAGAGACAAATTCTTGTTCTCGTTTCGTTCGCAAATATACAATTGCCAAATTTAAGTTCGCAAAAGTATACAGTTCAGTTTCACCGCAAGTCTAAATTTTTTTTAAAAAAAAAAAAAAAAAAATAATATTNTANAAANAAAANAAAATAAAATAAATAATAATAAATAAATAAATAAATAAAATAAATAAATAAATAAATAATAA
>JH432114.1:336234-359259 GCA_000239455.1 Strigamia maritima
AAAAAAAAAAAAAATAATATCATAATACTTTGATTGCAGCATGAAATTGTGCCTCAGCAGCCTCCATGCAATTCATAGACATGGCGTATAAACCCTAAAATTGAAATTCCCATTAAATAATCGCTAGATAATAAAATCGATGTATTCTTACGAGTAATGTATGTAACTGCGCGCAATGAGTGTTAAACAATTTTGTGTTAAGTTGACAAATGCGGCAGGCTTGCGAGATCTAAAAAAAAAAAATTACTTTCGAGTAAAAATTAAAAAAAATTAAAAAAAATTAAAAAATAAACCTCTTGAATAGCTAATGTTTTGTTTCCCATAACCAGACGGCACATGATGATGTGTTCCAGAAGCATCAGTTGAAATGAGGAAAGTATTGAACTGCTATCAACCACTAAAATATAAAATAAAAAAAATATATAAAAATAATTTGACATTGTAAATATTTTTTAACTACTTTTTAATTTCTCGATTTGCATCAATGCTTTGTCGGTGTATTTTTGTGCTTTATCCATATAACCGGCCTGCATGGAATGCATTACTGTTACTAAATAAACAAGGACACACATGTGTTCTTTTGGCATCCATTGAAACATGTCACCAGGATTAGTTGGCAGTGGTTCTAAAATTAATAATAAAATATAATAAAAAAAATCCTTTTTTTTATTTTAAATAAAACTTACCTTCGTCAGGCAATGATGTAATCACCTGAATACTCGTCTGCAATTGTTTTAAACACGGCTTCACGCTTTTCACCTATAAAAAAATCAATTGAAAAAATCAATAAAGAAATTAAAAAGTGAATAAATTTTTATACTTGTCCAGACATGAGATAATGACAAACTTGTAGAACTAAAAAAAACACTTTGAGTAATTCTTTTTGGTAGGGACTGCCTTGCCAGCTTTCAACTTGTTGCCCGGTCATTGTTAGCAATGGATGAACATCGTGCAATTTTTTATCGATTATTAGTAACTGTGCAAAGATTAAAAATGAGAAAATTTGACATTTAAATATTTTGAAATACAAATTTTTACCATTCCTTTGCTTAATAAAAAAAGTAAACGTGTGAAATTTGCTCCCGACATGTGTGCATAATCGGCTCCGGATCCTAATATACTGCATCCTAAAGCCAATTCCTTTTCGTGAAAATGAAGTTGCTAAAACCAAATACTCATTAATTTATAAATATATATATATATATCACTTCTCGTCTTGAATTACTTACCGCCAACTGAAAAAGCAATCTACAATGCCAATACACTGACTGCTGTGAAATTTCGATTGCTTTCCGAAGAATTGGTTTGGCAAAATTTGATTGATTCTGTTTAAAAAACCAAAAAAAAAAAAGAAAAAAAAAACATACAACGATCAAATTTTTAGCTTTAATGAACTTATACGAACCTGTTTTTCGTAAAGATCAGCCAAAGTACTTGCAGCTTCAAATTTTATATCATCAAATCCAGGTATCTAAAAATTAAAAACAAAACATGTGTGACACATTGTGTGTGATACAAACATGTTTGTTACTCATTACACATTACATTTTGTGACAATTTCCACTGAAATAAAATTTTTTTTTAAAAAAACAAGAATTAGTAATCGTACATCGAGGAACTTCAGAAATGGGTAGAATTACCGCTTGTCCTAAATGAGATTTTGCTAAATCCAAATTCTTGGTATGAGCCAAAAGAATGTTTCCTAGTTGCAGATGAGTTCTCGCTTCGACCCGTGATGGCGGCTTGAAATTAAAAACTGCTTGCAAGCACTGAATGCATAATTTGATGTTGGGCGGATTTGCAGTTCTGAAATTCTCAGCTAAACCCAGAAGGGACAAATACCAAGCATCTTGGCTCGACGCCATTAACAAAAACAATACCGGAAGTACAAAAGATGCCTGCTAAATCGCGATGCGCAAATCAACGCAAGAAGTCACATTTAGAATTTCATACGTTTTATAAACATTTTAACTTTTATTTTGAAAAAAAAACAATATCCAGTGTCCTTTTCCTACATCTTGATCATAAATCCCCACCACGATGACCATCCCCATAAAAAGTTTTTATGCGCAATACCATAGCGCATACCGTAACCGGAAACTGAATGGATTGTGGGAAGGGTTTTAAAAAGTCCGGGAAAACGTTAGCCATGTAAACAAGAGACAGCAATGCCAAAATCAATTAGGATCGTATTCCTATTCGACGTAAATCATTCTCAAGCAAATTTTGATGCCAAATCTGACGTGGAAAGCCGCACAGCCAGTATCCGTTTATCCTGTTTGAAATTAATCAATTATTTCACTCATCGGCGCCGAAAGCACTACACAAAAGTGCAATGGGCATACAAATTCTACTCGTCCAATTCGTGCCAAAAAGACCTACGATCTCATCGCCAGCCATTTGTCGATTTCGAACTCGCACATTTTGAAGAATTCGAGCAAGATTTCATCTCGTGCATAGAAAAATATCAGCAAATTGAAGCCAAAGCTGATGGACATCAAAGCCATTCTCAGAACCTAAACATCATCCTCAGGGAAGTTTTATACGAATTCGATTGGGATTCACCGGATATTTCAACTCCGGATAAAATTCGACAAATATCGAAACAAAAGAGAAAGAAAAGTGTACGTGAAAGCGATTTGGATAAATATGTGTTTATTGTCTCTAAATGTCCCTGGACACGTGATAATCTGTATACTTTTTTGGGACAGCAAGAAATTAATTCTAATGTAATTTTATCACCGATTTTAATGTCCCCCGCTGTTCTCAATTCGTATATACAGAAATTTCAGATTAAGGTGTTTTGGTTGGATGTAGATGATGATAATTTGATGGTATGAATTGGTAAAATGACGTGTTTGCTGATTTTTTTTTTTTGAAATATTTTTATTTTTGTTTGTTTTTAGACACCAGATGATGTTTTTGATGGGTACGAGATAATTGGAAATGTATTGAAAGATATAAGTGGGAAAATAATCCCAATTTCCAGTTTGTTTGAAGTGTCGGAATCATTCGAATCTATTTTGGATTGGTATTTCAATCCGGATAAGAAAGTTAATATATATCAATCAGAACTTAGTAAGTTTTTTATTTTTTATCATTCAGAAAACATAATATGATAAATAATGATTAATGACTATTAATAACAATTTTATAATTTTTTTATTAAATTTTTTTTTTTTTTTTTTTTTTTAAATTTAGTTTTAGAGGAAAATACAACGATATTGCAAATGGAGTTGTTTACTTTTCAAGATAGCAAAATGTCAGTTAAATTGACTTGACGTCATTCCATTTATTTATTAATATTTTCTAATTTTTTTTTATTTTTAGGTTTGAATTTTTTGAGTTAATAAAATCAAAATCCGAATTTTATCCAATTTCGGTAACCGGAACATCTTACAAAAGATTAATAACGCCTCAGAAATGTTTAGGATGTTTGGCGCGTGCAGAAAGCAAAGCAAAATATTATCGCACACTTACTGCACTAATCAATAAAAATTTGAATCTTGTAAGTTTTAATGAAAAATGAAAATGTCAATTAATTTGTGTTAAATATTTTTTTTTTAAGGTGATAAATGTTAACGGATGTTGTGGAATATTATACCCCGTCAACCCGACACTGGCAGTGATATGTTTAATGGATATAACGCCGCAGTTCTTTTCTTTGGATCGAGAGATTATAGAAAAGAGACTCGACTATCCAAAATCAGAAAAGGATCTTAAAAAATTAGACAAGAAAAATAAACATAGCTTGGAGCGCATTTCCAACTGTATTCTGCCGTCGTCTGTGTTGGCGAATAATGGTAAATTCCATAATTATTCATATAATTGTTGCATTAATGTAATTTTTTTTTATTTTTTATTACAGGTGCTAATGATCGGATTTCTGAATGCACACTTCCTTTTTCTTGTAAATACCTTGCGAAATGGTTCATTCCCGATTCGGTGTCCCTTGTGCCAAATTTTGAAGTTCCCGAGTGAGTATTTTACCTGAAAAATATATAAAAATTCAATTAATTTTTTTTTTTTTAAAATTATAGAAAACAAAAGATGGCAGAAAAAAGGGAAGAAGAACTATTCAGTCGTTTAGCTCAGTGTTTTAATGATAACGAGATTACACCAGATCGGGAGAACAAATCCGACATCGCAACCATTTCGCCAATTCAAATTCCTAAAATTTCTTCCAATTTAAAAGTCTCGGAAAGGAGTTCGGGTTTAGTCATTCAGAGCCTTAAAAATCTTAAAGCTAAAAACGAAAAATTAAAAAATGATGATGAAAATAAAAGAAAACTGAAGAAGAGACCTCAACGCCCTTCGAGGAACCGACAACTTAGTGATGCGTTGGAAAACTTTAGTAAATATTTTTTTTTTTTAAATTTAACTTTTAATAACCTTTATGAAATATTTTCAGGTTTAACTGATGAAGAGCAATTGGTGGCTCAACTTAAAGATTATTACAAACATTGTGTGAAAAGCAAACATTCGTTATTAACATGTGCTGAAAATATCATACACGTTGTTATTCATCACATGCAGATGAACAACAATGAGAACTGCGATGTATGGATTTTATTCAGTCATTAAATCCATTTTATTTATGCAATTTTTTGTTTATGTAGAATATTGCAATACGATTGCTCAGTAATGAAATCTTCAAGACACCCAGTGCCATAATGAAAGCTTACGAGAATTCAAATTCTGATGATAGAATTCGGGAATATGAACTTCAAGCTTTGTTACGGATGGAAGCGGTAACTGCGAAAATCTCCCAAGAAAGTGACTGCGATCAATTAGTTGAGGAAGTTGTAACGTTGCTACGAATGATGTCATTATACTCGAGTGTGTGCCATTTATCTCTTTTTTAAACGAAACCCTCCTTGTAAAGTATGAAATATTCGTATTTTGCGTTATAAAAACTTTACATTTTTTTTCTTTACATTTTTAGTTACAGTGACGAAAATCCCGAATCGGTCATCACGATTTTTGAGGAACTCAACCAATCATTGCCGCCTGAACTCGACCCTCATTCGAGCAGCGACGAGGAAACCGATGAAATTCAAAACATCGCTCTTAACATCAACTTGGAGGCGGATAGCAAAACTGATTCCGATTACCACAGCTGTAATAGCGCTTCATCATCAGCAAAATCATCTTCCGTAATCTCGAATCGAAAGCGAAAAATGTCTTTGCCAATTAAAAATCGGTTGGGCGGAGTGCAAAACCGAACTATCGTAATCACTGCCAAACAGAAAGCCAGATTAAAATTAAGGGTAATTAGAAATAAACAAATAATAAATAGAAAAATTAAAGTTCTGATTATTTTTAGGTTCAATCGACTTGTGTCGAACCTCAGCGCGAAAAAACAAAAAATAGTAATTTAAACGTTAAACTAATAATACCACAAACTATTAATTCATTAATTTTCATTTTTTTTTAGAGAAAAAGAGCGCTCGGAGAAGTTTATTCCACTCGAATTTGGGAGGCCAACACACTCCACCTTCGAAACGAATGAGCATCGAGGACATCGTTTTCGAAACGCCGGAGGAAGATCGTGGAAGGAGACCGCGGAATAACGGAAATTTCGTCATCAGGGAAACACCTGCACACAAAAGTAAACAATTATAAAATTAAATTTTATAATTTATTTACATTTTTCTTCTCGACAGTTCCGTTTACAGTTTTCAGACGATTACACACGAGTGATTCTCAACCTGCGAGAGTAATCCGCAGAATCCTATCGAGCCCCGCGAAATTCACCCCGAGTCAATCCACTGTCGATTCGTATACCGAAACGAGTTCGGATTTCATCGTTTCGTCGCCCATATTTAAAGGCCAACCATCACCCGAACCTCTACCTTTTCCATCTTGGAAACACTTAAACTCAACCTCATCTGAATCCGCACCTCCTAATTCACCGGAAATTGATCTCTGGGATCGACCGAGTGTTCTTCACAACCATTCCAATTCGGACTTGGAAAGCTCAACTAAAGACGATGACGTTTTCGAACAAAAATGTGAAACCCCGTGCAATAATCCTTCACCTTTCGATACGTGGAGACGTAAAAAGCCACGTGCAGACGGTTACAGTATTGTGGATTGCAATAAGAGGAAAAGTGAAAGTGAATTTTCATTCGAGTTCGCTCAACCAAAAAAGAGAGCGAAGAGTGAAATTGAAAAACGCAGATGTAGTTTCCCAAGTGGTGATAAAACGCCCACTAAAAATGGGTCCCCGAAAGGACAATACACATCGCCATCATCGATTAGTTTACTACACATAATTACCTCGCCAGTTAAAAACAGTATGGGTTTTAAAAGCTTCTAATATTTTAATCAATTTTCTTACTTGAATTGAGTTTTTGAGTCGAGTACTTCCTGCGCCTTCTTTAGTTGGCATTGAAGGCGAAGTAATTTTGCAGTATTGTGTTTCTAAGTTTTGTATAAAATAAAATATCTTCGAAATTCATTAAATGGTTTTGATTTATTTATTTACCTCGATTACTTTGATTTCTTGCTCCAAGTCGTCCATCGCTTTTTTTATTAAACACATCTAATTTTTTAAAGTATTATATATTAAATTAATAAAACTTTTTGTAATAATTAAATACCGACTTGGGTTTGTAGTGTTTTGCGTTTTTCGGTTAATTTTGTTTTCGCCATTTTGTTTAGTTCTATTTTCGAATGGATTTCAGTAATTATTTTACTCAGATCGTCAATATTGAGATTCGTTGCATCAAAATCTAATTGGCTTAAAATATCATCACCTAAAATAAAATAAATAATCTTAGAATTAACAGTTTATTTATTAAAATTTATTAAAATTTATTAAAATTTACGTTGTTTTTTCATGGCGGCGATTTGATCCTGTTCTTTTAATGCTCGTTTATATATGCTTTTCTTTTCCATTTCTTTTTCGACTTTCTTTTGGTACTCCACCATCTTTTTTTCTTCTTTTATGAATTTCCTTATATTCAATATTTACTGTAGGTATTAAAATTCATTTTTAAACTCTATTTATTTGTTATTTGTTAGATACCTTTTGGTTGTCTGGCAACTAGCTTCACTCTCCTCAATTTTCTGTTTCGTTTGTTGAATATCACGTAACATATTTTCAATAACTAATTTTTAAATAAATCTTAAAAGGTTTTATTTTTATAACATCGAATTTGCATGTTCTTACCGGTTTGTAAGTTTTTGTTTTTTATTTCTATGTGGTCATTACTCGTTTCAAACAGCATAATTTTCTTGTTCAGAAGCGCCACTTCTTCAATTAGATTTTCTTTAACTACCAAGAAAATAAAGAGGATAAACAAAACATTTTTATATGACCAAATACTGAAATAACCTTTCAAATATTTAGCTTGAGTCGCCTTCAAAACGATTAGTTGGTTCGTCAACTCCTGGTGTTGATTGTCTTGTGTTTTAGCACCTGCTTGCATCA
This sequence comes from Strigamia maritima, assembly GCA_000239455.1. Lineage (NCBI taxonomy): Eukaryota > Metazoa > Arthropoda > Chilopoda > Geophilomorpha > Linotaeniidae > Strigamia > Strigamia maritima. Next base: position 343,673 of record JH432114.1, read on the forward strand.
TCGAGTCGGTATTTGACACTGATTTTCCATATAGAAAGCGAGGAGTAAATTGTGGGAGCAATTCACGTCATCGTCTGCTTAGTGATTGGTATCACTAAAAGAAGAAACGGAATATTTTATGGGAGGAATTAAAATCCAACTTTTCAAAAGGTAAACGGACTATTTCATGGGCGAAAATACCCAACTATTTTATTTAAAAAATTAGATGCATATATTTAAACAATTTAAGTTTCGATGAACACTACGGTACTCATGTTTAATACGAAAAAGTACATGAAACTACTGCATTCTCCGTGAAAACAAAAGAAAATCAACAAAGCTGAATTAAATAAATTAAATTAAATTAAAAAAATACGAAATTTAACAATTTATAAACAAACAAACAAAATTTAACAATTTAAAAACAAACAAACAAAATTGAATCATTTTGACTAGTACAAATAAAATTTAAAAAATGGCAGTTATCAAAATTCAAATTTCAATTCACATTTTTACATCTTTTATTTTAAAAAAAATATTAAGAAAACAAAAAACTACAATAACAAAACTTCAAAGGTACAAAAAATTAAATAATAAACAAAAATAATTAATTTTCGGATCAATTCAAAATTGTGGCATAGCACACAACGCAGGCTTTCGAGAGTAGAGAGAATCGAGACTTAAACAGTACAGAAACAGATCGGAATGAAAATTAAAAATTTCATAACAATTTTCTCTAAATATTAAATTCTGCATTAATTAACGAGAAGATGATTGGCATTCGGGCCAGAACTGGGATGAGGATCAACTTCTGAATATGCTGGAGGCGGTCTGTATTGATAATCCGTGACGTACGTATACTGCGGAGTAAAATACGTATCTCCCACAATTCCTTCCTCATCATCGCGGATATCCACACACCCTTCGACGCATTCCATGTACGAAGGCGGCGCTGTAAACAACAAAAACATACAATTTAACACATCTTTCCATCAATTATAATTTCTAAAATAAAAATTACGTTCTAAAGGTGGCGGTGGCGTCACGGATTCGCGATATGGAGGAGCAGTGGGTATAAACAAGGCGAGCCGAGCTTCTCTTAAAGCCTCTAGTTCCCCATTCAACGAATAGCCCGATTGACTACGGTACGGAACTGTACCGATAACTACCGGTAAGTCAATGGACAAGTTATAAGCACCAGGTATTTGCAATGTCACCTAAAATTACATCAAAATTAATTAATTTGATTAATTAAAATGGAAAAAAGAAAGAATTTCGTACACGAACTGAGTATTCCACTTTAATTAATGAACAATTTGTTATCGAAGGCGACACGGCTGGGATCTTAAGTAATTGTGAGTCCCACACCATCGCTCGTCCAGGTTGAATAGCTAAACCCGTAACGATTGTAAATTTGTTCCTACGGCATCGTGCTTTTCCGCCAGCGACAAAAGTCTGCGTTTGATGTAATGCTGCTTGTGGTACGACCGTCCGGTTCGATAAATTTTCGAAATCGGCCGTAATTGCAATTGATTCGCCTAATCAAACATAAAAATACGATTTAATTGGTTAAAAAAATTAAATTTATAATAGTTACCTGGACAATACCCCTTTCGATCTGTCTTTGCGTAAATTGAAATTGGAGCCGATACACAAAACCAACAACATAAAGTCTTAACTGTCTGGCCTCCCACAGGTATCTACAATATGCATCCGTGTCAGCAATAAAAAATATCAAAAAAACTCGATTTTTTTAATACTCACTAAGTACTCATTTCTATTAATATTAATCGGACTAATGACTGTAAATGCTTTCTTAATCTTTGGATTGATCGACCACGGTTTGTCCATTTCAGCCTTCACCCAATAACGAATATTTCCATATTTGCCTTCGAAAGATGTTGCAATTCCTCTAAAACAAAAATAAAAATAAAATTAACAATTAAATATTAAATGTAATATAAACTGTGGTAAATCGATTTTTAACTTACCCAGAAGGAAGTTGAAATAAAAACCTAAACTCATGATGACCTTTTTGTAAAACATCTTCCATTAAACCATTTTCTATTTAAAAAAAAATAATAAAAAATATTAATAAAAAAAATATACTAATACACTATCTCAATTTTCATATCACAAAATCTCAAAAAAATATCATTTTGTTTGTTTCCACCTGGCACTCGTCCAAAACAAGAAATAAATAAACAAATAAATAAAAATTGTTTACACGTTACACCTTGAACCGAAATTCATTTTCATTTCCTCGACCTCATTAAAATAGAAATAATAAACGCAAGTGTTTCTTCATCTTATGTTTTAATCGTCGAATAAAACATGGCTTTCGACATTCTAACTTGTAAGTCCCAAAATAACTCAACAAATATTTAACACTCGCCAAACTTAAATCCTAAACGCGCATAAATCTGACATTTTTTAACGCATTAAAAATTCAAAGTCAATTTTCCACGTTGTAAATCAATTAATTCTATTAATTCTATTAATTCTATTAATTCTATTAATTCTATTAATTCTATTAATCGAATTTTCTCAAGATAACTTGTATCTCGTTGTTTGTCATGTTTTGAATGGCCTGCCACTGTTGCCACGATGGATTTCGGATGTATTAATAAACGAACACAAGTTTGTTTCGGTGTTATTTATTATATTATTAATTGCTAATTCGCTTACCACTGCCAAAAAGAACTTGTCGTTTAAGAAAGTATTCAATTTCAGCATTGTAATGTTCGGTATAAGCGCCCAGTCGATTGCCCGTACTCCTCGATTCCGTCCAGTGAACTTTTGCAACTCCTCGCATGGAAATTCGTAATGATCTCATTTTCATATCTGCGTTTAAATCGACCAAACATTTTCCCGTTACCATTTGACCAGGGTAGAACACACTGCGGTTGTCGTCGAAAACAACATCAAATGTTTTCAACCGACCCATTCTTGTTCGATTTCTATCACTCTTTGTTCACACGAATGTCACATTTCATCAAATATCTTCTCATCATGGATAAAACGTTACTGATAGGGAATGCCAAATTTAGATCACAGACCTATGAATATGAGGCAGACGCAGACGGCTACTAAACAAATTTGTTTGGTATCGGCGGAGCTGCAATCCGGAAATGGAAATTAAAAACATTTTAGAATTTTATCAGATTTATATTATATTACTTTAACTTTTAATAAAGAATTGATTTAAGATATTTTTTAATGTTTAAAATATTATTTATTCTTTTAAATTTTTACATAAATGTAAATGAAACCGAAAGTACAATATTTTCCCTAGTGGGGAATAATTAAAGTTAATTTTATATTTTAATCGGATTGCATAATTATTTATTTTAGTTTATTAAATTTGTTTTTTAATAAAATTATTCTCTCGCGATGCTCTTCCTGTTTATTTTCTTACCAATCATGACTCGCCACCTTCTATGTTGACGCTGCCACGCGCGTTAGAAATTCCGAAAACCGACAAGATTAACATTTGGGGTCTTTTAAGATCCAAATCAAAGATGAAGTACATTGCATTTGGTCTCGTTGTGGCAGTGTGCGTAATATTAATTAATACTGCATTTGGAGCAGAAAAGAAAAAGGGTCCAAAAGTTACAGATAAAGTATACTAACACTCCTATCTACTTTGTTTACAATTTCCTTTATTCAAATTTCTTGTTCTTTCAGGTTTGGTTTGACATCGCAATAGGAGGCGAAAGTGTCGGTCGAATTGAAATCGGCTTATTTGGCAAAACCGTCCCGAAAACCGTGAAAAATTTTTATGAATTGGCTACAAAACACTTGACCGAAGTAGGAATAAATTCTATTACGAGGTTTATTATTTAATTCTTATAAACGTAAAATTTACGTATTTTTTTCGTTCCTTACAGCCATCGTCCGATGGAACATTGGTTGGATACAAAGGCAGCATTTTCCACAGAGTTATAAAAGAGTTCATGCTCCAGGGCGGAGATTTCACGAATAAAGATGGAACTGGAGGACGTAGTATTTACGGAGAGCGATTCGCCGATGAAAATTTCAAATTGAAGCATTATGGCGCCGGTTGGTTATCCATGGCGAATGCTGGAAAGGATACAAACGGCTCGCAGTTCTTCATCACCGTCAAAAAAACCCCATGGCTCGATGGCAAGCACGTTGTGTTTGGCAAAATAATAAAAGGAATGGTAAGGAACTCAATTTTAACTCTTAATTTAATAACACATTTTAATTTAATACAATTTTGACTATTTTCCAGGATGTAGTTCGTGAAATCGAAAGCACAAAGACAAATTCTCGTGACAAGCCAGCTAAAGATGTCGTTATTGTTGACTGTGGTCACGAAGTCGTTTCAGAGCCATTTACTGTCAGCAGAGATGATGCAACGGAATAAAATGTCATTCCAATTTTTCTAAAACACGTCTGATTTATTGAAATTATCAAAAATATGGGTTGAAATGCATTAAACGTGGTATGTTTTTTACATTTTTAATGGTCAACCATATCCCTTAGCCCTTGGCGTCCTCTTTGGTTGTCGTTTGGGTAATAGTTTTGTCTACGCGCATTCATTTGTCTTTGTTTATTCATCGGAAGATCTTGTTTAGGTGTAATTTCAGTGAGTAAAACTGAATCGAACGAGTCGTTACATAACCGACCGGCGTCTGAAAGCGCTTTTTCAATTCTCATTAACTCTACTATTCTCTCCTTGGATCCTGACCGCTCAACTGCAGCCTTGACTCGTTCATACTAAATTGAATAAACAATTTTTTTTTAAAATTATATTCTGTTGTGCAATTTAGTTGAACACTTCTTCATACACTAGTTCGAAATAAATCTCCTCGAGTTCCTTTCAGTTCTGGATGATCCGAGTTCATCATGGCGTTTAAAGTTAAAAACACTTCATCTATACGATCCATATCCGATAAAGCCATAATCTGTAAAATATTAACTTTAAAAAAGGAAAATTTTACATTTTATAAATTTACCATCAAATTCCGTATCGTGAAATAATTCAGTTGATTAACTAAGGATAATATTTCTAAAGCGTAGCCAGGATTATTCTAAAATGTAATTAAAAATAGTAACATTATTTATATATATGATTTCAATATAAATACTTGTTTTAATGCAAGGGCTGCTGCTAAAGTGATTCCTCTTCGCATTATTACAATATCGGATTCCTTCGCGCCTTGTAATAAATTGATTGCATAATCAAATGATTCTTTAGTGTTCTAATAAAAAAAAAATTAAATTTGAAATCTAAACAAATACAAAAATGCTCACCATTTTATAACAAGCAGCCATAGCTAGAACAACACAATCCTTGGGGAATTTCGTACCGAACAACTGTCGGTCTTGCAGTTGTTCAAAAACATCTAATACGCGCTCATATTTGTTTTGCTTGAAAAATGAGTCCATCAAGATTAAGTAAGTCGTAATTTGATCAAAAAAACTTTGAAGATCCTATTAAAAAATGTATTAGATTAATAAAAAATGATATCCCGATTAAATGTTAAATTATAAACAATTTACCGGATCAGTTATCATTTTATAAGCCATTTCCGGTTCATCCAGAAAATAAAACAACCGCATGATTACAGGTCCAAATACAAAATTGCCGAACCGTAATTGCTTCTTCTGAGCATTAAACCTAAAAATCATTTATAAAATCATATATTACACTTTTTAAGTTTCAAACATTATATTTACCTTTTCAACATATTCACTAAGATTTCTACAGCATCCGTGTCCTCCTTCTTTATTAAATGAATCATTGTTTTTATATCATCAGTAAATACAAGACTAGTTGGTATTGCGAGCTGCTCCTTCATTCGATCGCTGAATTTAACTTCAAATAAACCGCTTTTTAAATTAATTTGCTCAAATTGTTCCATCCAAAGTCTAATTAGATGAGTTATACAAGTAGAATCTTCGAATTTATTCTAGATTTACCATTATTCATATCTTTAAATCGAGCTTCAACATCTTTTTGTCGGCTGAAGAATCCATTCATGCCTAATGCCGCTGCGCTGTATAACGTTCTGCATTCTGAGTTAATATATAGTTGAATTATTTTAACAAGATGTGTAAAATTAGTGGTCGAGCGATACTACCTGGCTTAATAAACCTGCAAACCAAAATACTTGGTGAGCACAACCTAATAAAGTGTGCTGCCATTTAGAAGTCTAATTTTATCGCCGACTAGTGTTAAACAAACCAACTAAAGTTTGACTCTCGAGTTAGTAAAACCAGAAGTGAAAAAATAGGTAGCGGACACCATTTTGTTTGTTGGTGTTGGCTGTCTTGTCATTTTGCTCGCATCATTATCAAGTTTACTTACACCAACATAGAAGATAATAAATTACTAAAAAATGGTAAAATTTTAATGTCTTATTTATACGATATTAATAATACATATTTTTGAATATTTCTCTCTAGTCTGCTTTGTTTAATTTCCAAAGTTTGCTCACTGTCGTTTTGCTTTTAATTTGTACCTGTGCATATGTCAGATCCATCGCACCACGAATATTAGATAAAAACAAAGAAGGGTAAGAGATATATCATTAAATATCGACTTAGTAATTACATTTCCCTTTTTTCTCTCAGAGTATTAGGTTTATTTTGGAAATGTGCCCGGATTGGTAAAACTCTGAAACGATTTTCACTTAATTTAAGAATTATTTAATCACAAAACTCTTTTTTCAGGAGAAAGAAAAAGCCAATATGTCGCTATCTCCTGTGTTGCCATGGCGGTCACTATATTATTTTGGTAACATCGAAGATACTAAACAAAGATACCTTTTAATTTTATTATCTACATATATTTTGATATTTTTCTTCTTTTTTTTTACTAAATGTAAGTTAAAAATCCACTAAAACATTAAAAAACATTGCTAAAATGTGTACGTAAATGTATAAAAAAAAAAAAATGAGTGTAATAAGTATGCTTGTTGGTTACAGCTAAAATTAAAACAAAAAACATTATGCAGGAATTGAATTTGTGTTCAATGTTTTTAAAGCAGTTTCCAGTTTCCTCCTCGCCGAATGCACTCGGTCTTCTTGCTTTTTGATGTCCTCGTCCGATACCATAAGAGCCTGAAAGAAAATGATAAAATTATTTAAAGTTTTTAAGATTTATTTACTTAACTTACTTGAACTAATGGTTGTTCGGGATTAATAAAAACACCAGGATTTTTTTCTAATGATGATTTGTTTCCCATTTGACCAGTTACTGGTTGAGCACTAATGTGTAAAGCCGTTGCGATGCTTTGAAGTAATGTATCTTCGGTTACGTGGGGTCCAACAGCTGTTTATTAATATAGAACGTTATTATTCATCAATTATTATGTTTTCAACAAAATTAACCTTTGATATTCCTCGGGAGCTCTAAAATGTGTAATTCTTCTTCATTTATGTCGCAAGCACGTAACCCTTGTAGCCTTTTCTCCCAAAATAACTGGGGTAAAAATATATAATATAAATAAATTATATAAAAATTGAATTTAGTAATTTTATAATTAATCCGAAATACTTGTTTTGGTTTTTCTTGGGGTCCATGTTTAAAATCGGTTTTCACTTTGCTTTCTTGAGTTTTCATCACAGTCACCGGTTGCTTGAAAATCGATGCAGTTTGACGAATGGGTGGAACCAAAGAAGCGTCATTTCTATTTACAATTAGATAATCATTTTAATTTGAATTAAAACTGTTTTTTTTTTATTTCTGTATTTACCTGTAATCAAACTGCGTTCCTCTTTGCCGTTTACTTTTCCGTAATAAAATTGAATTGATTTTCCCAGTTCTAAAGTCAAACGTGCTCAAATCCACCGACTCTCCGAGGTAACGGGCAAGTTGTGGTTTACTGCGGAACTTTTTACCGCTCGGACTAAAAGTAAATTAAAATAAATTAACTTCAAATTCAAAGTACTATATGAATTTGGCGTCCCCACACCTGTAATAAAAGACATCGATTTTGCCCGCCGACAAACCGGATTTGCGGATAATTTCTTCACGTTTCCAGCCTTTCGGTAAGGCTGGACAATCTAACGTATTGCACATCATTTGTGAAAGATTAAGAAATTGTAAACACAACTAAATACACAATGCAAACAAAATGGCCGCCAAACAAGCACTACCTAACGGCGTATCTAAAAACTAAAAGCATTTTTTTAGAGATATTTACGAGGTGTACGGTACCGAGTACAATGGTTGATGAGATTTATCACCATACTACGATACTACGATACTAAAAAAAATGTTAGTTAACTATTGGCTACTAATGATTAGCTTCGTCTATTACATCACATGATCCAAAACCATAATAAAAAAATAAGAGACTCAAATGATAAATCAAATACATTTCAAAATTAATTACTTTAATTATTTTATTTATAAGAATTATACCACAATTTCGACATACAAAAAAAATTATAATGTCCTCTGCTCCGACTGTGCTGCAACCTGTCCTTGACCTTTGGTTACATCGCTGATGCACTTCCATTGCCCTTCGATAGACTCCTTCCATAAGCTCACCTAAAAACAAAAACACTCGTATACAAACTATTATTTCATTTATAAAAAAACTAATTACCTTATTATCACCACCAGAAACTGCTAAAATGTTTCCAGTTACTGACCAACTGACGTGCCAAACAACATCCTCGAACGTGTGAAGGACTTTGCTCGTCCAGTTATTTCCAATGTCTCCATCATTGGTCCAAATAATGACTCTACGATCCTTAGAAACATTCAAATTATAATTTTTTTAAAAATTTGTTTAATCAAAAATATTTACCTGGGAACAGCTCGCAATAATGTTATGTGGTAAACCAATAGACGGTGCCCAAGCCACATCTCTGACCCAGTCGCTGTGAGCCTCAAGTTTCTGTTCCTCGACCCAACGATCATCTTCTTCCCTAAAATCAAGAAAAAGTTATCGAAATTTAAGTAAATTGTTTAAAATATTAAATTCTAATCCCGTACTTCCAGATTTTAACCAAATTATCACATCCACCAGTCACGAATCGCTTCGAAGTAGAACTTCGTTGCGAACCACTTTTCTCCAATGTGGAATTCGCAACCATGGATGGCGCCCAACTCACAGCATTGCAACCAATCTATAAAATATTAAACCAAAAATCAAAATTTTTAAGAAATAATTATATATACTTTCATTTATTCATTTCTAACAGTGTGAGCGTTATTAATCTTTTTCGTATCCCACGTGCCATCTCCAGAACTTGAGATAATCGAAACGGCTCCATCCGAACTCGCACACGCCAAAATGAGTCCATATTCGTGCGGAGCCCAAGCTACAGAATTCACTAAACACGAAAAAATCAAAAATTAGAATAATTTAAAATTATATTTTTGACATCTAGCAAAACCTGATGAATCGTGCATGGTGTATTGATAAATTTTAGTCCATGTAGTCTTCGTTTCTTTCCAAATTATAACACTGCGATCGTAAGAACACGATGCTAATAAATTACCAAACATTGGATGAGCCCAAGCCACTTGCCAAACTGGTCCTTCGTGTCTGTAAATACAGTTTAACGAGTTATTACGACTTCATTTCATAACAGCGGCTAAACTCGTACTCTTTCAAATTGGCTACTAAAGATTGACTCCCATTTTTCACATCAAATATTTTGACTGAACGATCCGACGAACACGTAGCTAATTTCGTACCGTAGTAATCCATCTGGGCGTCATGCTGAAATAAATTTCGAGCATTTTTAGAACACCTTATCATATTTTATGTTTCACTTACAATCATATCTTCGTGAAGAGTGTCAACCATATTGACGACAGATACCTATACAAATATAAATATATACATTTTAAACCTCATTGATTGTGTTCTAAAAAAGTCAAATGCAATAAAAACCTGTTTGATTTACCATTTTGAAAACAAAATTCGAATTGAAAACGTAATTCTTGTCGCGTTAAACGTGGCTCTGTCCACGAATGGTTTTTGATGGTGGCGGATTCTAGTGACAAATTATAAAAATAAACCAACACGGCGCTTTATCAGCAGGTTACTCACCCTATAAAATTAATTGCTTTTTCACCTTCAGTCATAAAACCTTTGTATTTGTTGTTGGAATTGGCTTTTTCTGCAGCATATAATGCACTTGAATTAATTTTCTAAATAAAATTCCCCCTTTCTTCTTTTTCTTCGTATTTCACAAACAAAATTTGAATATCGATGCAAACTGAAACTGAAAGTGCATAAAAAAATGAATCAAAAATAATTCGCAGGTAGAAATAAATGCAAAAACAAATTCCTATTTATAGACTTTTATTGCACTCCAATTAATTTCTCTCCCATACTATTACAGCAAGCCCTCTACACAAATGATTGAAAAGTCTCTGCACAACAGCGGTGTAATCGATTAAATTCTAACATTGGGAAATAAACAAGAGGAAAAAATAATACCTAACATTGAAACATTGCACAATTCACGGCCTCGTTAAAAAACAATGAAATAGTAAAAATAATTAAAACGAAAAAATTAAAATTAAAAAAAAAATAACACAAATAAAGGAAAGTTAGTTGGATTCCCAGTCGGGTTTTCCGGGCACTGCCCTTGAGCTAGGAATCGATTTTTTTCGCTATAACGAGGTTTGATGGGTGCGTCTTGGAGCGCGGTCGTTCAACGGAAAAGGCGGTAGACGAGCGGCGCGCGCGAGGCTCGTGCCCGGCCGTATCGATCGTGGTTTTGGCGCATGACATGAGCTCGGCTATTGACCCGCATCGATTCGTCGGCGGCTGGGATCATGTTGAAGACGGGGAAGAAGGCAAGTGAAGCGAGCATTCCCCTCCACGTACTCAACTTCCGGGTGACAGGAAACGAAGGGGGTAAAATGGGAAAAAGCGCGCTAAATTTTAAAAATTTTAAAAATTTTAAAAATTTTACAAATTTTACAAATTTTAAAAAATTAAATATTCATAATAAATTAAAAAATTCATCAATTTTTTTATTTTTATTATTTTATAATTTATTTACATTTTTTTTGAGTATTAAAAAATGATTTTAATAATTACTAAAAATGTATAAAACGAAACTTTAAAATTATACCAAAAATAAATAAAATTTTTTTAATTTAAATTAATTAATTGTCAAGTCTTAATTAAAAATAATAAAAAAAAAATAAAAAAAAAAAAAATTAAATATTTGCGAATTTATGAATAAAATAAAATCTGCATATAACAAAGAATTATTTAACTAAACTATCATTAAAATCTTAGAATTAAAATAAACATAAATAATAATAAAATAATAAAAAATAAATTTTATATTCTGCTTCCTCACTAACTGAGAGATAGGGGAGAAAGAGAGGGAATTATTGATATTTGCTCGTGCCATTTGTTGCCATGGTTACTTGAAGAGGGATGGTGTCGGATGTGAAGAACAAATGAATCTATTCAAACCATACACATTCAAATAATTTCAAAACCCGTCTTTCATTTATTTATCGCAAACGAAAATAAAATGGAGTATTGTAGTGAAGCCAACTCGCGGGCGGGCATTTTGCGCAACATTTATTAACATCTCTATTGGAAATAATAATAAAAATAAAAAAATAAAAAATAAAAAGAAAAATAAAAAAATTAAAAAAAGCGGGGAAAATGTTATGTATTGGAAAGTGAAAGGTTTTGATGTCATGACAAGTAGCAATTACTAATGCGTTCTTTATTTATCGTGCGAAATTCGGTCCAAGGCCGTTCATTAATCGTGTTCCCATTTCTGCTCTTGGGAGCCGGCCGTTATGGATGAGAGTCGGGAGCAGGTCAGGGTCGTCGGACAGTAGGTGGGCAGCGATTAAAAGACCTTCGTCGGAACTGTTCCTCTTTATCGCAACGGTTAGGTTGTTGCCCCTGATTATGCGCCTGCGCGGGGGCGTGTGCGCCAAAGCACTACAACAATTGTATTGTAAACATGTGTACGGAATGTTAATATTTCACATTTATTATATTATTAGTTATTTTTTTGTTTTTGTTTTCTTTAGATGTTTAATAAATGACATACGGGCTTTTAATTTGCATTATTTTTCAATTTTTTTTTTTTTTTTTTTATAAATTTTTATTATTGATGCAAATTAATTAATTTTTATATTTGGTTATTATTATTATTATTATTATAATAAATAAATAATAATAAAGTTATTTTTATTTTATGTTTTATTTTATATTTCATCGAGTTTTACCGATAAGAAATAGTACAGATTCGAAGTTGAAATCGATCAAAATATCCGCCATTTTTTATCCTTATCTGCCATTTTTGTGCAGATCTATTCTCGTCGTGACTTCATTTATTTATATTTACGTTTTTTTTTCCTGAAAAAAAAAAAAAAAAAAAAATTTATATAATTATTTTAAAATTATTGACAAAATATAAGCGAAGAAACTTCCTAGAAACACCATTTTCCTGAAAGGTGAAACCAAAATAAACAAAAGTCGATTCCGACTCATAATTCGCATCGAAATTATATGAGATGCAAAAAAATTCCAGATCAATAACGCAACATCAATCTAAAACTCATCGAGAGAAATGATTAAAAACACGCGATACACGAATTAAAATGAAGAACACATCACCCTTTTTCTACATTATTGTAAAACATCCGACATTTGACATTTTTCTAAGTTAGTGAGAAATATTTATTCAATTCATTAATGATACCACCTGGCTGCACCCTGCAGCAAAAGGGTCTGCTTGAGTCGAATCAATAAAATGGGGCGCCTTTCCAGTTTCCACCATCGACGTGCCAATACAACTCTTTGGTTTCCATGAACCAAAACAGTTCCCTGACCTCGCTCACTGCACATGACATTTGATTGGTCGTCCGGCTTGGCAATGGGGACCTATTCCTCAGTTCGTTCGAAGCAAAAATCGAAATAAAATTTATGTAAAATATATAAATTCAAAATAAAAAAATAAAAAAATTAAAAAATTAAAAAATCGTTCGCACTATTTAATTTATGGCGTGCATGTAAATTAATGCATAAACAATGCATTTTACAACGTACGATGTTCAAAGTCGAGTTGTATTTTTAAGTTCCAGAGATTTGTTGTGAAAAAATGGAAACCGAAACTCAATTTTTCATCATTAGTTTATTCGTGAGAAATAAGAAAGCGAGATTCTGGAGTCTAGACAATAAATCTTCATCTTTTTTTATTTATTTTATAGTCACAGATACGCGAAGCGAAAATGGCGTCAAAAACACTGCGCATGCGCGATGGATGTTTGCGTCCATCGATTTCGTCTGCACCCAACTTTAAGAAGAGAAAAGAAGGCTTTGACCTCGTTCATCGTGCCAAAATTTCCCGCCGAAAGAGAAACCACGTGCTACAGTACTTAAGGCGGAGCTTTGAGATGACTCTCAAAACTCAAACGAGCGCCCCATGCGCGGTGGCGGAGTGGCGTGGCGGAATTGGAAACTAAGTTGCACCAGCTGTGGACGGATTTAAAAGAGGGGAAATGCTTCGAATGACAGGAAACTGAAAATTGAGAGGACGTGTCAAATTGGGAAAAGCTCTCGGTTTAAATTATCAACTCGATTGACAATGCGAAACAGAAAATAACATTAAATAATCATTGTAAAACTTGAATTTAATTCGTTCGCCATTTTTATTTTTACCTGCACAATCCACTAATCAATGGCTTGTGGTATGGTGTGTGTGTGTGTGTGTGTGGAAAATCCACGTTAATATAAGCTCGATCGATTTATATCTAAAGAGGAAACGTAACTGCAATCAATGTACAACATTTCCAACCATTTTCCCCCAAAAAAAAATATTCTTTTATATTTTTATTATAAAAATAAAATAAATAAAAAATAAATGGACTCTTCCTTTTAGTGATAAAATCATGAAGTCTACACACTCGTTTTGATCAATGACAAACCCCTGGTTTTTACTACACGAGTTGCTTAGCAACTAGGTGCACATCACGTGACAACTTGTCCCCTTCTTTCATCCATCTTGGCACTCCCCCTTATCCCCCAGTCAGCCTGATTCAATCCCCCTTTTCCCGGCCATCAAAAGCGAGGTCCCTGACTCGTCCCTCGTACTTCCTTTCAACACCAGACGTCGCAGACTGTCTGACCTCTCCATAACGCTACAACAGCTTGTCTGGCATTACTTTTTCAATTTCCAGTCTATACTGCGCATGCGCACTGCATCATAACAACTTCACCCTCTTCTCATCATTCGATCGTTCTCTATTTTCAAACTCCCCAACTCCCGTCCTTCACTTCCTCATCATAACAAATTTATCTTCCATTCCACCCTCCATTTTTAATCCTTATCCCTTAATCACTTCTGTTACCATGACGTCACCGAACCACCTAATCGATAAATAAATTTGAATTAAAAAGAATTAAACGGAAAAGAAAATCGCACAGTTTTCATAAATCAAAAACAGAGGTAAAACAAATTTCGCACCGGTTGTCAGGGCAACCGCGTCGTTCGCCATCTTGAGACTGCAGAAGGTGAACGAACCTGATTGGCTAGCTCGTACACTGCGTTTGTGGGCGTGTCTGACAGGCGTCTGGCGACGAGACATTGCGTCGGAGGTTAAATCTGGAGATGAAAATCTTAGTCATCTTACTAATTATAAACACAGGTGCCATTATTTCATATTAATCAAAAAATAATAATAATAATAAAAACAAAAACGAATTTAATTTAATTTAATTTAATTTAATTTAATTTAATTTTATAATAATAAAAAAATATATTTTATAGAAAATTATTTTTTTTTTTTTTTTTTTTCACATTTTTAGTTGCTAATTTTTTGACAAGTCGTCCCGAGTCGTTTTCCATTGAAGACCACAAACTGGTCATCTTGTTTTCACCCTATTTCTATTTAAAACCCCCCTTTTATAGAAGACCCCTGACATAGTGAAAAGGACCAGTAGCCCTTTGATAAAAAAAAAAAAAAAAAAAAAAGGACTGCGTGAGTGCGTCGGAATTTCCTTTGTCTGAGGGTCCCGTTGTCATGGGAACAGTGTTGCCATGGCCTTGTTGGCAGGTGACCCCTGCCCCAGACGCGCTTCACTTCAAGGGAGGGGTGATGAGAGGGTAGAGATGAAGGGAGGTTGGGTGGGGTGGGTAGACCTGCTGATCCACATTCCAAGACTGGTACCTGTCTCCCCTCGGGCGACTTTGAGTGGGAATAACCTGAGAGAACAAAGACAATCAACGCCACAACAACCCGGACCTAGGTCTGCTCGAGGGGAAAAAAAGAAAAAAAAAAATGGGGAAAAAAAGATGGTGGGAGGTTTGCATGTGGGTTTTGGTGAGGTGGAGAGGTGTGTTTAGTGAGGGATCATCCCACCCTTAAAGATTCCCTGAGGAGAAATCCAAGTGGAGGTGTGTAAAAAGGTGATAATAGGCTGCAAAGGGATTAGGTGCAGTGTTTTGTTGTTGTTGATGGGACGATTTCTTGTTTCCTGGATTTGAGGGTAGTAAAATTTTTTTTTTTTTTTTTTTTATTTTTTTATTAAGAAAAATAGAAAAAAAAAAAATTAAAAATGGGGGAAAGTTAGTAGGGTATTAGTGACCCACTAACCCTGATTTAATTTTATTTAAAAAAAAAAAAA
>JH432114.1:367525-468472 GCA_000239455.1 Strigamia maritima
AAAAAAAAATTTTACCTTTTTTTATATAACTCACCTTGTCGGCCAACGATCTCGGCGACATGTTCCGAGCTTGGAACAGGTACGCATTCGGTCATATTCTGGCTCTTCTTGCCCCGGTTCTCATTATCGAAAGTGGATGGGTTGAGTCCGTCCTCGTTGTCACTGCTCAGCCCCGCCAACATGGACAATTCCAATGCTAGCTGGAGCGCTCTTTGATCTTCGAGACCGCCACTGTTTCGATCCATGTCGGGAAACAGACTAGTAGGCATCACAGGGGAAAGGTTTTGTAGGGAGTATAAAATAAGGGAACGTACAAAAATAAAGCTAAATTTCCTCGACTTAAGATCCTAACCAGCGGGGCCGTGCTGCAAGGAGCGCGGCAACTGCAGCTCTGCTTGCCAATGCCTTCTTTGGCTACTCGACTATAGCGTAGTCTATTTGCTTCTGGAAGCTCATTGGGCGGGTTATGCGGGGTCGCTGCGGATTGGCTAGTTTGAATTAAAAAAGGCGCGGTTTGTCTCCCGCTTTTTCCGACGTGCGGTGTGGTTTGCCGGTGTGGTGTTGTCAAACACATCCGCGTTTGTCGGCGAGGATCAAGAAGTAGCGCGCGGTGGAAATCGTTCGGACGAGGATGAATAAAAAATTAAGGGGGAAAATGTTTCGGGGGTTTGAAGTGTGTGTCAAGTTGTAACATCGCTCCGAGGGTTCTTTTGTTTGTTTCCTCGTTGCACTTTTATCATTTTTCTGAACAATGAAAAAATAATTCGCGATATATTATAGTCCGTTAAAAAGGCAAATTTTTAACTTTGATGAAACAAAGCAAGTTTTTAAACACAGTAATAGCGCGAGTTTGCATTTTTTTAAATACCACTTCTTCAGTATGAAAGCACAAAATAAAAAAAATAACGCAGACGACATTTTAAAGTTAGATTTTGTCGCGAGAGGCCGCCAACCATCGGGCTTAATTATGCCGGCGTGTTGTTTATCTCAGATATACCATAAATAACAAACAATTAATCTTTAATAGAAGCCAAAAACATTATCATTTTACACAGGACTGTTGAAACTATTCACTGATTACAAAATAAACTCCGTACAAGGTCAATGACCGATCACTTTATCGATTTAAACATCTTGTAAATCGCCGCAAATCTCAACCCTTTTCCCCTCATATTTTTTCAAAAAAACGATTTCCTACGCAATGTAATAAATTCTATTTTTAATTGCGGGGATTTTTTGAGATGAAAAGAAACGAGAGAGATTAAGAACGGGTTCAAAGGTCAAAGACACGCCTCGCGCCACTCGGAACGTGACCTTGCCACCCTTGGGTTCGAGGCATTTCAAGAAATAAATAAATAAATAATAAACACGTGTTATTTTATTTACAAAATAAATCACCAACTTCCTTTGAGATTGATGCTAAATTTACTCTAAATTATTATTCGCTAAAGGTAACAAGGAGAAATGCGGTATGGAAGGATTAAGTGATAAAATGTTGTGTTGTTCATTTTGGGATAAACTTATTCGTGCCATGGATAGAAAAGCATTTGTTTTTGATGGGTTGACTAATGCACCCAAAATGACCTATAAAAAAAAATTAATACCGGTATATATTTTTAAATTAAAATAAAAATAATTACCGAAGCGCGTTGAACACATTTCTTCAGGTTCACTTGAATGTACGGACTAAAAACGTCCAAATCAAATGGATCCACGTGTGATTCGATAAATTCAGTTAATTTAACAATCCTCGCTGCCAATACCTGGAAAAATAAACATAAATGAATATTATTTTCCTTTCAAGGCGCCGAAATTGATCTTTTTTCACCTTATCATCTTTCGCCGACATTAAATTGCTGATAAAATTCACATCAAACAACAACTGCAAAGCGGCTACTTGGGAAATCGAATCAGAAACCAAAGTATTTTCTTCATACGCCGTTAAAATCCGTTCCAGAATATCCGCTTGCATTTCCTGAAGTATCTCCCTAAAAAAAAAAAATCATTTGAATTTATTAACATTATTAAGAATAATATTTTTCAATCACCTGGGTAGGAAATGCGGAGCAGCTTTATTAATTTCTAAGCACACAGAATGCAAAATTTTAACCAACGTCCAGGATGCTTGACCAGGAATTCTTATCACAGATGATACCAGTTTTCCGTCTTCGTTTTCTTCCTGGATGTCAATCGTGTCCCATAGCTGGCGGACGAGGAAACAATAACGTATTAATTTCTTTTACATTTTTAATTGCTTTTGATAATTACTGGCAAATGCAAAAGCGAATCTCCCAAGGTTTTGCCCTTTAAAATGCTTCGTAGACTATTTACAGCGTCGTTGAGAACAATTTCTTTCCATTTTCGCAGCAATTTATTCGCATGGGTTATTAATTCTATTTTTTGGTTTTCCCAATTCGCATCTATTACAACCTAAAAATAAATATTTTTTTTTAATTTAATTTTTAATAATTAAAATTTAACATTACATTTGAATCTCTTCGAAATGACACTTTATCTTTTTGCAGCCCCTTAATGCAAATTTGCAACATTGGACTCAGTTCAGTTATGGCCACGAGAAATCGCGCCAAAGATAGAATTCTAAAATTAAAAAACAATAAATATTTATATTTTCATAAAAAAAATGCGAAAAATAATCAAAAACCGTGTGATAATCTGATCCGAAGAGCAGTTTTCACTTCTGTTTAATTTCTCGCAATGTCGTAGCAAAATATCTATCTGTTGCTGCGTAGAAGTCCTTAAAAATAACGTCATATTTTCCTCTAAATTTTCTTCGTGGCCTTTAAAATGTGCAATATCTTCTATTAAAAGTGCCAGATCTTCGTTCAAGTGCGTGCATAACCTGAGAATTTAAAAATAATTAAATAAACTTGTCATTTTGTAATAATTTGAACGTTACATTTCACAAAATGGGGTAAATCCTCGAGCTTTCAGCATCAAATTACTGAACGAAACTTGATTTTTACTCGAATGCCAATTGATTTTTAATGGTAAATCGCTCGCACTTTCAGTCCAGATGAAGCTCGCAACATCTTGCTCAATCTCATACATCTTCCTACATTAGATTAAATTAAATTAAATTAAATAATCTCAATTAAGATTTTAAAAACTGCTTACTGATCGCTCAAACTATTCTCCGTGAACTGCAACAAATCATTTCGAATGCGTGTAAATGCTGAACCGATGTGATAATCAACGATTGACTTCATTTGATTCAAAAACAACGGCTCAAAAATGTCTTCCCACATCTGCAGATCGTTTCTAAGTAATTTACCACAAACTGTGTTCCATTTCTCATTCTCGTTCTTCTTAAAAACAACACTTATTAATATATTTATTATTTCACGAAATA
This sequence comes from Strigamia maritima, assembly GCA_000239455.1. Lineage (NCBI taxonomy): Eukaryota > Metazoa > Arthropoda > Chilopoda > Geophilomorpha > Linotaeniidae > Strigamia > Strigamia maritima. The sequence continues at coordinate 370,896 of JH432114.1, forward strand.
ACAAACCTTTTACCTTATTTATTACATCCGCAACGGTATCACGAATGATAGAAAGTCCATTTATCGACTTAATAAAAGTAATCACTTGCGATAACTCTTCCCGCACCTTCGCTTTAACCCTGAAACAAATCGTAAGAATTTACACAATTCATCAACGAGTTAAATTTTACTTTTCAATCCATTCGGTGCATTTTTCTCGCAGTTCATCTATTCGAAACTTGCAATCAACGTCGGGCAAATTATTCTTCACCGCTAAAAAATGATGCGATAAATTCACGGTTTGAAATCTCGAACTAAAATTTTGACTGGAAAACATGTTTTTCTTCGTTTTTTCAAGTAATTCTCCATTCCCGTCGTCATCCACGAACAAAGCGTACGTAAGATGAAGGGTATTCGCGATCAAATGAACAATCTGACAGTTTTGATGTTTCAGTTTCGAGTTTTCACGATCCGGATAAAATATTTCTTGTATGCACTCTAATCGCGCTCGTAAGAATTCGTCAAACACTTGAGAAACCGTCGAATTATTTAGAACCAATAAAACAGTAAAACATTGCGCCAATATTTCTGCATCGACATTATGGTCCTTTAAAGTGTTTTTACTCACGTCGATTAAACTCGTTTTAAAGTGTGACGTTGTGATCCACTGGCGTGTAATAACTGGAAACCAATTACTGACTGGAACATTGAAACTAGACTGTGTTTGGAGGGAATTATGGATGTGTTTAGCTAATAAAAACAATTCGGAGCCCAATAAAATTTGGTTATTTTCAATTAAAGACCAAATCTAAAAAGAAAAACAATTATTATATATTTTTTTTTAAAAAAATCATCAATTTTAACTCGAATTACTTTTCCAGGGATATCCAACAGTAATTTAATTTGACTAGCGAGTGTATAGTATTGATCGAATAGTTCTGTTTTCTCATTTGGCGGGAAACCTTTGGTATAATTCGCATTTTTTCTTCCAGTTTCAAAATTTGATCTTCCATCGATGTAATATGTTCGGTTACGGTGGAAATACTCGTCTTCATTTCTGCTATCGTGTCAGCTGCTTCGATCAAATCTCTGTACCGTTCTCTAGAACATAACAAAATTTGATACAAATGTTTCTTTTCATTAATTAAATAACATACCCGACCATTATCCGTACATCTTCCTTCTTTTTCTCAATTTCGCATCGCACATTTTGTTCTATTTCATGTAATTGCTCGATCGTAAACTTCTCAAACAACACATCTATGTCAGCTGTCAGTAATGATAAACCTATAATTTTTTTAAATTTTTACTGTTAAGTTAAACATTTATATAGACTAAAAATAATGAATATTATTCAAATGTTTACCCGAAACTAAGTTTGAAGCGGCCATTGATGTGACGTGTAATGTGAAAATGGGTGTGTTTGTATGTTATGTAGTTACTCAAAATCCGCACATGATGTCACTACTATGCAGCCAGCTCTATATATTAGAAAATATTTGAATAATATTTAAATAAAAAAAATGAAAAATGACCAAAGTCAAACAATACATTTTATTAAAAAAAAAAGTTTTTCTTAAATTCATGACGTCAAGAAATGTTATCAATTTACCTATTATTGACTGCTTTAATATGGCGGCAACCGCTTTTCTTTTAAACCATGTACAGATGAAATTCAAATCTTGGATCATAAACCTGAATGCATTTTCATCCTACTCCTTCACATTTTTAAAACCGACCACAGCGACAAGACATATTCTTTTAAAATCAAGTCCGTTTTACCAAAGACGATTTTCACTCTTCTCACACAAATTTCATTTTCAAAACAAGAAAAATCTAACTTGCACAATCAAAGCAAAATATTTGTCATCTCATGGCAACGGCGTTCAAAAGAATCCAGAAAAATACATTCGATTAATGGATTTCCATGAAATATTTTGGCCGGCTATTTTCAAACACGTGGAAAATAAACTGTTACTGGATTCTATAATGAATTTGCGCTTTGAATCGGATTTTAATTCGAAACAATTTCTTTATGACGCGCAAGATGTGCGATTACCTATCGATCGATGATGAAATAAAACTAATTATACCGTACTTGTTTTTCAGGCTGTTGTCAAAGTTTCCCATCATTTATCCAAAGGAGAACTAAAAATGTTACAAGGAATTGTGACCAAAGAAGTAAAAGAATTAATTTTTGATGTATTTTAATGATTTTTGATCTCTGATTTCAGGCTATGTCGGAAATTGAAATCAATTTGAAACGCATGACTCAAAGACAAAAGGAAAATATAAAAATGAAATCAGAAAATATTTATCTCGCATTTATTTACACTTTTAACGTCAAAATCACCGGACCTACAAGTTTACAATTATTTTTTTAATTAAAAAAAATTTGAATTGGTTAAAAAATTTTATTTTTTTTTGCAGATGATGAAAAAAGATTTGTGGAAATTATTTGTTGTTTTCATTCGCTTTCTAATTTTGAAGAATTAAAGAACGAGCGGCGAAGATACGATCCTTATGGACCTCCGTTCACATTTACCACTATTCTCGAAAACGCGGAATTGGTTACGATTTGTAATTACAGGTGATGGAATAAAAAAAATTCTTATTTACCGTAATCATTTTAATGTGTTTTTTTTGTTTGTTTGTTTGTTTTTTTTTTAGTTTTATTCGCGATTACTCAGAAGGCGTGAAAAGTTATTGGATGATAAATAAACTGAATCATTTTAAGCCATCGGATATCCCTGATCCGTTTGACATGTTCCGAATATATTAAAACACGAAACTATTACTTGTAAAACACTTGTTTTAAAATAAAAGCGGCTTTTTATACACAAAATCCACTTAAAAAATGTCAAAAATTCATTTTTATACACAAAATCCACATAAAAAATGTCAAAAATTCATTTTTATACACAAAATTCACATAAAAAATGTCAAAAATTCATATACACAAAATCCACTTAAAAAATATCAAAAATTCATTTTTATACACAAAATCCACATAAAAAATGTCAAAAATTCATATTTATACACAAAATCCACATAAAAAATGTCAAAAATTCATTTTATACACAAAATCCACATAAAAAATGTCAAAAATTCATTTTTATACACAAAATCCACATAAAAAATGTCAAAAATTCATTTTTATACACAAAATCCACATAAAAAATGTCAAAAATTCATTTTTATACACAAAATCCACATAAAAAATGTCAAAAATTCATTTTTCCATATAAAACAATCCAAAACTTCAAAAAATCACCAATTTTCTGTGGTCTACAATAAAAGCCATTTATTATCAACAATAAATATTGCCAACAAAACGACAATATTAAAAAAAAAAAAAAAAAAAATAGGCGAAAGCAGCATTTTTTACAAATTTTTTACGCCCATTACTTTCCCCGCACACTTATGATGTTCGACTCGTGGCAGTAAATCGAAACGTAAATGCTTTTCAGATCGTCCCATTCAATTCCAGAAGAAATTTGCTTCAATTAGTCGACTCGATGGACGATAAAAAAAATTTTGTACCACCCGTCCTGAATATGTCATGAAATTTTGGAACAAGAATTTTCCGGAACATTCTTATGGTAAACGAGATAGATACATCCCATTGATGCTTTTCAACGAGATCGTTTGGCCGAATCTTTTTAACAACTTAAAAACCATCACATTCACGAATTTGCTCATCCGCCAGTTTATTGACCCGACGTTTCAGAAGAAGCAATTTCTAGATGAGGCTAAAATTGTACATTTCATTATTCAAATATACTTTTAATTAATCAAAATTTATATCTAAACAGATGGTACTTAAAGTGTCGAAGCTGTTAGCTCTCGGAGAAATTGATAACATGAAAGGATTATTAACCGATGATGTAAATTATGATAATTAGAAACCTAATTTATTGTAAAAAAAAAAATAATAAAATTACTTTTTCTAAAATACTCGAATGTAGGCAATAAAAGAATTACGACCCAACCTGATTAAAATGAGTCAAACGCAAAGAGAGGCCTTAGCTGTGGAAGCAGAAAATATTATTCTCGGATTTATCTATTCCCTCGATGTCAAAGTGGATAAATCTACAAGTAATAATGCATAAAAATAGAGTTTTTTTAATGTCTTAAATTATATTTAGACCCACAGAAAAGACTAGTGGAAATAACTTGTTGTTTCCACTCCTCCAGCGATTCAGTGACGGGTTTCTATCCACTGCGAAAGGTCTTCAAAAACCGTAAAAACCACTTGATCTGTAACTACAGGTACGGTAGTCATAAATACAATCGCCGAGATTTCTGAATTTATTGTGTAAATTTTAGATTTGTTCGTGATTACACCAAAGGAGTCAAAGGCCGATGGATGATCGACAGATTGAATCATTTCAAACCCGGAGATATTCCGCGGCAATATAAAAAACTTAAACTCACCGGTTAAACGCGGAATTTGTGTATATAATTAGAAAATAAATAATTATTTTTGACGCACAGAGGATGGGCTTCACTGCCCCCCCCCCCCCACTTCCCCTCACACTCTAATCATAGAGTGTCCTGTTGCCAACTCCATAATCACAGTACTCCAAAAAGAAAGTTTGGTGTGTGAAAAACTCCATTTTTCACTTTGAAATGAAATATCAAAACTCTGAAATTAAAGTATTATTACTCTTTTAAATGTGAGAGTTGGCCATGGGACAAAATGGAGTAAAATGGAAACTTGTTCTATGATGAGTGCAATTGGTCGCTTTACAATTCCATCATGAAATGAAATGTTAACATCCGTAAGAATCAACACTTTGTTGGCGCCGACCGGATGCAGAAAGAAATCACATCCCTGGCGTCATCCACAATGAAGATCAAGATCATCGCGCCACCAGAACGCAAATATTCCGTCTGGATCAGAAGATCTATCCTAGCTTCTTTGGTTTCACCACTTCCATCCACTTGGGTGTCTCATGAGGAACATCAGTACCAACAGTTTGGTCCTGAACCCATTGTTCCACTGGATATTCGGGAATGTATGGGGAGAGATCTTTGATATTAATCGAGCGCTCGATTTTGCCATTCTACTTTCCAACAAATGTGGATTAGGAAATTCGACAAATCGGGCCTCAGCATTGTGTATCGTAAATGCTTCTAAATCGTTGAAATTCCGCCTTTGTTTTTTGGAATTACATTTCATTTTAGGGAATTAAAGAATAAGTGTTCCCTCATTTCTTTTGTTTATTTGAAATAAAAACGTTTTTTGGTTAAATTATGTTTGGTTTTATTTGATACATAAAACAAATGTCTAGTCTACTTGTGAGTCCATGGCCGATGAATTTTCCACTGTTCCCGCTTACTAGAAATTCAAGACTCTCGTGAATAGATGAGTTTTAATTAATGAATAAGCTAGGTTCACACTTGTCGTACACTCCTCTTATGAAAATGTACTTGCAGCTTTTTGCAGCATTTGCTGCAGCAATTTGCTGCAAACAGTGCGAACATTTCATAATTTTACTGCAAACATCTACATTAAGGTACATCTGCATTGAAAATCGCTAAACTATGCATTTAATGGAGAATGCAATTTACTGATGCAAAAATCCATTAAATATACTAATATAGCTTTATTGATGAGAGGTTATAGTATTAATTTTGTATATTTCAGGAACGGTATGGAATCGTGCTTCTTTGTGCATCTCCAACATGCAGATGTGGAATAGTGGAATACGAATCAAGATGCTTCTAAATCGTTCACATTTCTTATTTGTTTTTGAAATAACATTTTATTTTGGGGATTTCATTATCTTAAATAAAAAAAAACGTTTTATTTTGTGTTTCTTCATTTAACAAACAAATACGGTATCACCTCGGGCATCACGGAACAAGATTTTGTTGCTTCTACTACAGTTGTGAATGGACATGAGTCACAAGTATATAGGTAAGAATCGATCGAATATAAACAAAGCAAATTTAACATTGCTCGCTCGCCCTTAAAATCTTCCGGCAGCTAGTTTCATTATGACATTTAATCAACAATAACTATCAACAACGAGCAGTTGATTGGCATTCAAAATTTCAAAATGGCTATATCAGCATCTTTTAGAAATCGTTTATGCGCGTTATCGTATAAACCAAATGTAATCTCATCCATTTTTTTCCTGCATACGCGCGATTTTCGACCCGCGACACCGAATCGAGGCATGAGTGATATTCAGATCGCCCCATTTAATTCCAGAAGCAATTTGCTTCAATTTGTTGACAAGATCGACGATAAAAAAAATTTAGTACCACACGTTCTGAATATTTTTTTAAAGGCACCGAGGATGGTAAACGAGAAAGATACATCCCACTAATGCTTTTCAATGAAATTATTTGGCCGAATCTGTTTAAGAACTTAAAAACAATCACATTCACGAATTTGCTTATCCGACAGTTCATCGACCCTCAGTTTAAGAAGAAGCAATTTCTCGATGAAGCTACAATGGTTAATGTTTAAACGTATTTCACTTAATTATTTTATTTTAATATTTCGAAATGGAATTCATCCGTAAACAGATGGTGCTTAAAGTGTCCAAGCTTTTAGCTATTGGAGAAATTGATAACATGAGAGGATTATTAACTGATGATGTAAATCTACGAATATACTGACAATCAATGAATTTTAATATAAAATTCTCTTCTATTCGCGCAGGCAATAAAAGAATTACGACCAAACTTGATTAAAATGACTCGACAACAAAGAGAAGCCTTAGCTGTGGAAAATATTATTCTTGGATTTATTTATTCCCTCGATGTCAAAGTAGACAAATCCACAAGTAATACATACATATACGGTACTCTATTTAACAATTCGTGCACGAAACTCCCATTGCATTGTACTGAAAGTATATATTGTGGTATCTTATTTTAATCCTCTAGTTTAGCTGAGTCGAAAAATCATTGCTTCGTAGTCCAAAAATGTGCGTGCCATTGTTAACGAACGAAAATGCTTGTTTTTGTATTGTTGCGCACATTTTTTGGCTACGAAACAATGATTTTTCGACTCGGCTCAACTAGAGGATTAAAATAAGATGCCACAATACATACTTTCGGTACAAAGGCAAAAAAAGTTGGCTCTTTAGTTTCGTGCACGAATTGTTGGATAGAGTTTAGCATTTTTAGAATAATTATAAGCTATTTAACTATCTGATATTTAGATCCACAAACAAGACAAGTGGAAATAACTTGTTGTTTCCACTCCTCTACTGAGCCAATGCCAGATGGAAGTAAACTTCCATCGTTGCGAAAGATTTTCCAAAGCCGAGACAAACACCTGATTTGTAACTACAGGTATAAATCTATAATTTATTAAACACAATTTTTCTTTTTATCATTTTAAGTCGATTCAATTCAAATTTTATAGATTTGTTCGTGACTACACCAAAGGGGTCAATGGCCGATGGATGATCAACAGATTAAATCATTTCAAACCGGAAGACATTCCTCGACAGTTTAGAAACATTAAATTAACTGGTTGATTTTCTGTGTAATGTGGAACTTGAAAAAATAAAAATACAAATAAAAAGTATGTTTGATTGTTGTAAATATTTGTCATTGTTTATGGATGTAGTTTATCGCTTGGAAACTGAATAATATTTTAGAAAAATGGCGATATCCGCTTTTATTTTAAATCGTCTGAGATTATGGGCTGTAAAACGCCATTCAATACTCAAAGCAAACATATTTAAAACGTTTACATTCAAAACACACAGTATCTTCCGTTTAGCTTTAATACCCGTTTGGAATGAACAAAATCAACCATCGTTTATAAAACAGACTTTGACGCAAAGCAATCCGTTTTTACCAGTCATGTATTTTGTCTCAAACGACACATCCGAGCCAAAAGCAATGAATTTACTTAAACAGCAAGATGGAAATCACCCTAAACAAGATACACCAACAGGAAATATTCCTACAGACTCAACTAAAGACTCGTCCAAGGAACCTCAACCAAAGGCGCAGACTGTAGATGACTTGGCTATTAAAGAAATAGATGGAGATTTACATAAGGTTGCGAGTGGTAAAGTTTTATCCGGTCCAACTGGCGGTTCACCACCAAAAAGTGAAACTTCTGAGTCTGAGAAATATATTCCTTTGATGCCTTTTCCTGAAGTTATTTGGCCCGGACTTTGGAATTTGTGTAAAAATTTATTCGCAATTCATGCCGTCATTCATGTCAAAATTGATTCAGACTTTGATCCGAGAGAATTTCTTGAAGGAGCTCGAGAGGTCTGATTATTTTCAGTTTTACTATGATCAATTTCTTAGATATTAGATAAAGTTTTAATTTTAATTTTAGGCAATTTCTCAAATATCGAAAGTCTTAGCTTCTGGAAAACTCGAAGAATTGAAAGGATTCGTTACTGAAGAAGTATAAAAAATAAAAAATAAAAAATAAAAAATAAAAAATAAAAAATAATAATAATAATAAACACAAAGTCTTTTTTTTTGCTGATAACTCGTGTTTAGGCAATTGCTGCAATTACACCAAATTTGCAGAAAATGTCCGCGAGACAAAGACGTCATCTCGAAATGGATATACACGATATTTATGTTGGTTTTATTGATTTAATCGAAGTAAAAATTGACACTAGAACAAGTAAGTTGAGAATTAGGAATTAAGTGGCGAATAAATTATATGGAAATAAGAAATATTTTCAGCACCTATTACGAAATTTATTTCGATCACTTGTTGTTTTCATTCTTTGAGAGATTTAATGAATTTCAAGAAAATGTATCCAGAAACAACATTTTATAACATCATGGACCATAAAGACAGAATATCTGTTAGTAATTACAGGTGATTTAATTTTAATTAACATAAGTTGTTCTATTTGTTTTTACATCATAAAACGTCATTCAGATTTATCAGAGATTACACCGAAGGCAATAAGCTTAGTGGGCATTGGATGATTAATAAACTTAATCATTTTAAGCCACTTGATCTTCCTCAGTACTCGTGATGATAACTCAATAATTCATTCATTTTTCTCTATAATTGAATTGTAATAAAAATTAGTTGTAATAAAAATGGGAAAAAAATGTGATGCTCTCAAAAACCAAGTTTATTTATTATACCCACAGAGGGCGATGATGAGGTAACTATGCCAAGAACTCGTAATTTTAGAACTTAGAATTAGTTAAATGTCTTGTTATCACATTTTATTACATTTTTTTATTTTAATGTTAAAAATTGTATATGGAAGACGGATTTTGTCAAAAGTAAAGGCTAATAAAAATTTTTCATTGGGGTATAAAACTTATAAAATTGGTAAAACAAATTTATCTTTCCAAATTTATATTAACACAAATGGCAATAAAACACTTTATCAACGTTTGGTTTTTATTACCTTGTATTGATAGTAGTAATCGCTGTCACCAGGGTGCGCTACTCATCTTAATGTCCAGGAATGAGCAATCGATAGAGGCCAACTGTAAAAAACTTTCATCATTTCGTTTGAAACTGGACGCTATTAACACCAGGTGATTGATTCTATTTACGAAATAAATGACTACTAGGTAATCAAAATATCGAACCACCTATTTATTTTCCTATATCAATACTAGATTACACGGCCCATGGAATTGGAATTGGAATTGAATTTGAATCCGTCGACGTTGAAGAAGACAAAACTTCACTCTCCAGTGAATTTCAAATGGCCGAATTCGCCAGCTGTTGAAAAAACGCCTTCAACGAACTCAACATCGGCTGTAAACACTTAACCGAGTATGGTACGTTTGTCCGACGCCGTTTGTCCGACGAACGTTTGTCCGACGCCGTTTGTTCACGCCGTTTGTCCGAATGGTCGTTTGTCCGAAAATTTTCGGACAAACGACCATTCGGACAAACGGTTTTCGGACAAACGGCGACAAAAAAAATAAAAGAAATTTAAAAAAAAAATAAAAAAAAAAAAAAAACTAAAAAGATATGAAATTAAGTTTTAAGGAAAAAATTAAAAAAAATAAAAAATAAATAAAAAAATATGAAATTAAGTTTTTAAGGAAGTTTAATTTATTTATTATTTTAATTATCTATTATTTACACCAATACGTGCACCATCTGGAGGATGACTGTGCTCAGATGGAGCTAAAAGTATGCTAGGTTGAATGACATTTGTATTTGTCATAACACGTCCACTACAAGGACGCCGAAAATTTTCACATTTCCAGTAAATTTTTTCTGCCATTTTTTTGCATGTAATGTAAGCATAGCCATTGACACATAATTTTGGATTTCCACGGTTTGTTTTTTCAATGGTAATATTCATGATGCAAATGATATGTATGTGTCAAGGATAAATGAACATATATAACATACATGTACATATGTGACATATATACAACATATATATAACAAAAAGTTTATTTTCGGACAAATAAACGTTTTTTACGCAAAACGTGTTCCGTTTGTCCGATTGGTTGATTGTCAGAAAACGTTTGTCCGACGGTACGTTTGTCCGAAATCGTTCGGACAAACGTACCGGTCAGATTTTTTTGATTTTCGGACAGTCGACCACTCGGACAAGTGATCGATACCCAATTTGCAGTCCGAATCAACGCATGCGTTAAAATTTTAGATTTATAAACATCCGCGAATTTCTTCATGCATATCTACGATGTTGCACCTTGCAAGTTTACAGTCGATTTTATTTCATTTGCAAACTCCCGTTTAGGTTTTACAAATAGTAATACTGTGCATAATGATAAATGATAATGGCTTCAACTGAACTTTTCATTTCAAAATTCGCTTCCACGTCCATCAAGAGAAGAATCATGTATGCGACACGAAATATAAACAAGTTTTTTCGTTTTTTAATGTATAAAATTTACTTTGCAGAGTTCTAGTCATCGGTACAATTTGAGAGCGAGAAAATTAATTCATCCAAACAAAATAATTAGAAGAGAAACACCGAACCAATTTTGTGCGGAGTGTCGACAAAGCGGTCCAATCATTACTATCAACACATCGTCAGATTTAAGTCAAGAATTTTAGACATTTAATTTTACATTTTAATTGAGGAATTTAACTATAGAAAAAACATGCACTAACAATTACGATAAAATGTGTAATTTTTAATGAATGCAGACCAGTAATAATTGTAATTTAGCTTAGGAACATTTTTCAAATTTATTAAAACAATATACAGTATGTAGATGTCTTATTAATTTTTGCTCCAAATAAACTTTCTTTTTAAGTTAATTATTTTGATTTTAATAACTTAATTACATAGCAAATGAAGCTTCGATTTCTACTAAAGTCTAAATATGACTCGCATAATTTTCTACAAAATTATTCCTAGAAGGGCACGAACATCGTATAATTAGTGTACACGAATACGAAGAATTCGTAAAACCTGTCGCACTAAATTAAATAAACTAAAATCTCACATAAATAGATCACGCGACATCTCTCTTATGTCCGTGAATAGTTGATTCGACATTTTTATTACCGAGTGGTTATTTATTTCGTAAACGGAAAAGCCAGTTTCAAACGGAGCGGTAATCCGCCTCCATCGATTGTTCATTCCTGGACATTAAGATGAGTAGCGCGCCCTGGTGACAGCGATTACTACTATAAATACAAGATAATAAAAATCAAATGTTGATAAAGTGTTTTATTGCCATTTATGTTAATATAAATTGTGAATGATTAATTTGTTTTACCAGTTTTATCAGTTTTATTCCCCGATGAAAAATTTTTATTAGCCTTTACTTTTGACAAAATCCGTCTTCCATACTAATTACACACTAATTATTAACACTAATTATTTTTTATTCTTCTTTCTTTTCCCAAATGCACTAAAAAGTATAAAATAATTTTTTTTCTTTCTCTCATTAGTGTAAGTTAAATTACACAGCGCACCACCTGACGGCAATAACTGTAAGTATGAATACAATATGGCGGCGCCCATTTTCGCGACAGGTTGGGCTAAATCATGCCTTTCACAACAGCACATCAATTTCTACAAACATTTCACCTTCAGTAATCATTTCTACGGGCGAAGGACATTCTATACACGTCATAGTGTAGGCATACCGCTCAAATTCGATTCTAATAGCGAACCAAAATCAACAAATGTAGTGGAAAAATATTCAAATCCTCGGACTTTAAGTAAAATTAAAAAAACGAATTTTAGCACTTTTCCCTGCAAACAAACAGCCAGAAAATCGTTACCCGAACATGACAAAAGCAAAGATTTTGTCGACGAAAGTCCCGATGACGACGACAGCGATAAAAACCGACTTATTTCCTTGATGGATTTTCCCGAGGTTTTATGGCCAAATATGTTAAAATCGTTTAAAAATATTATGTTGAGCCGATTGGTAATTAACTGGCACTTCGACAATGAATTCAGTTTGAATGCTTTCATGGTTGGAGCGAAGCAAGTGCGGCTACATCATTTTTAAGTTAAAAAGTTAAATTTTTAATAATAATTTTTTAATTTTAGGCCGTAATTCAAGTTTCCAAGATTTTATCCGACGGAAATGTGCAAGATTTACGAGGATTAGTCACGGAAGAAGTATATTTTTTGTTAAATTTGTGTAAATTCATGATTTTTATGCGGTTTAATTGGAATTTAGGCGATTGCTGAAATTAAACCGAACTTGGCACGGATGTCTTTGCAACAAAGACAAGAGTTAGCTGTCACAGAAGACGATATTTATTTTGGGTTTGTTTTCCTGATTGGAATTATATTCGACGAAAATAAAGGTGAAAATAACTTGGGAATGATTGGATTACTGGATATTTAATTGCTCGTTTTCTAATTTCTAGATCCTGAAAAAAGATATGTTGAAATTACAACTTGTTTTCATTCTATACGAGGCCTGGGCGATATTAAACGTTTTGAAAATCTCTCTAATTGGCAGGACGATAGAGAACGAATTAATTTAGTTAATTACAGGTACGATTAAAAAGTGAATCTATAATTATTTTTTTTATTAATTATTATTTTTTTTTTTTTTAAGGTTTATTCGTGAATATACGAAAGGGGTGGACGGAGATTGGATTATCAACAAATTGAATCATTTTAAACCACCCGTGGGCTGAATTTCAGAAATTCAACGATTGAAAAAAATTTATTGTTTTTGAGAAAATTTAAAATTTTTATTTATGTAGTGTTCTTATTTGTCAAAAAAATAAATTCAGAGTTCAAATTATTATTTTTATGTTGATTTCTAAGCAATTTTATGGGAATTTTTATCTCGTTTGCGCGGTATGAAGCGGGCACTAACCGGCTAATATTAGAAATTAGTTGTAAATATTGCCACTGCTCGGCGTTGACAACCTCGTCTCTCCGCTTCGAGCCGACATCCCACGAACCATGCTTTTCGACGAGGCGAATGAAGTGTTCGAGATATTCAAAGGCAGTTTGCCTTTTTACGTAATATTATTTCTTCCAATTTTAATCATTGTATCGCCGCTAAACCCTGTAGATGGTGCTCATGAATTCACGGTTTATCGTATGCAACAGTACGATTTACAAGGAAATAATAGAGGTAGTACCGCGTGCATAATTTATTTCCTCGAATTATCTTAATTACTAATTAATATTTATACATCTTTAACAGGATGCCGGAGTTCGGTCGTAAATGTTGAAGCTCGTACAGTGAACGGAGGTGTTCTCGCCCGACGATGCGTGATCGCTCGCTTGCTCGATTTAAACCCTTTTAAATACAAGGACGTGATTAATCAGGGTGCAGGGGCTATTTTGATTCTGGTTCCAGATAATCTAACTTCCTTATCGATGGAAAATCGCCAGGTTAATAAGATAATATTATAAGTCATTGAAAACGAGTGGAATTCGCATTTAAAACGACCGATTTGCACTCGTTTAGTACTCGATTTGCACTCTTTAAATTATGTAATGAATGAATCTAGTTAACATTATTATTATAATGATTTTTGCTATTTTTAGCATGTGGCAGAGTTAGAAAACGCCATGTTAACGGAGGAAACTCAAATTCCTGTTTATTTCGTGACGGAAACTAAGGATTTGTTAAATATTTACCAAAGTATTCACGTTGCCAGTATTGAGGATCAAACGATCTCGGCTTCTCAAGGTTTAATTAATGAATTATCCGAGTAAATAAATGATTAAATATTTGAATTTTTTGTATTTACAGCAATAATGAGCGCGGTGATGTCAACTGGGTTTCAAATGGTGACAAGTGGTGCTCAATCGAAGCCAATTTCCAATTGTAACGTTGCTAGTATTCAGGGAAAGTTGTCGGGATTTGGAGTTGAAGATCAGTTACCTACGATTGCGTTGGTTGCTCATTACGATTCGTTCGGCGTTGCACCTGTAAATTGAAAAAAAAAAATGTGGCGTTATTAAAAGAAAATGATATACATTCTAAGTTTTCAGGGTCTATCAGTTGGCGCAGACTCAAATGGCAGCGGGGTAGCCGCTTTACTCGAACTGGCTCGTCTATTTTCGAGACTTTACGCTAATCCAAAGACTCAACCAAAGTTCAATATACTCTTTTTGTTGTCGGGAGGTGGAAAATTCGGTTTCCAAGGCACACAAATGGGATCGAGGACAACTTGGACAGTTCTGGTACTAAATATTTATTTATTTTTTATTTTTCAATCATTTTTTTTTTTTTTTAATTTTTAAAAATTTTACTTTTAATTTCAGAAGGAGGATTGTTGCAAGATTCGGTTTACACACTGTGTTTGGATACGGTGGGTAGTGGAGATAACTTATATCTCCATGTCTCGAAACCGCCGAAAGAAGGCAGTGCTGGAGCAATCGTTTTGCGGGTAAACATGTTACAAATTGTTGTTACAAAAAAAAACACATTTTTACTTAAAAAAAAATCTTTGTTTTTTTTAGGAATTAAAAATGGTTACCAACAGATTCTATCCCGATGCCAAGTTCGATATGGTCCATAAGAAGATCAATTTGGCTGAAGATACTTTGGCGTGGGAGCACGAGCGCTTCAGTATTCGCCGTCTTCCAGCATTTACCGTGTCTGGTTTATCTAGTCCGCGCGAACAACAGAGGAACTCGATTTTAGACACCAGAGATCAAGTTGATGTTGACGTTTTGTACAGAAATGTGAAACTAATTGCCGAAGCTCTCGCTCGATGCATCTACAACATAACTCAACCGGAAATTGAAGTTTTCACAGAGAGCTTGGTAAACATTCGATTAATTTCCTCAAAATTAGTGAATTAATTAATTTATAATTAATAGGCCGTTCAAAAAGATCGTCTCGCTGCGTGGATGGATTACTTAACAGCAACACCAAGAGCGGCGCAGATGTTAGTCGAACCGAGTAAAAGTCAACTTATTCTCGATCTTCAACACGAATTATCGCGATTCATAAGTGATGTTCGACTAAGCGTCGCTAAACCAGAAAAAAGGTATTATTTAGTATCATTTAATATTATTTTGTATTAATTATTTATTAATTCAATTTCAGGGATCCTGAATTTACATTTTACGACGCAATATCGACGACGATGACCGCGTACAGCGTGAAACCGGCTGTTTTCGATCTAGTTTTGATGATCGCTGTCGCGGTTTATTTATGCGCATTGTATTTCATAATTCAAGTAAGAAATTCACCATAACAATGTAAATGAGAATTAATTTTCTTGTTTATTTCGTACAGGCTTTTCCAAAATTCTATTGGATGGTGGCACAAATGGGAGTGAAAATGAAACAGACGTAGAAAGTAACATAAAGGAGCTGGAGTTTACATAACCGCGATTAATTTTGATCGAAAAATCGACACACCACAGATTGTAATTTGACGCGTTGTACATAAGCTTTTTACTTTGTATAATTTTATAGCGTGTCGTTAATGAATGAAACTCTTGTTGACGCACACAATACTTCTTCGACTTCGACTGTAAAATACACACATTTTAATCATTATTTGGCTGAGAATACAATTGATGTGAACGATGGTGTCGAATCACCTGACGCGTATAATTCGTCAACCGAGCCTTCTTGATCCCACGGATACTCTTCGGCAGGTTTGGTCAAATCCTGTTCTTCGCTGTGCTCAGAATGCGCATCCTCGTCTTTTTCGGGTGGCGGAGGGTAACTCTCGGCCAACAGAAGTTGAACTTTTCGTCTCAGATTCGGTCGCGTAAAAAAATCTTTAAAATTTTTTTTTTTTTTTTTTTTTTTTTTTTTTTATTGTTTATTTTGGTTAAAATGCGTCGCAATTTGAACCAGGGCCCAAGGGAAGAGTTTTTTTTTTTTTGTGTGGGGTACATATTTAATGGTTGTTATGACATCATCTTTGTTTTAAATTACAAATAACAGGTTTAGGGTTGGAAAATTAAAGGTTAAAGTGGGTTAATATATTTCCACCTCAACGAGGCCAATGAAATTACATTATTTCCCCATGTTATAATTACAAATAAATTAAATTTAGTAACGCGTCATATCGGTCTATTTTCAATTCAAAACGCTTGTTTTAACTCGCAACATGTTTTTATGGCTCATCGAATGCCGATTTGGCCAACATTCGAGTCTTCGTAAAATAATCTCTTAACCAATTGAATCGAAATGCAAAAAAATTCACTTTTCGAATTAAAATTAACGATTTTTATCGCTACTTTTAATTGATTTTCAACTTTAAATCTGATTTCAAACAAAAAGTTTTATAATTTCTTTTTTATTGACTTAATAATGACTTAAAGTCTGAATTTTATGCTTCGTGGATGTCGCCCGAAGTAAAGTATTACACAGCACTTTCCTCGTTAATTTTCCCAGAAAAAAACAACTTTGAATCTAATTTTAGCTGACACCGTAATTAATTATCGGATTTAAAATTCAAATGCTGAATTAAAAACTAAAAAATATAAAATGATTAAAAAGGTGAGTCTAAGAGGGTCGTTGATCTGATCGTTGACCATTCTATTAGTAGGGCGAACTGCGATTAAGGTCGTCGGGGTGTGTCGAACGGCCCTTGACCCTGACATCGCATGCGACCTACAAACAGGTAAATATTCTTTTTCCTACCTGCAGCAAACTCACGAAGATTCTCCGGCTTCTTAATGAAAACCTCTCTTAAGAAAAAAAAAAAATAAAACAAATAAAAATAAAATTTAATAAAATATAAATAAAAATGGAATCTCGACTCCAATGACTTTTTTCTATTATAGTTAAATTAATGTTAGTGTTATTACATAAATTTCTTAGGATTGATTCGAGGGTTGTACGTGGTTTTACCATAACTCTGAGTCCCGGGGCGAAATTACTTCCTGGTGCCCTATAATGAAGCAATCGCGACCTGCTCACTTTATTTACCTACATTTTCTGAATAAACATGGAGATGTCCTGGAACAATTTCCAAGTAAATCATTATTCATTTCCTATATATTCTTTTATACTGTACTGATTTAAAAATAAGTTCAATGCCCATCATCTTCAACTACTGCTCGAAACGTGGAGCAATTTTTTTTTTTTTGACGGCCATTGAACTTGACATTACTAGTTTTTTTTAAAAAAACAACAAACTATAAGTAGTCATCTTTAATTGGCTTTAATTCTTTTTTTATCTTCTTTAAATTGCTTATTTTTTTTAGTTTTTGTTAAGTGATAAGATTTTTTATGACCAGCTGAATATCACTCACTCTAAGAAAATCGTTACGAGGCACTGAAGTTCCGGATGGCTTCGAATATATCGCTCATTTTTCAATTTCGTATCCAACTGGAATTTAAAAATTAAATTAACATAATAAAATAATAAAAAATAAAAAATTTCTTTTTTACTTGTAATTCATGTAATTTTTGTTTCTGGCTCGAATTTAAAGCGAATGCATCTTCAATATCTAATCCAGCCCCAATGATTCTATGAAAAGAGTCCATGATGAATATTCCGGTTCTAATTCTAAGAAAGTATCATTGTAGGTTGAAAGAACTCTTTTTTTTATTCTCTCTGTTACGTAATTCTCCTGCCAACTCAATTGTTACGCGACATTCTTTCCATTAGTTGACCGTATAACAACAAAATGACGTAATTTCAAGTCTTTTGAGTCTTTTATGGTAATCTTGGGCGTTGTATACACGCGATGGGTCTTCGACTTTCCTTTATTTCTAAGTAAAGATTGAAAGGTGGCGTATGGATTTATAGAAGCGTTGCACAAAAGTAAAATCGCGTGTCGTTCAACTTCAATTGGGTCATCGAATGGCAGTCGCGTGAGAAAGTTTGCAAAAACGACAGTCGCGATCACTTCTTCTTCAAAGTGCGCGTCACTTTCTCGCCAACAGCCAATGAGAACAGCTCACTTTCGCGGAACCCTCCAATGAGGATTCGAGGCGCCCCTTGGCCTTATTTAAAGGCGGAGAAGCTCGAGTTGGGACCGCAGCCATGAGGATTTCCTTGCCGCTGGTGGTCGTTTTGATCGCTGCAGTGCTGGTTGTGACCGCAGAGGATTACGATGATGTCGATTCGCCCAGCGATCTGCTCGAGAATGTCGACTCGTTACTAAGAAATCGCAAGTTTATGGAAGCACAAATTAGATGTGTACGAACTCGCAAAAGTTGTGACCGTGTTGGAACTCGAATTGCAGGTGTGTAAAAAAAAAAATTATTTTTTACTAAAAAAAAAAAGTTAAATTTTGGTGACAGTTGGTAATTGACAAAGCACTTAAGAAAAGCAATTAGTCGGTAATTGATACGTGAAAGGGACATTTTGAATTGTTTTGACTTTGTTGTGACCTTACAAGGTCAATGACCAACAGGTGAAAAGGGCGCAAAGCCGGTAACAAGATTTTTTTTTTTAAATTTAAATTTAAATTTAAATTAATTTTTTTTTTTTTTTTTTTTTTTTTATTAGATATTGTGAACGAATTGGAAAAGAAGCGTCGCTGTGTTACCTGTAACAGGAAAGAAAAAGCGCAAATGAGAAAAGTTATCAATTATGTACAAATCAATTACACTGACTTTTGGAGAGAATTGGATATCAGTGACGAAGTTGTTCGTAATTTGGAATGATTCTGATTTGGACTTCTCCAGTGAAGAAGTTGTCCGTAATTCGGATTAATTTTTAGTATTTTTTCTACCGTTTTGTTTTTTTTCCTGGCAACTGTCACTGAAGAATAAATATCCCGCACTGGACTCTGGTAGTCGCAAGTGATCACGTTTTTTCTTTTTTTTTTTAGTTTTTTTTCATTTTTCTCTTTTTTTCTCATTTTTCTCCATACATTTATACACAGTTGTCTTCTTATCACTTAATAAATTGTTAGTTATTAAAAACTACAAGTAATGTACTTGATTTATTTTTTTATTAAATAATTTGTGATCCACGTTTGATTTTCCAAAATATTTATTGAAAAGCAAAATTTCTCTACAACAACAATATATTTGGTTTTTATATATATATTATAATATAACTACATAATTCATCGCGGTACAAAAACTATTTAAATACATAACAGTTTGAAGATAAATGGTAATTTTCGCCGGTAGATGGCAGTCACATGTCTACATGGATTGCGAAGATTCGCAATGCTTGGCGTACCAGTTTTCAGCTTCCAGAATCTTCCTACGAAGATCTTTCAAAGTCTTTTCAAAGAATACTAATGGTTTCATGGCTGCCCGCAGTTCCTTCAACGTTTTACGAGATACGACGTAGGTCGTAACATTGGCGAGAGTCAATCCAAAGAATGCAGCAGTTATTGCGGCTTGAACCCATTTTAACGGATTGATGATCATAACGGCGAGTCGAACGAACTGCACCAAGTTTGAAATTGTTTGCACCGCATTCGTGATCCCATCCAAGACTTGTTCATCGGCGCAAAGATTTATTCGCTCGATTTGACCAGAAATCTTCAATTTGATGTCACCTTAAATGAAATAAAAACTTTATTTTTTCAAGAAAGAGATTAAATTAAGTATTAGTAGTAGTACTCACTTATCAAATCCTTCGTGTCAATATACACAGCACTCAGTCTGGTACTAATTCTCTGAACTTCGTTCGCGATTCGCATCTTCTTTTTTTCATCATCAGTTTCATTATATTCTGCCATTTTTTCAATCAACTGGTCAGTTCCATTTTTCAATGTGTCAATGTTGGTTTCGATTTCGGGAAAAAACTCTCGTGACTCTTCAACGACATTTTGTGCTTTCTGAATATTCTTCCATGCTGAATAAAGTTTAATAAATTGCAATAAAATAATAACGCACGAAACGTACGCTCCGTTTTTGACAATTTCGCACGCCATGTCGGCCGTGGCTTTCTGGAGCTCTCTGGCAATTTGATCGCGAACTTCCTGACATATTTCCGCTTCGCCTTGTCTGAGTACAGGTTCGATTATTTTAGTGCATTGACTCTATATTTTATCCAAGGAAATTTTATCGACTAATTCTTTTAACGTTAAACTGTTTGATGTTGCTTTTTCAGTTAGGCTGCTGCCGGTTTGAATCAAATTGCTGATTTTGTTCACTGAGTCTGCGCAAGATGAGAAATCTTCAACGATTTGGCATTTGCTAGCCAATTCGGCAGCTTGTAGCGAAACAAAGGCGATTTTTTTTTCAAATCTGGATGATCAGATTCATTTAGCATCTGAAAATATTTATAATAAGCTATTCAGAAAATCTTTTTATTGGTTCCCCCGGACGAAGCTTAGACGGTAAATCGGCTGAAAATTTTCCCTGCTAGCACCTAAATTGCAATAAAATTAAAATTCTAAAATTACAGAAGATGATGGTATCAGGACATCATCTCATACATTAGGGAATATATATAGGGCTCTCCAGACTCCATATAGGAAAACCAAATGGATTTTCTTATATAGGCTACAGGCATCTGAGTAGATAAAAAGACACTTTTTTTATTTACTTACTTTTTTTTAAAGTTTCGCCATTCTTGAAAACAAATAAGAAAAAAATAAAATATGCTTTTTTACATTGCAGATAAATAGAGAGTTTAAATGGCAATTTGCCAAACATGTACACGCTTTTCTGGGAAATGACGTCATCAATTCTCAAGTGGAAAAGTAAAAAATGGAGTATTCACTCTAATTTCCACTTTTCCACTTGATCAATGATGACGTCATTTTCCAGAAAAGCGTAAACTTAGTAAGTGACAACACTTTAAATCTATCTTCTAGTAATTCGTATTAATCAAATTCAAATACTTACTTGCATCCGCCCAGGATTTGGTGCAAATTGCGCAGCCATGTTTAAACCAAAACCAACAGCAGTTGCTGGATGCTGTGGCGCAGCAAGCTCAACTAAACAACTTTAACTGTTGGTTATATAAACCTCCTGATGTAGTGATATATGATGTCATTCTATATTTTGAGTTTTCCCCTTCCGCCATCTTCAAAGAGTTATTTTAGATAACCAATCAAAGTGCCTCGTAATTGAATTATGTTGTTTAAAGCAAACCAAGGTTATCAATCTTATCATCATCAATAATCAAATGTTTTCCATATGTTCATTTACTCATTTACTTATTTATTTTTTTTACACTTTTTGAAGGTCAATGAATCATCAAACTCATCCGACACGAAATAAAACTCACTGCAGGAGGTTCAAACATCAAATCGACCACAATACAAGATTCAACCACTAGAGAGCGAGTCAAACAAATTTAATCAGTGGAAAGGGTTTATTTACTTCTGCTATATAATACAATTACTATAGAACTAAATGTCACGAAAAAGTACTTTTAATTTAGTTATAAAACACCAAAATACTAAATAATTAAAGAAAAAAATTAAATAACAACTACTCACTTTATTTTTAGATCACACAAACACAATAAGCTAGAAGCAGTTATGTGATCCCTTGGTCTGACGTCAGAAGAAGCCACAGCGGGCTAACTTGCCAGCTGACACTTGTTCAGTTTAGTGTTTCAAGAAAAAAAAATTCTTGACTTTTTTTTTTTTATTTTTTCAATTTTTTATCTCTTCTACAAGTGTTTGGATTACTTCTATACACAGGCCCCAGCAATCTGATTTAATCTTCTATGTAATTGGTAGTAAACAGACAGTACAATATCAGCCTTTATTGTTATTTAAAAATTAAATTCATACTTATAAATTGGAAATTAATGGCTTTTAAGGTTCTCGACACTTTCGTACTTGGTGAAAAACAAACAGCCCTGACTCATAATGAAAGTAGGCAGTACTGTACTGCCAGTACAATCATTTCCGCGTCTTTTTTTCCGGTTTCGCTTGATAAACAAATGGAATTTAAAACAAAGTTTGTTACACTTCCCTTTTAATACCCGGTTTTTATTGCTTTGGACCTTTCCATCGATTGTGGTGTATGTGACGCATGAGTTGGTGTCGCCATCTGGTGTTGATTTTACAAATAATCTTCTCTCTTTATCTTTGAGTGTGTTCGGGTCTCCATGTTGGAGATCCTGTTTGACTAAAAAATGCGATCGACAACACAACATGTCAGGATTAGATCGAGTGATTAGTAATTATAACAATCGGAAATTCTTTGCGTTTGAGGAACAAAGACGATGGTAAAAGGTCGAGTGAATGAATTTCATAGCGATGGAGGTGAGTTTTTTTATTTTTATTTCGAAATATAAAAAAAAAAAAAAAAAAAAATAGGTGGGTACATTAGGCTTAACTATATTTCTTAGATAAATTTCAACATTATTTCTGATATTTTGGGTTTAATGGACTTTGAAATGGTGGGAAATGTTGAATTAAAGCGAAGGGCGGAAATGTTAAAGGGAAAATCGAGATGGTGTTGATCAATGGTTTTTTTTCCCTTGAAAATATTTGTTTATATTACCATATTTGTGTGTGTGCACATTATTTTGACAGTTGGGTGGTGATAATGAGAAATTTTGAACGTAATATAATTTATTATTAATTCCATTTTTCCCAATTTGAATACACGTGTTTTTTTTTTTTTAAAAAAAAAAAAAAGAATAAAAAGAAGCACCGCCTGCAGAATCTTCAATGCGCTTCACTGCAAAACGTGTTCAGCAGCGAAGTTCCAGTTGATGTATAACGTCGTTTTTCGTTTAAAAACGTGTTTATTAGTGCATAATAACCTTAAAATTTTGGTTCCGTTTTAAAGGGTTTCATATTTATTTTAATTTTTATTCTTATTTTTCACATTTTATTACATTTTTTTTAAATTTTGTAATTTATTTCTGCCATATATTTGAATATGAAGAAAAACTTAAAACTGCCTGTGCAATAAATTTAAAGCCTCGGCGAGTAATCTAACGACGACACTAGGGGGCATTATTTAAAACCAATTTAAACAAGTAGATGTAGTAAAAGAATAATAATAAAATAATAAAAAAAAAAAATAAGAAATGTTCAGAAATGTATATATCGTTCTTGAATTTTAAGGAACAACGAACTCTATTTGCGTTTCAGGTGGGTTTAAAGGCTCCATTGGTGAGGAGGGTCCGACTTAGGTGTAAGAACGTTTTCCAAACGATTGATTCTCCCACAAACAATTTAAAATGTGCGTAAAGACCCAAGAGAAAATGAAAGCAATTGAAAATGTAAACAAAGTCTAAATTAAGCATTTCAAATGTGAAAATAAATCTAAAAGTCACATTTTCGAAATTTAAGCCTAAAAATTTAAAATTAAAAAAAAAAATTTATTAATGGTTTTGTGGTTTGTTTTAAAATTTTTTAAAGGACGAGTACCAATAAAAATGGTTAATGGGTTTGAAATGAGTCGATTTAATTTTGGTATCGACTTGTTGTCATGACGACTGTGATCGATTTGGTGTTTCTCTCTACACCTTCCTCGTGCTGCGTAATTTGATCTGGTAGATGATTAATGTGACACGTGACTGGAGAAAAAATTGTGATGGAGTCGAGCGAAACGCTTTTTTCTGCCATTGTTGACATGTAATTAAAACTTTGAAATTTATTCGAAATACAGAAGAATTTTTTATACTTTAGTATTATGCAATTTCGAGAGTTTTTTTGTCATTAGAAATCGATAATTGCGTGTCCAGTAAACTTTTGTCAAAACAACGTTTAATTAACATAAATATAATTTATACTTATTTTTTTTTTTTTTTTTTATTTATTTTTTTATTTAATAATATTTGATTTATTTTTAGTTTCCACTGGTGCTTTGATCGGTGCGTGTGTCGGTGCAGCTTTCTTCGTTTTGGGCGTAGCAGCCGTTACGTGCTTTTGTTATCGACGTCGCTTTTCCCACTCCAAATTACCCGGTAGACGATGTTCAAAACCCGAGCCAATGCGGAGGCCGACGGCCGTGCGCAACACAGGAGCGCCAGGACCACTCTTGAAAAAGAGTCCGAGTCCTACGGGATCCAAATCGCCACCCACAGATACTCCTTCGAATAGCAAAGAACCTTTTTCTGACCAACAACAGAAAAAAGGAGACCCAGGTAAATTAAATTAATATTAATTATGCGGGTGTGGTGGCAGTTTTTGTAATTAAAATTCCAAAATTACGTCACTTTTTATCATTCCGTCACTTTCAACAGAATTGAAAGAAAACGAACACGTCGTAAAATTCTTCCTCGAGAAAGAAAAGGAAGAAGTATCAAAAGAAGAAGAAGATCGAGAGAAAAGCGACTTCGAAAAGAGCATTTCCCTCGGTCGCCTCTACTTCCGGCTCAAATTTCTAGCGGACAAAAGCGCTTTGACCATAACGATCGAACGATGTAGTCATTTACCCTCGCGAGAATTAACTTCATCCGATCCGTACGTCAAGTTACAATTGCTGCCCGACAAACAGCACAAGGTGAAGACCCGAGTTCTGAGGAAGACTCGCGACCCGGTCTACGATGAAGATTTTACTTTCTACGGAATCACTAGTAATCAGTTATCCACCATCACGTTGCACTTTGTCGTGCTCAGTTTCGATCGGTACTCGAGAGATGACGTTATCGGTGAAGTGATCTGTCCTCTGTCTGGTGTGCAGCTTAAAGATAATGCAGCGTCGCTTAATCGCGAGATTTGTCCCAGGGATCTCAAAGTAAGAAATTGTCCCATTATCCCACACCTTATTTCTACGGAAACTCGATAGGGCACCGCCCTCTCTTTATTACGTCATGAAATACCAAGATGGGAGTTTTGAGTCCCCAATTTAAATATTTGTTTTTTTTTTTGTTTTTAAATTTTTAGATACGAACACAGGGACGAGGAGAATTGCTTGTGTCGCTTTGTTATCAACCAGCAGCTAACCGGTTGACCGTAGTTGTTTTGAAAGCGAGTAATCTTCCCAAAATGGACATTACTGGCCTCTCAGGTAATACTTTTAAATTTAAACTTGGACTCGAGATAAATTTGTTTTTTTATCTTTAAAAAACTGAATTTTCCAGATCCATACGTAAAAATTTATCTCTTGTATAACAACCAACGTTTTGCTAAGAAAAAAACGCACGTGAAAAAACGCACGTTGAACCCGATTTTCAACGAGTCTTTTGTATTCGAGGTGCCGAATAACGAGGGTTTAGGCAATGTGAGTCTCGAGTTTCTCGTTCTTGATTGGGATCGAGTGACGAAAAATGAAGTGATCGGTCGATTGGAAATGGGCGCTAATAGTCACGGTTCCGCTTTGCATCACTGGAACGAAGTTTGTTCTGCTCCGCGCCGTCAAATCGCAGAATGGCACAAACTTCGTGAATAAATTAAATTTAAAAAAATTAAATAAAAAAAAAAATAAAAAAAAATAAAAATTCAAGTATTAAGTGTTATGTTGTTGTTCCTTCCAGGGAACTACAAGATTAAAGGTATATAAAACAATTTGCCATTTGTTGATATGATATTTACAGAGAAAGTAAAATATTCTTTAAAGAAAAAAAAAATATCGCTTTGAAAGTATTTACAGGAGCAATCATGATGATTTGGATGAAATTTATGTTAATGTAATAAGTATTTAATTTTTAAATGTGTTTTAGCCCGTTATTTATTAAATAATTAAAAGAAATCAACTTTTATTGCATTTGCTGAATTTCCACCTTAATTTTCTATTCACAAGTGAACTGGATCTTAAATTCTTAATTTTCTATTCACAAGTGAACTGGATCTTAAATTCTAGTTTTCTATTTTCTATTTACAAGTGAACTGGAACAATTGCTTTGTTTATTAGCTTTTTATTTCGGAGAAGCGATCAATACATGCTATTC
This sequence comes from Strigamia maritima, assembly GCA_000239455.1. Classification (NCBI taxonomy): domain Eukaryota; kingdom Metazoa; phylum Arthropoda; class Chilopoda; order Geophilomorpha; family Linotaeniidae; genus Strigamia; species Strigamia maritima. The sequence goes on from JH432114.1 coordinate 396,975, forward strand.
TCCATCATGAAAACAGCTTTTTATTGAGGTCGGAGATGAGAACCAATTTGTCAGAAAAAGTTATTGATATATGCTATCAGGTGAACGTGTACTGTGGTGTACCCAAGCAAGACACCTAAGACCTTCAGAACCAAAGTCACCTTGAGGAAACCGCCGTCTAAGACGAGAATTTTATTTTATTGATGAACATTTATGAGATATTTCCTAAATCTGCCGAATCCAATAATCAAAATGGCGGTAAATGGCCTATTAGCACCAAAATCACCATAAAAAAAATAAATAAATAAAAAAACTCAAGATTTATGTTAAAAATGCATCTTAAAAGTTGATTTCTTTTAAAATTTTGAAGCAAAAAAAACATTAAGTTTCAAAAATAGATATTAAATTGATTTTTCCCTCATTTGTTTGTTCAATCCTTTTATCTTACGTAAATTTGGCAAAAAAATTGGGAATTATTTTTCTAGCTTCTCATATATCGGAGCTAATTGACTGTAAAATTATTTATCAAATGCATAAAAAAAATTACTATTCAAAAATACTTGTCAATTAATTTTATTAAGTATGTATATTCAAAAAATAAAGTGCAAGGTTATTTATTCTTCTAGTTGGATAAACGACATGCAGACAATTAAACTCCTGGGAAAATGATTTTGAATACATCGTCGTAATGACTCGCGAAATGAATTTCTAATCCATCGGTAAGGAATTTCGGCAAGTCAGCGTAATCGTGTCGGTTTTCCGATGGCAAAATAATACAAGTAACTCCAACTCTCTTAGCCTGAAATGCAAAACATAAAACAATGAGTGACGCCATGTTAAATCAATGTCGATAAAACATTCGTGCGAATTTGTAAGCAAATATATTCATTCCATTCTGACGCTGACTATGCATTATTCCACTGGATGGATCCGCTAAGCGTGAATGGAATTATTTATATAAAAATATCCCTCTGGAAGCGATCCATTCAAATATCCAATTTCATCAGGTTTCATGGCACCACTTCCATAAAACAAACTTAGAAATCCGAGTGAATCTCAATCAGTTTTAAAGTTATTTCAAAAATAAATAGAAATGACTCACCGCAATGATTTTTTCTTTGATGCCCCCAACCGGTAAAATTTTACCAGTCAATGAAACTTCCCCGGTCATGGCCACATTTTGCCTCGTTGGTTTATTCAACGCGAGTGAGAGAAGTGCAGTGACCACAGTACACCCCGCACTAGGTCCGTCTTTTGGCGTAGCACCCTATCTACAAAAAAAAAATCAAAATTAAAAATCGTTTTTCAAAAATTAAAATATTAATTCATACTTCAGGTATGTGTAAATGAATGTGTGCTTTATTGAGCATCGTATTCTTCGGGAAATTCTTCAGCATGTAAACCCGAGCAAAGGTAAACGCGATTCTCGCGCTCTCCTTCATTACATCGCCGAGATGCCCCGTGAGTTCGAGCGAACCTTCGTCTTTCGAGTCGTCGGATATAACTCGACGTAACGTAGTCTCGATGTACAAAATCGAACCGCCCATCGCGGTCCACGCGAGTCCCATCACAACACCCACTGGCGTTGAATCGTACATTCGATCTTGCGTAAAAAGTGGTTTCCCCACAAATTCTTGCAACGTCTCGTTATTAATCATGATGGCGTCGGCTTCCTTGGTCACTATCTTTAACGCGGATTTCCTTAGGATTTTCTCGATGTGTTTCTGAAGGCTGCGAACTCCGCTCTCGCGACAGTACGACTTGATGATGGAAGTGAGCGCATCCTCGCCGATCTTCACTTTGTCTTCGCCGATTCCGGTTTCCTTTCTTGCTTGAGGAATTAAATATTTCTAAAATTGGATACAAATCGATGAATCACAAATTGTTGAATAATTTTTTTTTGTTTAACTTACGGTTGCTATGTTCATTTTTTCTTCGGCGACGTAACCGGAAACTGCGATCATTTCCATCCTATCTCGGAGCGGTTCGGGAATGGTATCGGTCACATTGGCGGTGCAAATAAATAAAACCTAACAGAAATGGACAGTTTTTAAAGGTCAAATAAAAGCTCAAACATGTGCACACATCCGCTTTATGTTTAATGGACATTCCCGACGATCTTTAACGCCACCTTAGGGTAAATTGTGTCGGTAATGAAAAGAATTTTGTCCCCCATTAAGACCTGTTTAAGAAGCTGTGAAACAACAACGTGAGACTAATGGCTTCCTACATCTCCCTGTAGAAAATTGTATTATTAGCTTTAAAGATGAGATAAACATTAATCAGAAAGTCCATTTAAAAAAATATCGTAAATATCATTAACTGCACTTGAACTCGTGACCAGAGTTGTTAGTCACTTGCAAGCGCTCGTAAATAAATGAAATTACATAATGTCGTTTCACTTGACATTTCAAATGTAATTATATTTAAAGGGCAGTTGGTTTCCCCAGCCACAATTACGATCATTTTAAATGTATTTTAATGTGCTTACTTTAGATAAGTCAACTGTGACGTCTAGATAATGATCCAGGAAATTCGCATTTTGTTCGGGATCGAGTAATTCGAGCAAGGCGGATGAGGGATCGCCTTGGTAACCCCTCCCGATTTTATCTACTTCGTCGATTAACACTAAAGGGTTTTCCGTTTTCGTTTTCTTTAAACATTGGATCATTTTTCCGGGCATCGCTCCAACATATGTCCGCCTAATCACAAAATTGAATTAATTAGTTTAATTTTTTAAAAAATTATTTAAAATTGATTTAATTACCTGTGTCCCTTAATTTCTGCTACGTCGGTCATTCCGCCCACACTGAACCTGAAATACTAAACAAGAAATTATAATATAACCAAAATTTTCAAAATATTCAATTATTTAAACACACCTCCCGATTCAATGCTCTAGCGATTGAACGTGCGATACTGGTTTTACCCACCCCCGGTGGACCGTGGAAACACAGAATTTTTCCCTGACTCGATTTTCTTAATTGATTCACAGCGATAAACTCCTGCAAAATAAATAAATAACTAAAAGTCGGGAAAAAAAAATCTTTGACATCCGAAATACCAAAATCCTCTTCTTCACATCATCTAATCCGTAATGATCCTCCTCTAAAACCTTTTTAGCAAACTCTAAATCCAGATTTTCTTGACTGTTCAGACCCCACGGCAAAGTCGTGAGCCAATCCAAATAATTTCTCGTAACACTGAAACAAAATAAAACAATTTAAACATCGAATGATTTATAAGATATCTTCTTTTTTTTAAACCTAAATTCCGAAGAATGATTATCTAAAAATCCTAGTTTTCCTATTTCTTCGTCAATCACATCCATAGCTGCTTTCGGAACGGTTTTATCCTTAAGACGAGCCCGAAACTTCTCCTCGATAGCGTCTTTGTCGTCTTTTTCTAATCCTAACTCCTTCTTAATGACTTTAAGCTGTTCTAGCAACATGTATTTACGATGTTGCGTCTTCACTTTCTCTTCAACTTCTCTTCCTATTTTAGCTTGCAGTTTCCCCAATTCGAGCTCTTTTTTCAAAAGTGCCAAAGACAGAAACAATCGTTTAGGAATCTAAAACAAAAAAAACCAAAATGATTGTAGATATTTAAATTAATGTAAATTTCCCAATTTTACATTCGTTTCTTCCAAGACTGCTTGCATTTCTGCTGAATCTCCGGAAGATATAGCAGCTCCTAAATCGCTTAGATGAACCGGGTTATCCACGACTCTTAATCCCGGTTGAATCATGTGCAAAACTGTTTCTTTATACAAAGGATTCAAAGATATGATGTCGCGAATTGTTTTTAAAATCTCCTGAGTTAAGGCTTTAATTTCTTCCGTTGTTTCAAATGCTTCGTGTTTCACGTTCTCAACTTCGACCATCAATACGGGGCTGGTTGTAATTGGTGAAAGCAAATCAACATTTTTTATAATAATTGCTTGTTGATCTTTTCGTTTTCGTTTTCCTGGAGTTTTTACGCTTTCTTTATCCAAAATTTCAACTTGTTCCGGTGTTATTTGGTGTTGAATACGAATCCTAAGAAGAAAAAAAATAATTATTAATTCGTATTTTAATATTTTTGTTGATGTATACCTGCGATAAGCCTGAATAATCATTCTTAGTTTATCGCCATAATCGTGCAAATCCTGTATATGTCCAAAAGTCCCTACATGATAAATATCGTTCAACGATTCGACAACTTCGGCTTCATTTCTACAAAGTAGGAAAATTATATAAAAAAAAATTCCATTCGGATTGAATGTTCGTATAAATTTTACGCGTCGTTCTTTTTCAGGAAAAGTCCAACGTAGGGTGTACTCAAACGCACTTTTCGACGAATTAAATCCATCAGAACTTTATCAGAAATCTAAAAAAAAATAAAAAAAATTAAAATTAAATAAATGTATATTCATTATTTCATGAAATTTAATACTTCGACTAATTTGACAAATTTAGGGAACACCGGGTGGCCTTTAATCGCTACAACTGGTACTCGCGGCCAGACTTCTGGAATTTGCATAACTGCAGGCAAAACTGTACGTTCTGCATCTGATTCCGAATCGGATGTTTTAGTCGTATCACTTTTATCATTTCGCCCTGTGTAGCCACGAATAAAAGCAACAAAAATTCTACTTTTCAACACATTACACTCGTGTTGTTGTTCATGATGCAATAATAAATTGCGATTGCTGAATGTAGGATTGCTAAATTTCGATGGTTTTACTGCGACAAATGTTCGTAATTCCGGTCTTATGACTCTTCCCTTTGTGTAGAAATTGACGAGGGAGTTTTGTGACTTTAATTTGGTCAACGAAGAGAAATATCTAGCCGATAAAGGCATAACCGGAGTTGAAAATACGAGAGGCGCACGATTCAGCATGGCGGCCGCCATTTTTTTTTCTGAGAAGCAAAATGCAGCGGTAAAATTTAAAAAGATATTTAATGTAATTTAATGAGCAAACTTTAATCTACAAAGAATAGAATACTTAATTAAACTTAATTTAAATTTGAAAACCCAAACAAACATTATCTAATAAAAAAAACTATAAATTTTATTTTCCACCAATGGGTGCGCCGGCCAATCGCCGTACAGTACACAGTCGAATGCACGTATTTCTGCAAGTCCACACCATAGTCGACCAACATGACCTCATACAAGTAACTTTGCAACAACAATCCCCTTCCTCCACTCAATTGAGGTAAGTTTCTAAGCTTCAAAATCATTTATCTACGTGTACGATGATCAAACGAAGCAAAAAGAAGTCACGTTTGATGATAATTAATGCGTATAAATTATGATAAATAAAAATGTCCATTTTGTCTAATCAATTGAATAGAACGATGATCAATTTGACCTTTAATTAGTACTATTGCTTAATCGCGATCGTGATTTAAATATCGAATAAAGAATAGAGATTTGAGGCGTAAATATTGAGCGTACAGGATGCCAAGTTGTATAACGTGTTTACATCTTTTTTCAGATTACTGTTTTGGCACTGCAATAAGAAAATCAGTGAGCTCACATAATGACGTCCATTCGATATGGATTTCGTCCTGTTAGGCAGCTACTTTTGGTGCAAAGATCCAAACAGTCAAATAGCATAAATGGTTAGTAGAGAAAATTGAAAAATTGAAAAATTGATTTTGATCAAAAAATTTGATATTTATTGCATTTTACTTGATTTTTTATCAACAAAATGTGAATTTATTGGATGAATTTTTCTCGATTTATAACATCAAAATGTGCAATTTGTTGAATATTTTTTCGTTTTTTATTAGGGCAATGGACAAATCGAATTAACAGCTGCTTAGAGGATGTTGGAAAAGATTACAGTACATCGCCAGTTCTTCTTCGAATGGTGATCGGAACCCCACCTGGAGATGGTGGTTCCGGATCACACGGTTTGAGAGGAGATTCCAACTGCAGGAAGTCAATGGGAACCGGCAAAGGTGGAGGTGGCGGTGGAGGAAGTAGCGGGAGTGGCAAAGATGGATCACAATTACGTTGTCCTAAGTGCGGCGATCCGTGTTCACACGTGGAAACATTTGTCTGTGAGTTTTCTTCGTTGTATTTTTTAAGATTTGCTGATCAATTAATTTCGGTCAATTTTTCTTTTTAGCGTCGACTCGGTTCGTCAAATGCGAGAAATGCCATCACTTTTTCGTAGTTTTATCCGATATCGACTCGAAGAAGAGTTTTAAAGAAAATTCCAGGGATTTACAATCGGAGAAAATGGGAGTTCAGCGCAAACCACCTCCCCCGCCGAAGAAAATCTACGAATATTTGTGTAAACACGTGATCGGGCAAGAACACGGAAAGAAGGTGTTGAGTGTCGCCGTTTATAATCACTACAAGAGAATTCACAATAATCTGCCACTAACTACCACGACTAAGACTGACGGCGCCGTTCTAGAGTCGATAAACAACACGAGTAACAACAATTTCACTCACAGAGGTCAATAGATTACATTTAAATCGATGTAAATCAAATTTATTAACGTAAAATACATTTTAAAAAAATAGATTTACTGCACATTGCTGGAATAGGGCACGGAAATGCACTCGGCGTAACGTTTCACCAACAACAACAGCAGCAACAGCAGCAGCAGCAGCAGCAGCAGCAACAACAAAATTCCGACACCGCATCGAGAAGGAATCCTGTGGGCAGCGACATTTTAGACGTTCAAACCCATGAATTAAAGTTAGAAAAAAGTAATATATTACTTTTAGGTCCAACTGGATCAGGTAAAAACGTTATTTCTTATTAATTTAAATAAATTTAATAATTAACATAAAAAATTATAGGTAAAACCCTATTAGCCCAAACGGTAGCTAAATGTCTAGACGTTCCTTTTGCCATTTGCGATTGCACCACACTCACTCAAGCCGGGTATGTGGGTGAAGATATCGAATCGGTCATTTCGAAATTATTACAAGACGCTGGATATAATGTTGAGAGAGCTCAGCAAGGAATTGTGTTTTTGGATGAGGTGGATAAAATTGGTGCTGTACCTGGTATTCATCAGCTACGAGATGTGGGCGGTGAAGGTGTCCAACAAGTAAAAAAAAAAATGAATTGAAATTGAAATTGAAATTTATTTAGTTTTAACTGGAATTTAATTTATAGGGAATGTTGAAAATGCTTGAAGGGACGATTATTAACGTGCCAGAAAGGAATTCTCGCAAATTAAGAGGAGAAACGGTTCAGGTGGACACGACGAATATAATGTTTGTCGCGTCTGGGGCTTTCAACGGGCTCGACAGGCTCGTTAGCAGACGACGCAATGAAAAAGTAATCGAATTTGATTTTTATTTAGTGAAATATTATTTATTTATTTATTTATTTATTTATTTACTTATTTTAGTATTTGGGATTTGGGGCACCGGTTTCTGGATCACCAGGTCGCCGTGCAGCGTCAGCTGCTGATTTAGCCAATCAGGCGTCGAGTAGTAATGTTGCGGAAGATAATGCTGAAAAAGACGCACTCCTCAAGGAAGTCGAAGCCCGCGATTTGATCGAGTTTGGAATGATTCCAGAATTTGTTGGTCGTTTTCCAGTAGTTGTGCCCTTCCACAGTTTAAGCGAGGACATGCTTATTCAAATTTTAACGGAACCAAAAAATGCTCTCGTTCCCCAGTACCAAATGCTGCTCGGCATGGATAAGGTATAAATAAGATGAATCAAGGTCCTTTTTAGCAGCCAAAAAGTACTTTTTCTACCTAAAATTGCAGTTTTGGCTCATTTTTGCTCTTAAAAATGCATTCTCCTAAAACGGTTAATTTTTCATTTAGGTGGAGTTGACTTTTACTCAAGAGGCGTTACGAGGAATTTCTCAACTTGCGATGGAGAAGAAAACCGGGGCTCGGGGTTTGAGAGCTATTTTAGTAAGTTTATTATCTACAAATTCAAAATTAATAAATATTGATTTTTAATTTTTTTTTTCAGGAAAATTTATTGTTGGAACCCATGTTCGAAATTCCTGGATCTGATATCACTAGTGTGCACATGACTGATGATGTTGTGAGGGGTAAAGATAAACCCGTGTATGTTCGTGGTGGTCGCATTGATGACAGTGAAGAGGAAGTTGTCGATCAACGAGTTGCCAATCCATAAAATGATGACGAAACTTTAAAAATTATTAAACATTTGAAGGGGTTAATGTGAAATAAGGGTGCGAAAAAGTAAGAAGTGTATAAGAAATATGAAGAAAAAAAAAGTAAAAAAGAAAGTGAAAAAAAGTCAAGTAGTATTATGCATATGCTTCTAATTTTCGGACTCTAATGTATTGGAAGTTTTGTATTGATTTATTTTAAAAATTAAATGAAAATTGCGTTTTATTTTTAATTTTCTATTTTTAGGTGAAAATTTCACTTAATTTTTGTTTAATTTCTAGAAAATTGTACAAATTATGAATCGGTACTTGTATAAAATGCAATTTTGTTTGGTATTTATAAACGTCAAAAATATGAAATCGTTTAAAAAAAAGTTGTTTTTTATTTTTCTTTTAACGTTGGCTACAAATTTAGGGCATTTTTAACAAAAGAAATTAGAAAAATATTTTATGCTGGACAGTTTTTGTTGTTATTTCGTTTCTTTTCGACCTGCCTGATTGTAAAAAAAAAAATGAGAAGCATTAAGTAAGTTATAAATTTTCATAATGAAAAACTCAAATTACTTGATATTTTTTCAATTCAGTTTGCAGACTGTGTACTTTCGACTTTTCTTGTTCAAGAGCTTGGTGAAGCTCGGAGATCTACGAAACAAAATTGTAAATAGGGCATTTTTAATCCTTAAATCTTTAATTTATTCACTTCTTGCGTAAGTTCGTCTTTAACTCGTGTTAATTGGTCAACTTGGATGAGAATTTCAGCTTTTTCTCGCACTAAAAAAATCAAAAAAATGTCAAAATTCGAAGAAACATAAGAGAAAAAAAATGTTTATTTACTTTCTCCTTGGCCTAAAATGTTGCAAAGTTTCTTATTTCTCACTTTCACTGTTTGCAATTCATTCTGAGTAGGTGAAAATTGAAATAATATTAAAACTAAACCATTTTAGCGTTGATTTTAACATTTGTTTTTCTACAACATACCTTTAGAAGTTCGACCTCTTGCGACAGACTTTCGATTTCTTTTTCTCTCTTTTCAATTTCGTCTTGAAACTGAAGTGATCGCGCAGCGAGGGCATGATTTGGCGCCATTTTCCGACTTTTCTCTTTATGTATAATATCTTTCGTGTCGGCTGCAACATCATTCCAAATATCTTCAGCTGATTCCATGGGCGGCTGAGACGGCTGAGCCGTTTCAATGACAACTTAAAAAAATACAATTTACATTATTTTCACTTTTATCTCGCTAAATTTTAAAAATTACTCTCAAGTTTGGCATCCTTCGCACTCAGATTTTCAATTTGCGACGGTAAAAGATTATTGAATTCACCGAGGCTTAACGTGGATGGTTTTTCCTTCTTTTTAGCTGCTTTCTTTTCTTTAGTTTTCTTGGAAATTTTCCCATTCTTTTCTGGGCTTTTCGGTGGGCTTTGTGGGTAAAACTAAAAGAAAACAAAAATTATTTCCCAATTTTTAGTCTTTTAACTTAAAAAAAACCCCAAAATAACCTCTTTTTTCTCTTCAAAATCTAATCTGCTCATTAATAGAGCTTGCTTCAAATCCTGTTCATACGAATCATTCACAAACTGCAAAAATAAATCAATAAATTTTTTTATTTATTTTTAATGTAAATAAATACTTCTTTGTCCTTTTTTTTCCATTCTTCCCATTGTTCTGGGTTTCCTGATTTTTTGTTACTCTGAACAACTTTGGAAGATAAACTATGCTTCTTTTTCGATTTATTGTTCGTAGCAAAGGCTAAACTTTGTAACTGATAAACAAACGACATTTAATAGGCTGCGAAATCAGCTGTTTATTTCGGATTGATACCTCGGAGGCAGTGGTATCTTTGTCGTCAACCGTTCTCTTCTTCTTTGCTTTCTTTCTATCTCCATTTTGAGTAGCTATCGGTTTGGAATTCGTTCGCAATTGTTGTTTCTTCGCCGCAACAGGTTCGTCATCGTCTTCAATTTTCAGTACAGCGAAACGTGATGCACAGGCTACCGCCATTTTTGTTTTGTTTCTCTTTAGAGCCTCACGACCCCCACGTGACTTCATAATTATTTTCAGTTTTAAAAATTCTATTATTTTTCTCGGCAATTTAGATCTTGTCAAAATTTGTGAAATTTTATCCTAACAATTAGCACGTATGGAGTTTAAGACGTTTGAAAAATTTGTTACGCGCGTCGTCCGCATGCGCATTAAGTAAAAATCATTTTTATTTCCGGTTTAATTAGAACAAAAACAAAGATTGCGTCGGTCGTCGATCGGTGACAGTGAGGTCAACAAGATTTTTAAGAACACGAACATTATCTTAGTTACGATTGTTTTGGATAAAACTGAGGAGTCAGAGCGTGTAAATAAGGTTTTGAAATGATGTTCGTTTTAAAAAGGGCGCCACGATGTGGAGGAAATGAGCATCAGCTGGTTTAGATCTAGAAGCAGACTGATGGGAAATTGAATTTGGACTGAAAACTTTTTCAACGTGTGTTTTGAAAATTAATTTTGACATTTGTCACTAATTAAAATATCTTGGAAAACAACGTTTAAAGTTTCGCTCTGTTTAAACATTGAACATCGCGGTATCCGTCTTCATGCAGACTATTATTATAAACAACTGTTACGAAATTTGGTTGGAGTAGGCGTCAGTAAAAATGCAAGCGGCCAAAGCTACTCTTCGTACGCAAATTAAAGCTAAATTAATACAACTTACAGATAGTGATGTAAATACACAAACAAATAACGTTATAACTAAGGTAAATTCATTACATCAACACCAAAAATCAAAACAAATTAAATGTTTTCATTTTTTTTTTTTAGTTATTTCAAGATCCCTTATTTGTCTCAAGTCAAAAAATATCCGTTTATCTCAACATGAAACACGAAATTGGGACCATGGCAGTAATCAAATACATATTTGAGAACAACAAAGAATGTTTTATACCCAAATACACGTATAAAATTATTTTTTTTAATAATTTCCTATGTAGGTAATTTTTATTTTTCTAAAAAAAAAAAAACAGTGTTGGATCAAGCGTCATGGAAATGGTGCCACTTTACTCATTAGATGATTTTCACAATTTGCCAATGACGAAATGGAAAATCAAACAACCTTCATCCGAAGACAAAAGACCAGATGCCCTAGCTCTTGGTAAGACTTAAATCAAACAAATTTATCATTTCGCGCAGCCATTTTGTGAAAATTTAAAAAAAAAACCGTTACGCTTATTTTCACTCAAATTTGACTCAAATTAGTCGGATTAAAATAAACAAAAATAGTAATGTTATGTTTTCGACCTTCCTAAAATGACAAGAGGATTTTAAATCCCTTTTATAAACATTATTATTATTTCTAAATGCAATAAAAATTGATGATTTCATTCTTAGCACATGAGTACCCAAGGATTAATTTTATATATATTTTTTTTAGGTGGGTTGGATGTAATTATTACACCTGGAGTTGCCTTCACCATGGATGGAAAACGATTAGGTCATGGCCGCGGCTATTACGATTCTTATTTGCGTCGATGTCATTCCATGTCTTATAAACCGTACGTAATAGGCTTATCGTTTAAGGAACAAATTGTGCATGACATTCCAACGAGCGATTGGGATGTAATGATGGATAAAGTGTATGTTGGTTGAACCACTGAAGCAAATAATTTTTATTGTTGAGATTTGGAAAGATTAGTTTTGTTTACTGCAGCAAATTGAAAGACTGACTAACATTGAGAGAAATAAAACGAGTAATAAAAGTGCTATAAGTGCTTGACAAACTCTTCGTTTTCGGTTGTAAAAGCGTTTTAGTCTTCCAGGTGGTTTTCCCATGTTAGCACCATCAAGTTGCTGTTAAAGAAAACACTAGAATATAATTTTTACCACCAGGAATTGTAAATTAGCTATTATTAAGCACCAATACTAAGAGAAGGGTCAATGATGAAATAATACCCAAAAATGCTTATTTTGATGCATTTTTCAAGTTAAAATCTGCATTTTTAGCGTAAAATCTGCATTTTTAGCGTAAAATCTGCATTTTTAGCGTAAAATCTGCATTTTTAGCGTAAAATCTGCATTTTTAGTGTAAAATCTGCAATTTTCAGCCCAAAATCTGCAATTTTCAGCCCAAAATCTGCAATTTTCAGCCCAAAATCTGCAATTTTCAGCCCAAAATCTGCAATTTTCAGCCCAAAATCTGCAATTTTCAGCCCAAAATCTGCAATTTTCAGTCTAAGTAATAAATTATAAAGAAATGATATCAACTTACTGTGGGTGTAAAAAGCGATGCTTTTCCTACATCATAAGACGAATCCTGCAACTGTTCTTTGGCTCGATGAACCTTGACTTTCAATGTATTTAATGTCCTGCTATTGGCTAACATGAGGTCAAGTTCACGTAAAATAGGAAGCATAACCGTAGATTGCTGGTTTTGGTAATTCGACATCGTCGAAGACCCCGGCAACGAACTACAATCCGAACAGCCATTGAACCTCTCGGATTTAGCCAAGGTGGTCGTCAACAACGTCCTTTCTCTGCTGCTGGCCAATCTCACTGATAAATCCTTGATCACTCTGTCTGGTAAAATACTGAGTGGATGAGATGTGATTTTTGGTTCTGGCAGCGAAGGAAACTGCGACATGTCAAAGAGGTCTTCGTCGATTTCACTACTCGATCTGGATTGTTTGTCTAGCTCGTAGCAGGTGCTCATTTGGTTGAGGTGTAGACTGGAGATGCTAGGGAAACTGCGGTCTGTGTCTTTGTGTATGGGGATTGCTTGGAGACTGCTCATTGCTATTTGTACGCCTTTGATTTCGACTCTGTAGACGTAGGTTGGGTTCCATGATAGGAGTAGGCGTTTGGGGTAGGTGATTGTTGCGGTGATGAGTTTGAGGCTGGGTTGGTCAAGATCGTCGAGGAATATTGGGTTTTGTTTGATGATGGGTTGGTCTTGTTGGATTGATGAGTGCGAACTGGAGCTGCTGGTTAGGTTCATCATCCATTTGGCTCCTGGTTCAAATGAATCGGATTAATGCGGTCAAATAATTTTGAGAATTTTAAGAATTTATTTGGTTAATTTTGTCAAAAATTGTTAAAAATTGTTAAAATATTGTCGAAAGTGGGCAACTTATAGCCAAATTCCGTTTGAAAACGAGGAATTCAGGTCGTTGTCACTGGAAAAGGTATTAACTATAGATGAATTAGTTTAGTGCTTACCGGTAGTTTACGAATGAAACTGTTGTTTTAAGTAATAATCAGTTCTGCGTGTTATCCTATGGAGATTTAATGTTACTAGCAAAACTCATGATGCTTAGGTTATTGCCCAGTTTAAATAAAAAGCTTTTAATTAGTTAATTCAAATTTATTATTTTGTAATGTATTGTGCATTAAGCTTGGGTGGAGAATTGTATTACTGTATTTAAAATATGATGTGCAAAAGAGTTTGAAAGAGTTTAGTAATTAATGGAATAAAATGCGTTTACCAAGCTTGAAAAACGATATACATCGTTGCATTTATAGGTCAGTCGATAAACTGTTGCAGACACGTAGTTTTTAATTACACTAATTTGCATCATGTGTAAAAGTTTTCATATACGACTTGACTTAATATTAATTTATGGGTGCTGATACACGTTTGTTTGTTTGGTCAGCTTAATTAATAATTCTCGGAAAACATATTTATGGAGTTTACCTTTCTTTTTTTTTTTTTTGTAAATAATTGTTTCGTTTGTTTTAAAAAGTTATTTTTGGCTTTTGCGACAAAAGAATAGTAAAAAAAATGCTCATTAGGCTGCAATAATTGCATTTTAATTATGCAAATTAATTGCATTTTATGTGTTTTACACAGGCAATGTTAAATTTAATTAAAAATGTTTATATTTTGTTTTACCTGTCATATCTGGCTGCTGTTGTGTGGTGAAAGTCCATTTGAAGACTGAAAATGTGATTTCATTGCTGACCTATATGTATTCAAACCCAAGGTTCTGTGACGCATTCCTTCGAATTTATTTTTCCAGAACATGAAACACAATTCAATTTCTTAATGCTTAACAAGTTTCCATTAAAAAAAAAATAAAAATTTAAGACGCACCGCCGTAATCAGATCATAATTGACATACTATTCAATTGATTTAATTTTTTTATTAGAAACACATAAAAAATAAAAAAATATTTTCAAAACCATTTCCGGAATTATATTAATTAACATCATAAAATAATATTCATGATCCATACAATGCGGATATATGCGGCGATATTATCAAATTGATGTTGATGGTAAACAAATTTTCTACAGACTGCGACTGGATATTTGTTCCTACAAGAGCAATAGCAAATATAGAAATAATACATGTGTAGACTAATCGACAGACATGACAAATACTTCTGAGAAAATTAAACTTTTATTTACATGGAATAACAATCACATTTCCCTATAAATAAAAATAATTTAAAAAATATTGCATATAAAACTGTTTAGCCAACCAATTAGAGACAAAATAAAGAGAACGGGCCTGGAAAGTACTTTATTTTATTAATACAATTTTAGGTGTATCAGATTAAGCAATTCCAAACCATTTTTTAAACTCTTCCAAAGTCCTTTGTAAAACCGTCCTATCGTGGTACAAATTGACCAGAAGTGACCTGAATTTAGCAGGATGTTGTAGTACGTATTGCGGAATGTTCTGAACAACAATTTTCGGTGGTTGGTAAAGAAACCTGTCTACATCATTGAACCAAGTACCAGTTTTAACTAAATTCTTGATGTAGGTTAGATTTTTCTTGTTAGCATAGTCGCCCCATCGAGGCTTGTCGTCATTTTGAGCTGAATTTAATTTCCACCGAATATCATGTGGATCCAAGCACCAGGAGCAGTGCCAACCGGCTTCATCATCATCTTCTCCCAACGTCCACGTCTGATATTGACCACCGGCAGCGAAAAACGAATGGCTTAAAGACGGATGGAGTTTACCGGTGCGCAGAAGCTTCGCGTCGTTGCCTATTGCATTGTGCAGCATCGCGATGGAAGAAATGGAAATGATTTCGGTCGATTTGTTGGGCACTTTCCAGTAAAATCCATATATCGTCCATCTTAAATTCAGTCGGATGGGTTCGCTGAAACCGTCGTGAAGTTTAAGGAAAAGAAGAACTTGTTTTTTGGGAATTTCATCCGCGTCTAAAAGCAGGAAGAGATCGTCGCTTCGGAGACCACTGAGTTGCTTGATGCCTTGCTGCCCGAGGAAAGTCCTGAAAAAAAATAAAAATTAAAAAGATAAAATAATATAAAAAATATTTTTATTTACTTTTATAAAATCAAGAATTACCTCTGAAAACCATCTGCAATCCAGCCATCTTCCCGGCCTCCTTCGGGAAAAATGTTTTGAAAGACGTAAACAAACTTATGCTGGAACTGGTGTAGAAATCCACGTCGAAAACGATCCAGAAAAAAGAGCGGTTTGTGATCACCATGAGCGGAAAAATTTGATTCACAAATCAAGTAAACATCGACCGCTTCTTGCAGTTCATTCACACGCACCTCCAACATATCCAACTCGCGATTAACATTGAGCGCGTGGATTATACGACGTGGTTTCTCTCGGACTTTGATCACATTTAATGGAATATCAAAAGAAAGCAATGATCTCCTCACCACCCCGGGAATCGAACATTGACCCCCGTACCAATCATGAAGACATGCACAGACCGTCACATTTTTATCCGAAGTTTGCACCAAACTGCCATTGTAAACACCGGTCATCAACTTCCAATCGGTACCGTCAATAAAACATTGCAACGATCCCACACTTTGAAAATAACTCTTCTTATCGATATTTTCCAAACGATACGTCTCCGGATAATCGACTTGGAAATCGGAAAATTTATATTTCTCATAATGACCGCTGGAGTTGTGAGTGACCGGTTCGAGTTTGAATACGTTTTCAATTGCCACTCGTGTGTCAATCAACATCCGATTGTAGATATCCGCGTGTTGGACGATGAAGAATAATGGCCCGAATACTCCTATGAGCGTAATGGAGAGTACGCCGAGCAGCAGTGCAATTCTTCGGGGAAGCCGCATTGAGGGAGACCTATAGTGGAGATAATGGAACTTTTGTTGTTGGATATTTTGTTGTTTTTATTTGCGCACATCACTATAGTTACAAGCTCCACCTTTATTTGACTTACGAAACTGGCTGTGCACGTGATAAAAAAATTGATTAGTTTTGCTTTTAGATAATTACTGCAATGCTACTTACTAGGTGATTAATTTGGTATTTTAATGTAGCGAGTACCGTACACCGTTTACCAGACAAAAGAGAAAAAATAATTTTGACACGAGTCAGTAAATTGAATTATTTAGCATTCATTTAAAAACAGTTATTGCGACTAAAAAAACGGTTTTTAACACTAACTTGGTTTTTGGCGTGTGTTGGACACCAGTTGTGGGTTGGTAATGCTGATCTCGTGGCGGATTTATCAGTTGAAGTTTATCAGTTTTTATCAGTTGAACTTTTTTTTAGTTATTTTGTTGAAAATAAAAGATGAGTATTTTTTTTTGCCGCATGGAGTACACTGGTAAGTATGACTGTATGCGGCCTTTTAACCGAAACAGAATGTGTTTCCTTGTAACATTCAGTTTGTGTCGTTTTGGCATCAGCAGGAAATATATAAAAATTATAGATGATTTCTTTTTTCTCAAAATTAGTTTTTTAACGCAATAAATGACTGCAGTTACTAAGCAACCAAAGTTTGCAGCTAAGCTTTTTATTTCGTGTATCGGTCCGCACGACAACTTGTTAATTCAATAGAAAAGTGAAATTTACTATCAGAAATGCAAAGGTTGATTTTGTTCATGGAAAGGATATCCACCACACCTGCTATACAAATGTTTATTTCGCACACGATTGGGTGACTTTGACCGGTCACTAGGAAAAACTTAACAAGAAAGCAGAACTTGAGTTTTAAAAAAATTTAAAATTTAAATTTTTTTTATGATTTGCCTTTTTTTCTCTCCTTGAAATGAAAACGAAAATAAAATTTGTTTATCAAGGGCAACAATTGTTGAACTAATGTGCCAGCTGTTACCCTGTTAACCCTAATTATCCTAATATATAATTTTGCTGTTCCCTTTTGTAGAAAAATAAATTTGTATTTCCTTTAATTTGTTTTCCTGCACTATAATTTTATTACAGTGACATCAGTTTTTCAATAATTCATCTTTATTCATCTAAAACACTTTTCAAAAAATATATTTAGGATGGCGGAACTGTTGATTTGAGAAAAAAAATTAATTTTTTCGGGTTTTATTGTTAAACCGAAACATTTCATGACATTAAGATATTTTCCAAAAGATTACACAATTTATAATTACTAACATTACCTTAGAAAAATTAATATTTACCCAAATTGTGATGCTATTTCCACACTCGTAGTTTATTTTATATAGTCGACTCGTTTACTTTTTTCATTTGTTCTCGGCGATCAATTTCAAAACATCATCCACATCTTCCGGAGAACCGAGGAAAATAGGTGTGCGTTGATGAATGGACTCAGGTTTGATGTCCAGAATGGGAATGGTTCCATTACTAGCTGCACCGCCAGCTTGCTCAATGATAAAGGCCATTGGATTGCATTCGTATAACAGTCTCAGCTGTAAACAAAAACATTTAGAAAATTTTATGCTCATTTAAGTTTTACGGTTACCATAGCTTTACCTTTCCTTTCGGCGACTCTGTTGAAGCTGGGTACATAAAAATTCCTCCATATTTCAATGTGCGGTGAACGTCTGCGACCATTGAGCCAATGTAGCGAGCGCCGTACGGTTTACCAGACTAAAAATAAAAAATAATTCTAGGTTAGAAATTCAATTTTTTAAATTCTCGTGCATCAGTAATTTAGCATTCATTTAAAAACAGGTGCAAAAACAGCTTTTGTTCAAAAATTAGTTAATTGAACCAATTTTCTTATTTATTGCGACTAAAAAAAAAACAAAAAAAACATTTCTTACTTTTGGACATTTTTTGCTGTTTACGTAATCGGTTATAGCCTTATCCCAATACTGTGCATATCCTTCGTTGATACTGTAAATTTTACCGCGTGGTTTGATTTTGATATCCGCATCGGTCAAAACAAACTCACCAATGGCCTAAAAAAAATAAAAATAACAAAAAAAAATATAATTTATTTTTTCTATATTCTATAAAACTATAAAATGCAAATCTTACAGGATCTAACATGAATCCATTAACTCCTTGACCCGTAGTTAACACAACCATCGTTGCACTGCCATACAAGGCATAACCAGCAGCTACAATACTGCGACCGCTT
This sequence comes from Strigamia maritima, assembly GCA_000239455.1. Lineage (NCBI taxonomy): Eukaryota > Metazoa > Arthropoda > Chilopoda > Geophilomorpha > Linotaeniidae > Strigamia > Strigamia maritima. The sequence continues at coordinate 415,382 of JH432114.1, forward strand.
TGAAGTGCGTCTTCAACGCCTGGTTGCCCTGTTGAAACCTGGAGATTAAACAATTTTAAAAATTTGTCATTTATATAAGTTTAGATTAAAAAAAAAAATAAAAAACCAAAAATAAATAGATTATATTTTTGTTATTACTTTTCTGTAAATGCAGAAGATTGAGCCGATGGAAACGAGGCAATCAATGTTGGATGATCCATCCAGAGGGTCAAAACAAACCACATATTTGCCTTGGTTTTCTGTCTCAACTTCAATCACGTTCTCATTTTCCTCGGATACCATCAAACAAGTTGTAAACGATGTACGTAACATGTTGATAAACAGATTATTTGCCAAGACATCCAATTTTTTCTGCTCTTCACCTTGAACGTTGGTTTCACCTGCGATGCCATATCTGAAAATGGGAAGAGAAAAAAATGTAAATTATTTTAAAAAATGCAAGAAAATAAAAATAATTAAATTTGTGAAATTTTATAATCAAATTGATGTAAATATTTTTATTTTGTGCTTCCAGTGCATTTAAAAAAAATGTATAATTACAATTTGGCGATTCCAGCTCTTCTTACAGCGGATCCGATTGCTTTGACTGATATCAAAATGCAATTCATAAGTTGAGTAAATTCGCCAGTTGTGTTTGAATATTTTCTTTCAGCTGCCAACATAAACCGGTTGAAAGTCATGCAATTTGTATCAATAGACATTTTTGCTTTGATTTCTGCGATAGATTTACACTCGAATGGTCATGGAAAAGTACACGTGTCACAGCTTTGAAGAACTGTCTTGAGCGGTGCTGCCACCTGTTTTGCTCCGCGATTGGCTGAGAGAGTGGGTGCGGCTTTGACCGCGAATGACCACAGGAAAAATATACTCGAAGAGGATTTTATGAGAGTTTATGACGATGTTGATTTATTTATGTTTATGTAACAATTTAAATGGGTTTTGCATAAACACCGCATCATTCAAAATGAAATTATTAATCATTTTTTCAAAAAAAAAAAAAAAAAAAAAAAAAAAAAACAAGAATTGAAATTGAAATTGAAATTGAAATTGTACTTACAATTTGGCAATTCCAGCCTTCCTAACAGCATTTGTCACAGCTTTGATACACGTTAAAATGGCGCTCAGCAGTTGGGTCAATTCACCAGTGGCTCCTGGCACTTTCCTTTGCTGCTCAAGCACGTAACGAAATACAGTTACAAAATTCGTATCCATTGCGCCTTTGGAAGTCATTTCTGATGACTTTAGATGCACGCAAAGCTTAGAAGTGTTTTGTTATTGGTTTGAACTTGAATTGCTCTTCACTTGTGAATGAAGGGAAGTCCTAATGGCTCATCTATTATTAGATAATACCAAAATTAAATTTAGTCAACTAATAGTCCAGGCTATTTATATCGCAAATTTATTCTAGTCTTTATTAAAGATCACATTGAATTTATTCCAAATGTGCTTCCATTATGTACTGACCAATTAAATATAAATTGTGTAATTGGCCAATGGCTTTTAATAAGCTATTGATGCAATTACAGAGCGAAATCTGGAAATCATCTAGTTGGTGGTTTCGTAATGTTTATAATTCGTAATAATTATAATTTTGTTAATTTTACTACTCTTTGGTAGTGCCATTCGTTCTGGGCAGAATTGAAATTGCGATACATGAGGGATTGATATTTCAGTGATGTGGAGGAAATTGTTTGCTCGTCTGTATTTGCGTACAAAAAAATTCATGTTACAGAGCGAGATAATCGATATTGAGGATTCCTTGGAGAAAGTGGAGTGAATATATTTGAGAGCGCTTGAGTGAGATTGTTTTACTAGCTTACCATTTGACGAGATGAAAATGATGATTGAGGTGAAAAGGATGTTGACGAGCAGTTTGTTGAAGTTGATGAATTCTGCAACATTCAGGATAAAGATGATTGGATTTCTATTTTATGCTGCCATCTATTGTTGCCTACATAGAATTAAAATAATAATAATAATTTTTTTACATCAATGTGATATGGCAGATGGTAACATTTAAATTTAATTTTTATTTAAAATTTTTATTTCTAAAAATTTCTTGACACATACATTGGATTAAGTATACAAAATTATATAAACATAGATTTTTGAATTATTTACACAAATATTAATAAATATCTTCATAAAACTTAAATATAAGAAAATATAGAATTTTATTATGATTTTGTTGGAAGATCTTGAAAAAAAATCATATTTTTTCTACATAATTAGATGGAAATAGACCTTCTCTTCCGCCTAGTTTACCGAGCCACCAACCTTGAGGATCTGAAAATTAAAAAAAACAAAAATTAACATAAAAAATGCAACAAATTTATTTATCGCAATTAAATTTTTCTCTATTACCTTCTTTTACAATTTCTATGATTTGGTTTTCTTGAAAACTCAATTCATCGGTGTCAAATGCATCATACGCATAAAGCGTTTTACATTTTGGAAGAGCCGGCCTGGGACGGGATGGTGGTTTTGGCCGACCCCCACCAGGAAGTGGACGTATTTCTTGAGAGCTCCTTCTCTTTAACCTTGAAAAATGAATAAAAATGTTATTTCAAGTCGTTTGGGATCCATCAAGTCTTAAATCATTTAAATACCCTGATATGCCCGCATCTGGAGTCTTCATAAAATCAGCATCATTTATATTTTTAAATGTCCCTTTCTGCTTCAATTGACTTCCCATAGGCAACACAAAAGCTCCTTCTGGACGGACAAATTTTTTTGAACTATTTTTATTGGCTGGCACATAAGGTTCAGTTTTGACAAATCCTAACAAAAATCAAAAATCAAAATTTGTTTTAAAAAAAAGAAAGAAAAAAAAAAAAAGGAACGACTTAACACCTTTTTAGCATGGTCATGACCCCTCAAGCTGGTGCGTTTATCGCATTTGCAATATTGCAGTAAAACATCTGTGAAATGATTATAAAAAAAAGTTGAAATACCTTGGTTATTAGAAACTGGTATCCGCATGACCGGTTGTAATGGGGGAGGATCACCACTGGGTGGTGGCGGTGGTTGGTGAACCCGACCACTACCAGGCCCTGCTGATGGTCTTGGTGGAGCGGCACAAGTTGGCGGTGGAGGTGCGGCTCTCTTTATTGGATTGTTGTTATTGGCTGGAATTCTGTATGTAGATTTTGGTATGGAAGGATTTTGCCTTGGATCAGATTCTAAATAAAAATATTAAACAATTATTATTTTTTTTTTTTTTTAAATTTAGAATTTACTTGAATCTCTAGGTGACCCAATTGAGATGGTTAGCATTTTACTGGTTGGTTTGAGAATGGCTAAATCGCCTTGTGCTTTGACGAATTTCAATTGTTTTGTCGCTCCACCTCCCCATCCTTCCTTTTTCACTTTGAATTCAATGCTGGAAAATTGAATTTTAATTTTATCATGCACTTGTATCAGGTCCTCTTTAATTGTACTTACCCATTGTTAAAATTCAGAGAAATGGGTTTATGAAATCTTTCCCTGTACTTCCTGTTGAGTGTGCCGAGAAATTCAGTTTTAAAAGTACATTCTAGAACTGTATCGTACTCATTTTTAACGTGAATAACTAAAAAATCATCTTGCAATGTGCTGTTTGAGTTAAAAAAAAGAATAAATTAAATATTTAAAAAAAGATATTTAAATAATTAAAAATACCTTAAACTTATTTGAGCTAAATTTTCGAGATCTAGTTTTCTTTTGACTACAGCTCTAATTTGGCCTTTTTCTGGTCCCTTCTTGACCCTTTCTCGACCGATGAGGTAGACGAATTTAGGTGTTAAAATTAAGTCTCTTTTAGCTACCTGTAATGATTATGAGTAATTAAAAATTAGAAAAAGTTTGGGTCTTTTGCGATGGCAATTTATTAATTGTTTTCAATTGAGAGCACCAATCTGATGAGTGAATTCATAGCTTTCAATTGTAATAAGAGTGGGATGGTTTATTGCTATACTTAGCCTAGCTTTTGGAAATGGGGCTTAATTTTTGTACTTTTTGGGGTGAATGTTTGATCAGTCGGAAATAAACAGAAGTTAGTGAAGCATAAACATGTTTTTCAAAGGGAAAAAAAAATATTGGGCAATGTGAGTGAAAAAGTGTTTTCGAAGAGCAGAGTGATCCAAGACGTTTGAAGTGTGAAAATACCCATCTGTCAGATCCGTCCCAAACATTCTTACAATGCTAAATAACCATTTTTTCTCACTGTTTAAAAAAATTCAATCAGCAGAAGTGATAACTGAACATCGATCAAAGATGACAGTCATGCCAGCTGGGGATATTAACCACTATACTATCGAGTAAAGCGAACCCATACTAAAGCTCCTTTCGCAGACTTTTAAAAAAAAATAATTTGCGTAATTGCAGTGGAAAGAAATATTTATTGAAGTAAGTAGCTCACCTTAAATCTTCGGTCGTACTTATTGACAGTTTCAGCAAATTCTATTTTCTCTCTCTTGCCAACCAAAGCCCTCAATGCTGGCTTTTCTTCGAGACCGATGTAATCACCAAAAAAATTTCGATTTATACTAAAACGACGCCTTTCCTTTTTTCCTGTCAATAAATCAGCGGCTGAAAAAAAATGTTTAAAAATTATACGTATGAAATTTTTTCTAATTTTTTTTCTTCAATTCACCTTGTTCTCTCAGCTGAATGTACTGCTTTTTGGCAAAAAACTTGCGAAAAGTTTTTTGAATTACTCGGGCGAAGCCGTCGTATTTTCTTTCTCGCATTTCTTCCAGAAGAAAGAGCTTGAATATAAATAAAAGACATTTTTTTCAAATGTTGACTTTGAAGAATAGAAAAGTGTAAAAAAAATAAAAAATATCAAAGAATTTAAAACAATTTGTGCTGCTATTGGAAATGAGTCTGTTTACCGATTCCGGCGCTTTGATAAAAACTTTGCTCTTTCCCAGCTGATATTGATCTTCATCCATATTGACACTTTTCATTATGTGACGAATGCCTTGAACCATATCTCCATGCCATCTTGGCCACGTTTCTTTGGTTAGAATAGCATATCTAAAACGAAAACGGATAATTTTGAATGACTTCGTCTACTAAAACAATAGACAGTTTGCGCAAAGCCCAAAGGTAAATTTCCCTTATTAAATTCTTGGTATAGCTGTAACTATAGTGAAAAACTCACTGGAACTTCCGCTATAACTGAAAATACTAACTTACAACCAATCTGATAGTTTCTTCAATTATCAGTTGATCATCACAAAAGCAGTGCAACTGCTGAGGCCGCCAAGTAAACCGGCCGCCAAAGCGGGCAGATCGACAACGCAACGGCCAAGTAAAAACAGATCCCGGCAAAAACCACACACTTCACTTTACGTGGCCCTTTCCTGCCTGTTGGATACGGTTGCGTTTTCTGTGTTAATTGTTTCTTTCAGCTTGTCGTCTGACATTTGTGGCTTTTGGCGATTAGGTTGTTTGCGTTAGGTGTGTGCCTTGTGGTGTGGGTTTTTGCTTTTTGCAGTTGGCATTTGTTTGTGATATGTGTGTAACGGTCTTTGCTTCTGTTTTTGAAACAATAGACAGTTTGCACAAAGCCCAAAGGTACTTTTCCCTTATAAAATTCCTGGTGTAGCTATAACTATAGTGAAAAACTCACTGGAACTTCCGCTATAGCTGAAAATACTAACTTACAACCAATCTGATCATTTCATTTCGATTACGTTATATACGGGTCACATGATCAGTATATAGCGTAATTAAAGTTTTATTACTGTAATGGAAGAGTGAATAACATAAAATCGCTCATAATTATAAGGCGTCTATTTATAGGGGGTGCGTTGAGTGGTCCAGCGCCCCCTCTTGCCGGTTGTTGGATGGAAAAAATTATTCAGCGCCCCCTTCAAAAAATCCTGGATACGCGCCTGGGGAAAAGAATCCTTGCGCAAACTATCTGATTACCACATGTCACCTGTGTAAAAATTTATCGAATAAACGCCGGTACGCATAACCCGCTCTTCGAACACGTATGTTTTCTCGCAATCCCAAATATTCCACTTGATGTTTGACCCTGTTTTCTTCCCAGTCATGCGATTTTTTGGTTTCATTCGGTTTAATGCAGCGAATATAATGAGGAATGCATTTCATTAATGTTTCCACGAGCATATTAGCTTGACTCTAAAAGATAAGAGCACGTTAATTTGCTATGACTTTACATGTCAATTTCAGCGCCATTCATTTGGAACTCACTTTAATCTTATTACTGACGGTGGTGGGCCTTCTACCTGTGCTGTTGAAATCCTCCGGGAACAGGCTGCGTATAAATGGTCTGCAAGTGCATTAGAATTGAAAATATATACGATTCAAAGCGTAGAGCTAAGATAATTGATAATTAACCAACTTTTGACTGCTTTGCATCAGTTGAATTATGTCACTAAATAGCACGTCCCGATTTTTCTCACAAAAACCATTTACATCGTATGTCACCTAATGAGAAATTTCCATTTTAACAAATCGAATAAATGAAAAGTTCTTTTCATAAAATGAGTTGGACTGTCTAGCAATTTACTTTTCCGGCATAATGATGAATGATGAACCCGTCAGTAGTTACTTGATAATGTTGATGACTGCCAACAGCCCCATTCAGTTTCTGTCAATACGAATTTACCAATTAATTGCAATGATTAAATCAGATTTTTCAATTGGATTAAGTTAAACTCATAAATATTCATAAATTATTGCCTGGCAAAAGTCACATTTTGTAATAGACAGTTTGCCATTTCTTGTACGAGATTTTTATTATTACGAGACTTGTATTATTACGAGATTTTATTTAAAATCTCGTAATTTCATTTTTCGTTCCAACACTCTCGGACGAGATTTTTGAAATATCTCGTTTCAAATTGTCGTGTATACGACTTCACTTGCGCATGCGCACTGCCTACAATAACAACAATTGTCGTGAAATTCTGCCGCCATTGTCCCGCCGCTTTGGCTGTAATTTTGGCAAAGTTGTGTCAATTACATTATCTCAGGTTAGTTTTTTAATCAGTCCAACACCTTGCACAAACCACAAGCCCAATACATAAGCTTAATTTGTGCAAGGTGTCTTGTTTTGCTAAAAATTGCTGCTGCCGATTTAAATGTCGTATGTAATGTGTTTCGTCAGGCCCGGACTTAGGGACCCAGGGCCCCTAGGCACTTGACATTTGGGCCCATTTGGGTACTATAGTTACGTTATTCTATAAAATTTATAGAATCATACGACCACCGGGGCCCTTAGGCTGGCTGGGCCCCTAGGCCGGGGCCTTGTAGGCCTAGGCCTTGTAGGCCTAGGCATAAATCCGGCACTGTGTTTCGTGACAAACCGCAAACACTGATACGACATTTTATTAACGAGATTTTAAAAAACGAGTTTTTTTTAAAAATTTCGATTTTTTAAATCTCGTTTTCGGTCTCGTATGAGAAATCGCAAACTGTCTAATAAATAATAAAAAAGGAAATATTTTTTGCTATTTGTTTTGCTGTTTCTATGAGAAAATAAATCTATGCATTCATCGTTGAATAGGTCTGATTGAGAAAAGCGAGGACAAATCCATTCTCGCAGCACAGCCAAAGACGAGCCAAGGATTGAAAGGAAATCCGAAGAAATGCTGCAATAGCTGGAATGGTTTCACTTCACACAATTTCTTTTTCCAGTGCCATGAAATTTTCAGGAGATTGCTTCTCGCGTGCGAGAAAGGAATGAGAAAAATGTGTAAGGTGCTTCTACTCGACAGTCGCAAGAAATCATTCACGCTACTTGTGGAAATAATGTATTGAAATTAAAGGGGCACGACGCTTAGTATCCTAGTCTCCTAGTCTTAAATCAATTACTCTTTGTTTTTTTTTACCATTTGCAATGTCTCGTCAGCGCCCTCATTGACTGCGTGCATTGTTGCACAAATATCATCCAAAACCGACATTATTCCAGGCGGAAGCTTGTTTTCTATTAGCTCGCACACTACTTTGTTGTTAAAGTAATCGATCGGAGTCCACTTGATGCCTTCTTGGACATATTCTTCCTAGAAAATGAGATTAATATTTAATTATTTTTTAAAGGGGTCATCAAATGTTATATGGGTCACTTGGAAATTAGTGATAGTAATAAATACTCTTAATTAAATTTAAATTAATTGATTTTTTTTTTTGATTTTTTTTTGTAGATATGTGAAGATGAAATAGGTGATCAACCAAAGTCAACTGGTAAGTGCATTTATGTTTGTTTTACATGTCTTCGCCGTTGAAAAAATGGAGTTTCTTACTTGTTCCGCTTTTAATGTGAGGTCTATGAATATCTGTTGCAATTTTTCGTTGACATAGTTGATGCAAAACTGTTCGAATCCATTCTGTTCAAATATTTCGAATCCATATATATCCAATATGCCACTTGTTAACCTGTCCGATTGGTGCTGCATGGCTTTGTTGACTGACTAGATTTTAAAAATTAATTATTTCTTCTGCTGTTAAGTAACAAGTGTTGTGGAGATTGAGAGAATCTCACTTTAACGAGGAAATCGAACATTCTCGCGTAGAGGGATTTAGCCCACGCGTCTCTGGCATAAATTGCTTGCTCCACATTGAGTGTAACCGTGATCATTTCAGACTTTCCACCCCATTTGCTGTCCATAATTCTACTGGTCAGCTTAGTTTTCATCATGTCCTGGTCAATTTCAAATAAATAGGCAGGAAATGCGAGAACTAGAACATACATTAGCATTGGAAATGGCACATTGATTAACTATAAACAAATTTAAAATACTCACATTCATCATTTTCAACATCTGCGTAATTCCCTTTTTCAATAAAATTGATGTTGCCAAAATGCAAAATACCAGCAACAACTTGTAAAATATTCATTTGCTCAACTTCACTCAACCCCATTACAGTCATCGCTTTCTGTAGACCAAAATTGCGCATAAAATGAAGAGTTTACTCGATTTCCCTCGACTATTTCTACTCACCAATGTTTCTTGGAAGTCATGAGCATCATTCGTGCCATCCACTTTGAATATGCCACTCTGGTTGAGGTACCAATAATAATTTGGTTCAGTGATACCAAGCTCTTCTGTAATATATGAGAGAGAGAGAGTCCATAGTTGTCATTTAGTGTTTTAGTTCTAATTTTCTCCTCCAATTTGTAACAAGATTTAATTAATCTTGTTCAGAATTGGCAAAGTGACTTAAGGGGCTTAAGTTTAAACCTAGTTTATAGCCATCTTAATCTAATCTTTATATAGTGATAATTTATTGATTATTTGACTGGTAAAATGGTTATTTTGCATTTTATAGTGGTAATTTATTGATTATTTGACTAGTAAAATTGCAATTTTGCATTTTAATTTTACTTTCATCTATGTGGTGTGGGAAAAATTGTTTTTTTTTTTGTTTTAATATTTACTAGAAAATGCAGGTTGATTACATTTTTCACGGTTTTAAATTTGCATTTTTAATTTTATGTTAAAAAGTTTAAGTTCTTACGTTTCATTTCCCGAGTGGCGCCGGCAGCGAGCTGATAAAAAATGTGAAAATTTCTTTCTTGTGTGTTCTGGCTTACGACTCGCGACTGCAATCACACGACAAAGTAAGCGAATTAGAGTCTAATTAAAAAGATGGAAATGAAAAGGAAAAGGAAGGGAAAAAAAACCAAAAAAAAAAATTATTCAAACCTTTTCGAGAAGGAAATTGGAGATTTGTCCTCCATCTGGTTCTCCTCCACGGGTGAACTGAATCTCGACATATTTACCCTGCGAACCATGAAACACAAACTTTACGTGACAAGGATTAAGAGAAATGGATTCATGAGTTTAGAAAGTTGGACCAACTTTTGCAAACTTAACCGAATTTAATATTTTAACGCTAAAACAAAAAAAACATTTAATATTCATAGCAAAAATGCAGAATTATAAATTTTAACATACCACGAAACTGAACAGTAAACTGAACAGTGAACTTTTTTGCATTGTACTGAAAGTATATATTGTGGTATCTTATTTTAATCCTTTGGTCGAGCTGAGTCGAAAAATCATTGTTCCGTAGCCAAAAAATATGCGCAACAATACAAAAACCCAAATGTAAATATTTTTTAAAAATATTTTACAAGTGTTTTCGTTTGTTAACAATGGCATACACATTTTTGGACTACGAAGCAATGATTTTTCGACTCAGCTCAACTAGAGAATTAAAATAAGATACCACAATACATACTTTCAGTATGATGCGTAGGTCATTAACCAATACGAGTTTCGTGCACAAATTGTTAAATAGAGTTTAGGCAATTATATTAAATTTTTGTAAAAAATCAAAAAAATCAAAAAAATCAAAAAAATTAATTTGACCAACTTGAAAAATGATGAATTATAATGTGACCATTTATAAATATTAAAATATCAATCTCAACGCTATGAAATTTCAAAGGATTTTTTTCTTTGCAAGCCAGGAGGTAATGGGGTGAAGCAAAAAATGAAAGGGGGTAATAAAACGAGCCATCGAAACGAATTTCAGCAGTGTAACTGCACTGTTACCACAACCTACTTCATTCGGTTTGCTCAATGGCTCCATCAGCTGTCAGAATTTGTCTTTAGGGGTAGGAAGTGATTTCTATACATCAACACTATGTTGGGTATTTGGCGAAATGATAAAATTGAGCAAAATCGATAAAAGTAAATTAGGAACAGAAATGTTTATTCTGTTCTCGCAAAGTCTCTAAATCTCGTGGGGTTTCGTGACCTCGCTGACAATGATACAATGATCTCGAAATGACGTCAAGCAATTTAAAGGAGCTTGTTTGTCTTAATTAACACTTGAGGTGGTAGACCTCTATTTGAACAACATAACTAACTTGTAATGTTGAGGATTATGTAAATAATGAGAGATTTGATCAATTTTTGCAAGAATTTCTGCTCCAATCAGCAGAAATCCGATTTAGGAAGTTTGGAAAAATAAAGAATAATCAAAAAGTTTACAGTTTAAAAAATTGTTTTTATGACTAAATGTTTTTTGATGAAAGTCTGGTAGTTATCTGTCTCAGCTGGTTCGGGAACTTTGCAAATGACACTTCAATTTATTGATTCATGCAACTGTTATTCCAATCCTTAATGGCCTTTTCTTTTGTATAGAAATGTCAAAATGATCTCATTAATATTGTTTTTTTTTTTTTGGAAGGGGGGTGGGGGGAGAATCCGTTTTTTTTTGACATTTTTCCAAAACCAATACTAAAAAAAAAGAAGTTAAATGACTTGTTTAATAACTTACAAAACGACTTGAATTGTTGTTGCGAACCGTTTTAGCATTACCAAAAGCTTCCAAAAGTGGATTGGATTCGAGAATAATTTCTTTGACGTGCTAAAAACATTAATGCAACATTAATATAACATTTAAAAAACTTAAATACCTGAAAAATAGTCAATCAATGACTAATTTAATGATTATTTCACGTGATTGATTATTTTTACTGCAGTATTTCAACTTTAAGATAAGGTTTCTTACCTGAACATGAACTCCACCTCCAGAGACACGTGCTATATAGGACATAATGTACTTGGCGGCGACTGTTTTCCCTGCCCCGCTTTCACCGCTGTAAAAGTAAATTACGACTTGGGTTTACTGGTATTGTTCTTTTATGGGTACCATAAGAAAACAAAAGTGCTGCATTTTCGATTGTAAATAAAATTGCAATGTCCGCAATTAATATTTATTTTTTCCTCGATTTAAATAAGAAAAAGTGCCATCACGTGATAGATTTGCCATTTTTCCTAATTTTGATGTACTGTGTACACTTGAGTTATAGGGTATTGGAGGAGTTTTGCTCTAAAGTCAAATTTATATACGCAATTGAATTTTTATGGAGATTTTACGTGAAAAGCTTGTTATAAATCATGAATGTCGGAATATTGATCCCGATCAACTTTATGGTATTTTACGCGCAGAAGCTGATAAAAGCTTCAACGGGATGGAAAAAGTAAACAATTTATTAATAAAAAAGAAATATTTAAAAAAAAAAATAGATAAAATTCAATAAAGTTGACTAAGATAAATTGCAGGAAATAGAAAAAAACAAAAAACATATTTTGTAATTAGTGTTGTTGAGCATAATGCTTCTGATTTATATCGGGTGTAAAAATGTAAGATGAAAAGATGCTTGTTTTCGAGCAATTTTTCTCCTTGAACTCATTAAGTTGAATGAATGTTAGACAATGTGGACCACAAACATTAAAATGCCAACTTGACAAGCACTTGGGAAGCAGTTTACATGCCGCAAAACGTCAAAATCGGCCACTGTTTGGCTAATAAGCGTATAATTTGTAGATTTTTTTAGATTTTTTAATTTTTTTAAATTATTTTTGTATGCGGGAGCAGGTAACCATTAAGTAGCATTTTCCAACTGCTTAAGCAATATTATATAAACATTGCGTAAGAATTGGGGTTTATGTGGTAGATTTTTGCATTTGAAGGCAGGAATATGCAAATTTTCATGTTTACGAGATGAATAAACATAAATGAAAGTTTTTAGATATGAGTCAGGGGTTTCATGACACTTTTATCTGTTTGAAAAGTTGAAAACATCAATCAAAATTGAAGTTGATGCAAACGACATATCTTTGTGAAATTTGAAGTTACCAACGTCTTAAATCGGCTCATCTTTTATCCAGATTGGCAGGAATGTCTATCAACTTTAAGTTTTCCAATATACAACGTCCATTGTTAATTAAATGAATGTTTTGATAATGACAACCCTTAAAAAATAATTTCAAAAAAAAAAAAAAAAAAAATCTGGAACTCATTTATCATAAAATTAAAAAGAATGTTTTTAACTTTTTTAATTTATTCAAAATTCTTTGATTGGATTTTTTGAATTTTTTAAATTATTTTTCAAAATTTCAAATAAAAAAAAATTTAAAAAATTTTATTAAAATAACTTTTAAATTTGAAGATCTATACACAAAGATGTTTGTTTTTCACTAACATAAAAGAGACCTTTAGGAAAAAGATAGACGCTTTAAGTCCCACACATGTCAGTATTGATCTGCACATGTGGACTCACCTAAGCGCAAGCGCGGGAAACAGATCGGAAGAAGCAGTTGAGTTTGTCGTCACGTGCAGCATCATTTGGCGAACCATGAGCGTGCATTGTCCGTGTAACCCAGCGATCAAATGGGCATTAACAGCAACAGCACCGATGAAGTTTAATGAATTTAAAATGATAATCCTCGAATGGATTGTACATTAAATAGGTGAGCAAACGTCAATATTCAAATCGCATGGTGACAAACAATATTTTCCAAACCAACTTCCAATCTGTTTCTATCCATATTAATCGGTTACCATAGCGATTGAGTGAAATCCTCTTTTTATTAGCCGATAACAATAACAATAAAAACAACATCTCCCACTTCCCCCATAAATATTTTGTGCACTCAAGTGCCATCTCCACGTTACGACATCGTAACATCTTCCCTTTATCTCTCACTTTTAGAAATTAAAAGGTATCGGGAAAGGCATGAAGAAGCAAAGCAGCCGACGCAAACCGCGTTCTTGGGTGCCTCTGGAGCCCGTCAGCCATCACCGCAACACGTGCGCGTTTTCCACACCTTTGGCCACTCCGACGTCGTCGCCCGTCGCATCTATGAGCACGAGCGGACCGAGGTGGGTTGTGTGTTGCGCGAGTTGTGTTTGGGGCTTTTACTGCAGTGCTGAATGTTAAAGTGGATGTCCGGTGGCAAGTAGCCCAGGTGTTAATGATTTGTGTTGCTAAGATTAGAGATGATGCGATGAGATGAGCGAATATTGACAATACGTGTGTGGAATATGTTTCAGTGGGGCGGGGCGGGGCTTCCTTCGGGTGATGCGAGATAAGCAGATAGGAGAAGATTTTTGTCTGTTGCCAATGGCAACAAGCATCGAATATTTTGATCAAATACAGCGTTTTTATCTTTTTATTGAATTTTATTGAATTATTTTGTTGGAATTTAATGCATTTTAGGAGGATTTAGATTTTAGACTTTTTATTTTTAACCTTTAAGAGGTTTATCAATATTAATATTTAATTAATTTAATTGATTTAATACGATTATAAATACCGGATGGCTTATTATCACTTTGTTTGAAGGATATTTTTATTTTGATAGCGCGAAAATGTTTCTATTTTTGTAAGCACCTAATGGTTACGTAAAGATGTAGCTTAACGTGACAAATAATAAGGATATATATATATATAAGTGGTTAAAAATAAAAATAAATTAAAGAGTATAAGTAAAAACCTATAAAACAAAGACGTTTTAAAGCTTTAAAAAGCTTTAGAAAGTGTTTTATTTATTTCGTTAATTTCATTCCAATTTCCATTAAATAAGTTGGAATAATAAGGATCCGGGCTGCTATTTGCACTTCTCATTTCATGTTTTTATTTTCTTTGTTTCGATCGATTTTTATTTATAAAGCGTTAAAAAAGATTACGATTCCATAAGAAGGAATTTGAAATCAGTTGGTGTAATAAATGTGCATATTCTAACGTTATTGAATTCTTCGAGATCTTTTTACTTATCCAGCATTATTATCTTACCTGATAATCACGCATTGATTTTCACCGTCAATCATCATGTTCCGGTACATGCTATCCGCCAAAGCGTAGATATGAGGTGGGTTCTCGTAAGATGCCTTAAAAAAATATTTTAAAGTTTTATACTTATAAAGATTTCGATATAAATTTTTTTTTTCTTTTTTTTAAAAGACTTACAGCTCCTTGGTACTGCTCAATTTCCTTTTCGGAGAAATACGGCATTTGTTTGAAGGGATTGACGGAGATAAGTACGGGGCCAATATATGTCTGAAAGCGAATTAAGGAACGCCCAAATGACATGATTTGCGCGTTACATTATGCCTTAATTACGGGGCTTGACTTTATTTATGTTGAATTAACAGATGTTTTGTTTCGAGTAATTTAGCTCCTAAAATATTATTCTAAGCTTTAGTTAAAAGCGTTTATTTAAAACAAACAACATTTGGCCAATTGGGTTAAATTTAAATTGAAGCTGAAATTGGTTTTATGTAATTTTATTAAGTTTCTACTTTTAATTCATCTCACGGTCTCTCATCTGGTTTTGGATTAAAAATATAAATCTTTTCATCCAGATGCCCAAACTCCATTTCCCATGGGATGGATAATTTAATATAAATAAAAAAAATGAGAAAATCTGGAAAATCAATTAGTGGTCTGGTTGGCCTTTAGAAATAATTGAATTTCCAATAGCTCAATGGGACTATATTTTCTTGTACGCAAGTTATTTTTGCCTGTGTTTACATATGTGTGGGAAGGAATGTGCACTTTGAATTGGGCAGACTGTGTACCATAGTGCTTCTTCTTGTAATTTTTAATTGCTAAGTTAGTGGACCACAAAGCATTTTTCCTTTTTTTTTTAAAAAATTAAATGTCATCTTTTTTTTCTTTTGATGGAAAGAAATGTGAAAAGAAGAAAAAGCTTTTTTAAGCGTGGGTTTCGGTTTCTATGAGCCTTTGTATACATTATACTGTATACTTATACAATTTTAAGCTTTTTTAATAAAATCAATTTGGAATTTGAAATTTAATATTTCAATATGACATTTATTTTTATTCCAATTTCTTGGTACCGGTACTAAATGTCATTTTTATTTTCGTTTTAATAAAAAATTTATTAATTCACATGACCATTTGTGGGTTTAAATGGTTTTCGTCATTGTGAATTAGCTGAAAGCTATTTAGCATATAGTGAGATTGACATCAGTCAATCATTGTGGGGATTATAACAACAAGCAGTTTTTATATCCGGAGGTGGCCGGTAACTTAACAGCAGTTTAGCAGCCATGTGCATCACTATTCAATATATTTACTGTTGATTTATTATTTTTAATAAAGGATACAAATATCCAATCATCCATATATCTTTTTCGTAAATTCTCTACAATGGCATCTTCGGTAATTTTTGGTAAAAGCACCATATCGTCAACACCGCTCTGCTTGACATTGTGACTTTGCCAGTGGTAAACCTAAACAAACAAACCGAAACAAATTAGAAATTAGATATTATAATTTAGTCTACTATTAACTTATGAAACTTATCTATAGAGATACCATAATTAGATCTTATTTACTAGTTGGAATTCCATAATAGATTAGCACTTGATTATAGTGTCATCGTTAAGGGACCTGAAGAATGTGTAGGGGGAGGGAGGGAAGAATGGTGGTCATTTCTACACATCTTTTATACCACATCAATTCACTACAAATGTATTATGTATTAGAAATCCATCAAATTCACTATAAATCTTTTAAAAATCCATCAAATTCACTGCAGATCTCTCATAAATCTACCAAAGTCACTAGAAATCCCAAAAAACATCATGTTTACTGCAAATCGCATATAAAATCATCAAATTCACTGCAAATCGCATATAAAATCATCAAATTCACTGCAAATCGCATATAAAATCATCAAATTCGCTGCAAATCCCATATAAAATCATCAAATTCACTGCAAATCGCATATAAAATCATCAAATTCACTGCAAATCGCATATAAATCCATCAGATTTACTGCAATTCCCACATACATCACAACGAGTATCATATATTTGCTAAATCTAATCATTTTTAATTTATGCAAAGCACCGTTACCAGTGTAATAACACTACTTTAAAAAGATTTTTTCATTTCTTATTTATCAGGAAAAGATCTGCAATTAATTTATCAACTGTTTGGCTATGAAGTATCAGCAAACATAATCTCAGTTCATTGAATCCAATTCAATCCTTTGAAACCTGAGTCAAGTTTTAGTCATCATATTTCCTGCTCATCATCTAACTTTAGTAGTTTTCTTTTTCACATTAGTCATGACTAATTGATCAAATGACAAGAGCCGTGATAAGCACAGACTTTCAATGATATCCCATCAATGGCCTCCTTTCACTCGCACACGCCTGCTCCGATGGCCATGACCTGACCCATCAGTGTGGGCCGCAGCCACAGTAAAATTCATTTTTCCTCAATTCAATCAACGACTTCATGGTCAAATTATTTTTTTTTTTTTTTTCTATTTATTTTTATTTTGAAAAGTTGTTTTAAAATTATTATGTGCAAGTGTGAAGCTCTTTCCTGCCAGCCGTCACCTATTTTCCTTTTCTCACGTTACTCTCCTTGGCCTTGGGTTTTGTATTCTGTGATATTGCACATGTCAAAAGGGGTTCTTCCTCTCTCGACTGAACTCAGTTAGGAGTGGCTCAGGATGCAACCGTTTTCATACCACTCTTATGTTGAATGTAACAGGAAATGCTCGTCTACTCGCGTGAGTGTTAATTCATAATGGAGAAATTTTTCCCAATGAATTAAAGGATGGGCTTGTAAATAGATAGGTATTTCATTTGTAATAAAATCTTTTCAATTTTTTTTTAAATTCATGAATGTCCACTTTGAATGAATTTGTGTAACTTTTTATGCATTACATCAATGCTATTTGGATGATTCACCCATTATTTTTCATTTTTCTTCAGTTAAAGACGTTTTGTTGACTTTTTTGATGTGAAAATGAGAGAAAATTAACATAAAGTGATTGATTTCTGTGGTATCTTAGTTTATAATATTTTTTTATTCATTTTTTTTAATGAATTTGTAATGGTATCTTTGGTTCTGGAAATTAATTTTTCTGTTTAATGTTCCTTGCTGCGCTTTAAAAGTTAAGACGCATTGTTTACTATAGCATTACTGTATCAGTGAATGACATTAATGGCAAGACTCAGCCATCTGAAACTCTTTGCTTCACAAAACAAGTTTTTTTTTTCTTTTACCTTTTCTGGCTAAGTATTATTTTTTTTTTTTAAATATATTTATAAGTACAGGTGGTATCTGGACTAATTTTTCAATGACGTCATTTGACGTACACAGGTTTTAAGGATTGTGCTATCGATTATTTATGTTATAAATGTGTGCATTGAGGTTTAAGATGAGTTCTGAACTGTTTCGACGAATTTTAATGAATATTTTAAGGGGCGGTGTTTTTTTTGTGCCATAAATTTTTGATTTTTTTTAATAAAAATAAATAGATCATGACTATAGCTTTTCTCTATACTTTCACGTGTTTTACTGGGACAGCTGTGTGAAGTTTGAGGAAAAATAAGCTTGGGAAATGTATAAATAGGATACAGATGCATGGAAGAATGTGGGTTATAAATTGTACATTTTAATGGTCGTTATTATTAGGTAAATAATTTTTTTTTTTGCACCATCATCTTTTTAGTGGTAATTAACAAATTGATTTTGAGTTTAATGTTATTTTCTCCCACTTTATAGCAAGTTTGTTTATTTTTATTTAAAAAATAAAAAAATAAATAAAAAAAACTATTAGACACAAAAATTTGTTCTTGGATATTTTTTTTGTGTTGGGGGTTGTTTGTGGAACTAATTAATTTAATTACAGTATTTAGGTCTAAAAAAAAAGTAGACCTAAATTGTTTTGTGCTAATATTTTGCATTTTAAATTGTTTTGTGAGCTGTGTAAGTGGGTAAATGGGTATTAGGCTTAGAACAGATATCTATCTTGAACAACAATTAAAGTGTATGCACTTATAATCACCTAAACTTGATTTAAATGCAAATCCAAAGATAATTTTTAATACTTTTTTGATAAAATTAGTCCTAATTTCTAAATTAACCTTGAAAATACTTAATTTAATTAATTAAAAAATTTCTGAATATAAAAAATATTCCAGAAACGATTAAACCAAACACGAACGTTTTTTTAATATTTTAATATTTTAATATTTTATATTTCACTCAAGTAAAACAAGCTTTGAAATTAATTTTTCCTTTGTTCCGATTTCCCCTTTCTGTTAATATTAATTTTTTTTTTTTTAATTTCTCTTCCCGTTGTATTTTTTTCAAACACAAATAAACAAAAACGGATGTTACATACGGTCCATGACACACACACCCCATTTCCTAATAACTGCACACGTACCACTAAATCAATACAGCATTTAAAAAAAAAAAAAAAACTAAAAATAAAATAAACTTGGATAACATTTCCTTACATAACACAACACAGGTATAAAATGACATTTAACGTCTATTTATATTTATTCAGATGGAATTCCCCCCTCCTTTGATCCACCACCAAACGCAAATGGCCAAACTTAACTCACCATTTTGTTAGTTATTTTTTTTTTTTTCTTTCTCTCTCTCTCTCTCTAAAGTTGATTTCGAGTAACGGTTCTTAAAACGTCTTCATTTTCTCTAATCCAATGGTACATACTTAGTTTTGCGTAGTCACTTAATCCATTGTAGTTGTAACATGTGTAAAAAAGAGTGGCGGATCGTGAGAAACTTCAAACTCACAACTCAGTCTACTTATTCACTTTAGTGGTGGTTTCTTTCACCATCTCCACCCTGAAGTGAGTCAACTTTCCCGGAAATGACGACCGGTTCTACGAACTGGAGGTCAGCTCCTCACCGCGGGCAATACGAATAGTGTCGATGCATAATAAAGGTCCTTGAATCGCTTATGCAGGTGTACAAATGAACAATATAAACAATAACCCAGTGCAGGTTCGATATGGGAATGGGAATTCTTTTATTGGTCGACTCTCATGAATAGAAAATGATAAAATTGATGTAAAAATCGGAATTTTTTTTTTAAAAAAATTTGGTCGACTAAAAAAACCATCAATTTGCATAAATCATGAAAATTAATAGAAATAAAAATGTTAAATGTATTTGAATTTGATTATTTTTGGAAAAAAAAATATTGTTTAGTGTAATTGTGAACTCTAAATGTCATATGGATTATGCATCAAATTGCCATAAGTGTGGAATACGAGGAAATTGCAGGTGCATTTGAGACAAAAGTGAAATCTCTAGTCAACTAACTTGGCAGTAAAACCACAGGACTCTACACCTGTGACCAGCTATTATTACTTAGGAAAACACGAAATGAGTAATTTAATGCTGTGTAATGGCAGATTTTCAAGGTCATTTTAATTAAAAACCGAAGTTAATTGTTTAATGTTTACCTACATTGTTTACACTGGAAATGTCTTATGCATTGTTTACATTGGAAAATTCAAAATTTGTTTGTTTAAATTTTGTAGGAAAGGGAGTTTATTGGTTTCTAATAGAAGGTAATTAGGGTGTTTCGAGTGAGTCTTAAAATGGCGTACAGAGACGAGAGGAGATTTTAATGGCAGCCATAAACTGGGCCAATGAAGTCACTTGACATAGATTTAGTGAATATTTACGATTAAACCCGACGATAAGCATCGTGTCATTTGGAGACAATCTCGTTATTGTTTACTCTTTACACTTTGAGTGCGTCGATTAATCTTGCGTAAAATTACTGCACCCGAATACGGATCAATAAATAATCAAGATTTGTTGTTAATATAATTTATTGTTATTCATTTTTGCTTTTTCGGCAGACTTATATTTATATATTTATATATTTATATATTTCTTTTTTTTCTTTTTTTTTTTCGTTTTGTAAATTTAATTTTCTGAAATTTTGAGTTGTTGCTGATTTTATGTGATTTTATATTGATGGACGACTTGACGGGTTTATTTTTTGTTCTAGGTTTATCGTTTTTTATTTATTTTTGGATTTAAATTTAATATTTATTTCGGATTAACACGAAATTTCTATGAAATGCGATCAGGATTGATTTCTAATCGAATTTACAAATCGAAAATGACGACGTCACTCGTTATCGTCCCTCAAATTATTGATCGAACGCCTTTTCGAACCGAATTGCAGACAAGAGGGCGCCCAGAGGAAACGCCCACACTTTCTGGCTTTGTTCCAGTCTTCAAATACAATCAACTTTTTCAAATACTTAAAAATAAAAAATAAAAAAATAATAATAAAAAAATTCTTCACTATAGAATAACATCAACTAAAAATCCATAAAAAAAATAAAAAACAACAACAACACCTTAAAACGCATTAATTTATATTACAATTTCCCATTTACTCGCTGCAACTTCAAACACAATCGTGTCCTTGTACCAAATCGAAATATTTATTTTTAATCTTATTAACCGCCCAATTCTAATGTACTTTTTCTGATTAAAAAAAAGGTAACCACCCAAAAAAATTGCCTCTTCCTGACGCAGTTCCTTTAGTTGCCACTATTCTCACAGGAGGGCACTAAATTCGGATCCCACACCGCGGCACTCGGCGTTATCTGCCTTTTCTCAAACCCCATCCAACGGGTGTCTGTCGGCACCCGAATGCGGCACGACTCTCACTTCGCACGGCATCGGCGCCGGTATTAAACCGTGGTGCGATGAGCCGGTTGCGGGTGTGGCATTTGGAGTTGTCGGCGGCTCCTCGGTCGGAGCCCAGTGACAAAACATCGGCTTCACTGCTTCGACCATTCTACTCGGTTTCTTCTTCTTTCCCCATCCAATAAGAATTATGTCCCTGCGCAACCTTCGCAGAGTATCTGGGTACGTGAGTTTATGATGCATACCTGATTTAATATTTTCGTATTTTTTCGGCATTTTTTTTGGTAAAATTTTTTTTTTTTTTTAAAACATTTTTTATTTCGGGGGTGTTAAATCGATTTGATTGATTGAGTGGGGGATTTGGTGTGGGATAATTTGATTTTAAATGAAAGTGGGTTTAAGGAAAGTAAATGGTAGTTAGGGTTTTGATATGGTTGAATGAGTTGAAGACAAGGATATTGGGAATTTGCTTGCCCAGATTGGTGCGTCTATTGATTGGTTTTGGTTCGATTATGTGTAAAAAGAAATGGGTGAGGGAATTTGAGAGTTTAGGATTGGTTAGGTTGGCTTATTAGGGTAGTCTAGAGGTGAGGGGTTTGGGGATTAAGGGGGTAGTTGAGGAAATGATGGTACTTGAGTAAGCTGTGTTCGGTTTTCATGTTAAACTTAATTTTATTAATTGTTTATTTCATTTTTATATTGAAAAATTTGAATATTTCAATTGGTTCATATTTCAATGTTAATGAATGGAATTTAGGCTTAATTTTTTAATTTTTTTTTTTTTTTTTTTTTTATTTTTATTAAATAATAAAAAAAAAAAAAAATTGAATCGATATAGTAAACTGACGAGATGTGTTTGATTGGTTAAATAACATTATTCTAACCGTTATCGCTATTGGCTAATTCGTTGCAGGGACTCAGGTGATATGACCGAGTTGACGGAAACGACGGCCAACACCGGGCCAGGTGCAGGGGGTGCGCGGGGGCGTAGAACGCAGCGGGTGCCAAGTCTGAAATTGGCCAACGGACGAGTGGGACCTCAATTCAGCACCCCGTCCGAGGAAGAAGTGCGATCCCCGCGAAGTATCGCTCGGAGCAGTGCGGGAAGCGGCATCGGTCAGACGGGCGACGAGTCGGTGAAAATTAGCGTCGACAATACGTGCACGGATTCTTTGGTTACCGCGCTGGATGAGGATGGTCAATTTGTGAGCGATTACATCACGCCCGAAATGAATTTCAAGGACGCTAACAGCAAAGTGCACTTTACGGACGCGATCGGGGAGGAGGCATCTCTGTATGGGACGCCGAAAGAGGAACTGGGGCCCGGAATGAGCAGCTCATCGGAGTCGAAACCGAGCTTCATTAGGAATCAATTACAGAATCTGTTTCAACCGACTGACAACAAATTAGCTATGAAACTGTTCGGTTCGAAAAAGAATTTGATGAAGGAGCGGATTCGACAAAAACAGTCTGGACATTGGATTATACATCCATGCAGTAGTTTCAGGTAGGTCCGCCATTACTATATTTCTTGATTTTTTCACCTTGAAAATGTGAAAATTCAATCAATTTTGTACATTTTATTGAATTTTTAATTTAAATTAGGCCTAATAAGGTCAAAAATAGTGAATTACGACGCAAACACCAGACATCAATAGGAATAACAAAGGGTTGTATTATTATTCAAAATAATCTTTTTGCTGGTCTTTTAAAGAATCAGTTGCAATTTGGTGGAGCGGAAACGCATGTAAACAATTCCATTAAGAAGCGTGTTTACTGTGAACGTAAAAGTTCCCTTTTCTTTCCGCTTAAATTCGCAATTTTTCAACAGGTTTGCATTGCAGTGAAGCCGCATGGACACAGCCAGGCGGTGCTTTAGGCCGGGGTTTTTTTATCCATGTCGATGCACGCACTCGCGTTATTTTTTCTTTTTATTTTCGTATCGGTCAAATCGACGCGTGTCGAATTAGTGCTTTTTCTTCTTCATTTTATAATAAATTATTTATTATTCCATGCAATAATAATAATAAAATGGATATTTTTATCGTCTTGATTTTTGTTTTGCTATGACGTTGTTATGCGATTTTTTTTTTACTTTTAATGACGTAATGGCAATTGATTTTTCTGGACGTTTCACATTGATAAAGTTAAAGTTCTTATTTTTGTTGAAATTGCATGATAAATTATTAAAGGGCAAAATGGGGATATAAAGGGCAATGAAAAGGTGAGATAATTAATAGTAACAATATCAACTTTGAATAATTTTTAGATGTTTTGGATTTATACACTATACAAAAGCAAAACGCCATAGGTTAATGTGGGGTTGAAAGAAATTAATCAATTTCACACGTGAAAATTGTTGAAATTATGTTAAAGTGGTTTGAATCGATAATTAAAATGATGCAGATTTATTTAAATGTAATTTAAAATGAGAAATAATTTTTTTTTAATAGAAAAACATTTCTGTGATTTGAATTTGAAAGAAACAACAACTAATTGATATTGTAGTGATAGATATTGTGTGCAGAGCCGAATAGGGATTTGCTGTAAAGGTCGCAATGAACAGCACGACGTAGCTATTTACGGTGTATGAGGTCTTGCTATCGCTGAGCAGTGAATGTTACTAGAGTGAACCTGGTAGTTTCAGATTTCTGACTAGATAAAGTGGTGGATGGTTTATATAAAGGGATATTTTGGAAAAAGGGAGTCAATGATGATACTGTACAAGTGTGTTGTGATACTCAGGACCTCGCATCTCGTCTTGGATTTGCATTTGTATAGTTGTGGTTTTTAAGCTTGTTCTATGCTATTCAAAAGAGGGAGCTCTAACGTTAAGCCTTTCATTTGAGACTAGTTTTTATTAGAAGGATTTTCTGAAGAAAAAAAATTTCAATGGTCTTAAAGATGTTTTCTAGGAAAAATTCAATGGTTAAAAAGAGAGTTTGATAGATTTTTTTCAGAAGTTTTGTTTTTGAATTTTTTTCAAGGAATTTCCACAGTTTTAATGTGAGTCTGTTTCTTTTTGTCAGTTAATGGCGTGTATGGCCGTAGTAGCTGCTTACGCCGGTAAACCCTATTCTCTCTCTCTCTCTCAAGGAATTTTTACAATTTTGAAGGATTTTTTAAGGAATTTTCACAGTTTTCAGGGATTTTTCTAGGAATTTTTAGTTTTGAAGGATTTTTCTAGGAATTTTTAGTTTTGAAGGATTTTTTAAGGAATTTTCACAGTTTTGAAGGATTTTTTCTAGGAATTTTTAGTTTTGAAGGATTTTTCTAGGAATTTTCAGTTTTAAAGGATTTTTCTAGGAATTTTCAGTTTTAAAGGATTTTTCAAAGAATTTTTACAGTATTGAAGGATTTTTCTAGGAATTTTTAGTTTTGAAGGATTTTTTAAGGAATTTTCACAGTTTTGAAGGATTTTTCTAGGAATTTTTAGTTTTGAAGGATTTTTTAAGGAATTTTCAGTTTTGAAGGATTTTTCAAAGAATTTTTACAGTATTGAAGGATTTTTCAAGGAATTTTTACAATATTGAAGGATTTTACAAGGAATTTTTACAGTATTGAAGGATTTTTCAAGGAATTTTCACAGTTTTGAAGGATTTTTCAAGGAATTTTTACAATATTGAAGGATTTTTCAAGTAATTTTTACAGTATTGAAGGATTTTTCAAGGAATTTTTACAGTATTGAAGGATTTTTTAAAAGAAAAGAAATGTCAGAGTTTTGAATTTTTTTTAAATCGATTTTGGCGATGTTTTCAACGCTCTCGTTTCTTCATTCAAGAGATTGCTACTGATAAAACTTGGCCATAAGTCCAGGCGGCGGTAAAGGATTAAGACAAAATGCCGTGTCAAGTGAAGAAAGTCTTCTCCAAAGGTTATCGCGCATTGCTGAACTAGTCACCTGTTATTGCTTTCAAATTGTCACTCACTGGAATTAGGAAACAGGATTTAGAATCACTCGTGCTAATTTATTCTCATTTGAAAGCATTTCGAGGTTGTCAGGACTCTTTAAGTCATCATTTTTTCATTTCTGACAATCTAGCTTTAAATTATTTTTTAAATTATTTTTAAATAATGCGAAGAATTGGAATTGGTAGTCAGCTGCTTCTATTTTGTTTATATTTGTAGCTTCCTAGCTAAACACGAGCAAGAATAAATAAATAAAGATAAGTTCAAACTCCCACACACGCAAGATTCATGGGCTGTTAGTGAATAATTTAAAAATAATTTCCAGTTTATTTGTCCAGGTTATTTAAAAAGAAACTTAAAAAAAAAAAAAAAAAAAACTAAATATAACACTTGCGAAGTGCAGGGTAAACAAAGCCATTGAGAATAAAAGCGATTGATCCGAGTGAAAAATTGTGAGAAATTCGCCAAACAGCTGAAAACTCATGCAAACACTTCCTACATCATGATGCCAGAAATAATCTCAAGGAACCAAAAAATACATCATTTTTCACAGTATATAAATAAGCGATTAAATGTGGTAATGACAGCAGTACTAAGCTCAATTTGACACTATTTGTCCCTTACAGTTAGAGTGCATTACAAATTGGCCTAGGTGACACTAATAAAGAATTCCACACTACACGTGAAACTTTCCTTTCATGCCGTGCAGCTCTTATCAGTGTAAATGTAGCTCGTATCAGTATTTTGAATGGCGGTAGCGCAGGAAGGGCACAGATATAAGAATCTATCGGCTTTCATTGCTCGTAAACAGTTGCTTCTTTAAGAAACTTGAATTAAGGTACAAGAAATCAGAAAAAAAATGATTAAAGTGGTGAATGGTTTGAAATAATAGAATTTTTTTTTGAAGGTGGAGCGTGCGGACTAAATGCCAATAAGATAATTGATCCAATTTCATACGAGTGAAGTAGCAGCGTTCTCTGAGTAGAAGAACAGATGCGTTCTACTGCATTCTTAATGACATATTAAGAAAGAAATAGGACACTCGGATGATTTTCCACGCTATTGAATAGACAAGATAATGAGGTCTGGGGATATACAGTTTCAACTGAAATGTAACTTTTCTCTCAGTTTTTTGAAATTTTTTCTCGAGTTATAATAATTATATTCAAAATGTGTTGGGAATTTCTTTTAAACGTTACTTATTTTCATAATTTCATTATTTTCTTTTAATTGCGTGGGATTTCGTCATCTGCTGCCAGTTTGGCACCAAATTATTGTTCCGTTGTGGAGTTTTGTTAATTAGTTTACGTCGGGTTTTAGTTTTAACAATCAAATTCAAAATGGCGTCGTCCAGCTGGTTGAAAATAATAGCAACAAAATGGTACTTCTTTGGACTTCTGAGGTCGAAAGGAAATGAACTATTACGTACACGGAAAGGGTTGGAAATGACCATGCAAATGACTGGATTAACACACGTTTTTCGCCGTAATTATGTAAGTCAAAACAACCAATCCGCAATGCGCAGCCGATTACGACTGGCTAAATTAGTTAATTCAAAAACATCATTTTCTTGCATCACAAAACTGAAAATTATTTTTTCGAATCAAACTTCGATTTTGCTTTTACTTCCAAAAAATCATTTTTCATTTTTCATTTTTCACATTTTAATTTAGTGAAACTATAAAAGTTCGTTGAACCTTTGTGAAAAATACACCACGGCTTTTGCTGCACTTGCGCGAGCAATAAACCGGGGCGGTGCGCTCTACGCTGCTTGAAGGATGATCGAAGATGATCGAGAACACATTGAACCATTCTTCAAACTTCTTCTACGGATAAATATATATATATTACATATCGATCCACTTTTTTCTTTATTTGTACACTCAAAATTGGTCTAGACTTCCCGCGAAATATAAGTAAAGAGCATTTCATTATGAAATGACGTGGAATGTATGATTTTGATGAAGAGATAGTGGAAATGGCAGCCATTAGAAACGAGGTGAAGTCATTTTTGGGGGGCATAGCTCCGAGACATTAGTCTGATGATGGCGTCGAACGTCAGTCGGGTGTATAAAAAGATGGAAAAATTATTATTTTTTTTTTAAAAAAATTAAAATAAATAAAAATAAAATGGTGAAATAATAAAATATTTGATTTACGTTGGGAATAAAATTGACGATGGAAATGAGTAACGTGATAAATTACTGATGGAGTGAATTTATTTTCGGTGAGACCCGGTGCTTTCTCCCTGCGGATCTTTTGCTTTCTCGTTCTTTCTCTCTCCTTCTCTCGTTCTCTCTCTCTCGCGCCCACCCCTTCCTCGTGTCATCTGCAGTGCGGTTCTCTCGCTTTTAGATGCCTTGATGGGAACAAAAGTTGTCTTTCTACAGGAACTTTTCTTGTTGTTTGGCCATTGTTGGATACTAATTGAAGTCGTTTAACGGTTTAGTGCTCTTTGTGGGTTGTAATTGGTCCTGAAGAGCTAAAAAAAGAAGTATTTTTTAATTTATTTATGATTTTTTAAAATTTTTTTTTAAATGTTAATTTCGAATTTTTTTTTTTCTTTTTTTTAAAAATGATGAATTTGGTTTTAATGTTTTGTTTTTTTTGTGTGTGTGGGTGGTGTCACTAGTGTGTGAAGGGTTGATTTGTAATATGTGTTCGGTTCTTGTGAGTTGGATAGGGAAAAGGTGTCGTACACGGTTTGTGGGTGTGGTCATCTGTTCATCTGTTGGATGTGAATGGAGATGGAAGAATATGGGAAATTTTTGTTTTGTAATTTAAGGTGAGATAAAAATAAATGTCGACAAAGTTTAATATTTGAAATAATTTGAATAGAAAGTGAATTTATTATTTACTTATTATGGGGTGGAATTTCAATTTACAAGTATGTGAATTAAATTTATTTCTGGTGAGTTGTCAGTAAAGGTCTGGCCAAAATTCTTTACAATTGTTAGAATTCAGGTTCAAAATGGCTGCGCAAGAAGATCTGGAGATGGTCCAACTGTGATTCAGGTTAGATCAACCTGCGTGGTTATCAAGTTGAAATATCTTAGTTTTTGATCTCGGATTGTATCCGTTTTTCATTGTATAGACTGCTTTTCTTTTTTCAAGGTGATATACGTGTATACAGCACAAAAACCAAACGAAAAGTAAATTTTTATGATTTAAAACACTAAATACGGTTTCACAAGCAAAAATACAAAAAAACTTAATAAATGCTTAACTATACAATTAATTTAAATTTAAAACAATGCATAACATGACATTGCAACAATTCCACATCAATAGGGTTTAGGGGGTTTAGGCAAAGGTCAAAATTGATTCAACATTTGGCTTCAGTTGAGAGAAGTAATCAAAAATGAATCGACAGTAAAGATATACGTATTCAAAATCAAGTAAAAGAATGAAAAAAAAAATTTGAATTTTCAAAATTACTTATTAACGAGATGAATAGGAACGTTAGGAACATAATGGAATTGATAAGCCAATTTTTTCTGTGATTTGATTTTTTTTATTGAATAAATGAAGTGTGTAAAATCCAATTAAAATTGGCAGAAAAAATATTTTGTATACAATGATTAAGTTAAGTCATTTTCCTGTATAATTGAATGTTGTCAATATGTTTTGAATTTTATTGAACAGTTTTAGTTTTAAGATGCAGCAAATGAATAGTGAATTAGATAAAATAAGTCAGTAGGTGCATTCAATTCCAAAACTGATTATAAAAGCAGAATTAAATCTGATTCAGAGAATCAGTTTAATCTGTTTTAAGCATTGAATGTGGTTATTAAGTTTCAGTCTGCGCAAACTTAAATATTCTGGGATCAAGTTCCTTGATCGGAACTAGTCCTCGCGTGCCCATGTCCGGATTGCTGTGCATTTTCTCTTTTCAGTTATAATCTACTATAAAATAGTGGTATACATTAAAGTATACCAAAATTGTTGTGAAAAATATATAAAAAAGCAGTTAAATCTAATAATAAAGTCAATCGATCCTTACCTCAGTCTATCTCGAATCCAAAATGGCTGCCAAGAATGGTGCCAGAAACAAGATTTCAGCAGCGTAAACAACCTTCAACGGGTTTATGGAGAAGCGGTTTATGTGTAAACTGTTTATTGGAAAATGACGTAAAAAACGTCATTTTTGCCTAGCGAGAATTAAGAGAATCAGGATAAACCGTTTATGACTTTGGAATTGAATGCACTTATTGTTTGAAGTACCCTCTGATATCATATTGCGACAGACATGATAGCTGATTTAATTACATTACAATTGTCTGATTGTAATAAAATAAAAAAATTAGTTATACTGTACAATGGAAAAACTCATTCTTTTTCTTCAAATTTATTTAAAAAAGAAAAGATCAAATTAAAGCTTTATGGAATTTGCTATAAAAACCATTTATTCAGGAAACATTTTTTTTTACTAGAATCTAATGTAATTCTCAAAGGGAAATGAATGGACTTTGAGATCCGGAAAAGCACATTTTTCAACTAACTTTTCTAGATAATAATGGATATAACTTTGTTGAACCGTGTCTGGGTTAAACCGGATTTTCACCAGAAGCCAGATAAATATGAAAACATCATTTAAAGACATTTTTAATATAATCACAAAATAATAGGAAATTAATTTTATTTTCTAATTTCAATTTTTGTCATTATGTGGCACTGCCCCTAGTTCTAATAATTGTCGCACTCAATCAGAGCGGCGCGACCTTCGCCTAGTGATAAAAATCCATCATATTATTATTATTCCTTGTAATAAATTCATAACATACACTGTCAGGTTTAATTCCGCTTTTGTTTTATGTTTCGAAATGGATTTTTGCTTTCAGAAATGACATGATAAGGATGGAAAATGATTTCGATTCCTTTGTACAGAGCATGAATCGCAAGGTTGTCAATGCAGTGAAGGCAAAAGCTTTCACTGCTTGAACGTTATCGATTAACGGCCCAAGTCGCTATCATCATTCCTTATTGGTGTGCACTTCATTCAACGCGTGTCTGCACACCTGCATGGAAAATTAGTCTTGCCGGCGCCACCTAAGGGAGAATGGATGAAGGGTGAAAAATGCGGGACTGTGGGAAGTCTCTCATTTCCGACAAGATTTATATTTATGTAGTATGATGAAATGTCCTCTGCTTCGTGTAAATGGCTCTGGCACGTCAAAGGTGAAGAAGTTGAGGAATAAAAGGCAAAAGTTTTGCCAAGGGAACTGCGAGTAGAACTGTGTAGTTCCCAGCTTTGGGAAATGATGTGACAAAATGAGAAATTGTAATTCGCTGCGCACTGACAAAGATTGAAGCTGATGGCAAAGTTTAACCAACAAATGTTAAATTATTTTCATCTTTAGCCAAATCAAAAGTTGTTTTCTATTTTTTTTTTTTAATTTTATCAAATTTTTGACACATTTATTTTTTAATATTTTCACCGATTTAATCATTTTGCTTCAATAATTTTACAGCAGGTGCATTGATGAAAGTTGTTTACGTTTAATAATTCAAAATAGTAATGCGCATAATTTTGCATCATTTAAATAAAGTTTAAATAAATAAATAAATAAAAGTTTAAATTATTCTAATATTTTGGTCATATACTGAGTTATTAGACAGTTTGCGATTTCTCGAACGAGACCAAAAACAAGATTTAAAATGTTGTTTCGGTGTTTGCGATTTGTCACGAAACGTATTGCATAGACACTTAAATCGGCGGCAGTAATTTTTAGCAGAACTAGACGCCTTATCACAAAATAAGCCTAAGTATTGGGCTTGTGGTTTGACCAAGGTGTTTGACTTATAAAAAAGCTAATCTGAGATATTGAAATCGACAAAAATTTGCTAACATTGCACTGAAGCATAGGGAAAATGGCGGCAGAATTGTTGTATTGTATGCAGTTCTTGTGCGCAAATCAGGTCGTATTCACGAAAATTTGAAACGAGATTTTTGAAAAATCTTGACCGAGACTTTTCAAACGAGAATACATGTGACGAGATTTTTAACAATATCCCGTTGATATTCTTTTGATAGTCGCTGGCATTCTCGTAATGAAATAAATCTCGTACGAGAAATTGCAAACTGTCTATTATATCGCAATTTAATTAACTATACCGTCTACTATATATATATACCAGGTTGTTTTCAAGTTGGAGTTTCTGAAGGTATATTTTTTATCGGTGAAATTTAGTTCCCGTTGATTTGGTGTTTGTTGGTGCGTAATTCCAGTTGAAATTTACATCACCTGGGTTGGTATACCTGCTGTGCACTCTGCAATTTGCATAGCATCGAGACTCCCATACATGTGATGGGAGTTTCGATCTCATTTATGATGGATTAGATTCCTGAAAAGCGTGTTTATGTATACATAAAACACGAGAAGAAATAAAAATAAAATAATAATAAAAAAGATATTTGGAAACATTTCAACGCTTTTTAAAAACACATTTAATAGCCGAAAAAAAATTTGAAAAATGTAATATTTGTTTGATTTAATAATAGATAAATTTTGTTTCTCGTGTAGTTTGTGTGAAGTTTTGTTTACATAATTAGCTAAATGCATTTTCCATGTTGATAATTTGTTTAAAGTGAAACTATATCTTAAATAAACAGACAAATGGTGGAATTAAAGTAGATAAAACTTAATAACTTGAATATTTTTTGTTTTGTTTTAGGTTTTATTGGGACTTGTGTATGCTGCTTTTACTAGTGGCTAATCTCATCATTCTCCCAGTGGCAATATCTTTCTTTAACGATGACCTCAGCCTTCGCTGGATTGCCTTCAACTGCCTCTCCGATACAATCTTCCTCATAGATATTGTTGTCAACTTCAGAACGGGTGAGTGGATAAAATTTGTTATATCTTTGTTACAATTTTGTATTATTTTTTCCTCCTTTCCAACTTCTAACTCTCTCTGATCTTATGGGTATTGTTTTCTTTGACTTTTTGTCCTTTTTCATCAGTTTGTTTTGACAAGTTTGGCTGTCAAACTTTCTATAGAAATTCTGCTTTTCTTTGGTGATTGGTATTTGGATTGTACAATCCAATTTTTTGTTCCATTTTTTTGTGTTTGATATCAAGAAGGTATAACTTTAAAAGCAACTACAATAAGCCTAGATAACACATTTTTTTACAATTTGACTTTAGAAAACTCAGGTTTCATGTTTTTACACATTAGCTTAATGATTTACTCATAGCAAACATGTTAAAAGGGATGTTTGTCATCACTAAACTCCGTTTCCAACACATTGCGAAAAACTTCCATTGGCTAGAGCCTTTTCCCAGCAATTATTTAATGCACTTAAAAAAATAATTCGAAAAATGACCAAAAAAGGGCATAAACGAACATAAACGAACATAAAAAGGCTCCAGCCAATGGGAGTTTCTTGCAATGTGTTGGAAACGGAGTTTAGTTTGGATTTGCAAGTGAGAATTTTATCTTTATTAACATGGCATCAGCAGGCACTATTATGTAAGGCGTACTTAGAACCCAGTAATTTTTTTTTTGGTCAATTGTGGGGCACACTAAGTTGAAATTGGGGTGAGGAATGTGCTTTGTGTGGATAAGATTGAGTTTATTTCGATAAGTTTTGAAAAGTTTCTTTTGTGGACATTTTGATTTGAAGTGATCTTCTGACTTGTGAGCATTGTAAAAACCATTTGGTTGCAATTTAATGATTATTACTGTTTTCCAGGTAAACGTCGTTCACGCTTACACGCTGCGGGGTTAAAAGATAAAGTGAAATAAACGCCACAGGGCAAAAATGTTGTTTGTAAAGTGAAATAAAACAATGCAGCGTTGAAATGGTAAAATACGTTAAATTTCATCTTTCAATTGTTTGATGCAGTTTTGAATGTTTGGTTGGCTTCCCTGTAGTGCAATAATCCCACTGACCAGCTGGAAGAAAATCGAAGCAGCAATCAACTGGCTGTTTGTTTATATGCAACAGTCAGGTGGTGATAATAGGTGCGTTCAATCCTGAAAAGGAAAGGTCACTTCTCCTTAACTGCTTTATGGAAAAGTGACTTCTCAAATTTGTTCATGCATTTCCATTTATTGTTTCAACTGTTGAATAACAATTAGATTTAGTTAATAAATTGTCTATTACATCTTGGCTATTACTGGCTAATATATTCCATGAGAATCTGCTAAAAAATATATAAAATTGTGAAAAATAAATGACAAACTAATTTGGACGGACACCAGTGAACATCCTGGCCGACGTAGGTGCTTGTTCCGCGGCCACAATGTTTGGTGTTGTCCATACTCCTGATTTGTCATCATTTTTCGCAACTCTTACCTATTTTCATGCCGATTTATCAAGGAAGCGTTAAGATGCTGTTTAATGAAGTCCTCACCTACAAAATTAGCAGGTTTTATTCGCTAGAACTTAAATTTAGAGTCGAGAAACATCAACGATCTAATTGTTTCTAAGATGAATGCCACTAAAGCTATTCTTGTGAGCACTTAGCGTGCGCAGTATAAAGAAGTGACTTCTATAAGGCAAAGAAGTGAGTTGTGTTTGCCTTTTCTCTAAAGTCACCTTAATCACTTCTATAAGGCAACTATGATGTAAATTTCGTCATATTTGCCTTTCAAAAGTCATTTCAGGCAAATAAATGACTTTTCTTTTCAGGATTGAACGCATCTATACTGTAATTTCCAAAAAAAATATGAAAACATTTCTAAGGCAAAATCTCGGTTTAATTAATGAAAAGATCTGGAGTTATTTGAAATTTTAGTAATTTTGATCCATGCTGCTATGTTCGTTAAGTATGATGGTGACATATTGACATCCTGAGTCTCTTGTTTTGATATTGGAGATATTGGCAAAGACTTCTCAATAAGCAAACCAGCTGATGTCTTTGTCTTTTCTCTGTGTTTTGTCTGTTTTCATTTATTATTTATGCATTATGAGACAAAAGAAATTTGTTTTTGTTTCTTGGCAATGGCTAGTAGCAATTGGATTATTGATTTAATATCTTTTATTATTTTCCATTTTAAATAAAAACAATAACAATTTCTTATTGCACATCACGCTCTTGAAATTTTTATATTTTTTTAATAAAGAAATTGCACTCATCTTTCAAATGGTTTTCGTGCATGGCCTGTAGCAAGAGCTGTTAGATTTTTTTTTCTCAAATCTCTAAAGGAAAGTCATATTTCTTCTTTATTATATTTTCCCTTTTTCTTCGAAATCTATTTGGCAGCAACATTTTAACACAATATTTTTTCCATGCACATTTTTTCTTTTTTCTAGTTTAAATTTGGTAAAATGTGTTTATTTGCAAAAAAGTTAGTTTTTTGAGTGTTTACAGTGTGGCTTTTAGTGTTTTATATCATTTTTTTTATTACTATGACTTTTGTAGTCACTCGGAATGAGTTGTTGACAACTGGAGAAAGACTTGAAAGAAATCTGTGAGGAATTAAAAAAGAATCAAGTTATTTAAGATAAATTTTTAAGAGAATTTTATTATTTCGGTAATGCACGGAAAATGAAAGGAATGAAACAAATGCAAGATTAAAGCAAACAAAGCACTAATACAAATCAAGTTGAGCAAAATTAATTAGAAATAACGACACAGAAAAAAAACTGACGCTATGCAATGTTAATTTTGAATAAATAATTAATTGCAAAGTTTGTGATAAAGGCAATAGATGGTTTGCAAAATTTATTTTATTTTTTCCGGTTCTCCTTGAAATTATAAAGTCAAGATGTTGTCAAACTGGACCGGAAGCCCGAAGAGTAATGTAGGGCCGAGTATTTTGTCTTAGTCTAAAGCAATTTGTTTACTATATCTCAAGAGTCGAGAGTCGAGACCGATAAAAAAATCGATGGAGGGAAGAAAAACGGCACGAGTAAATAAAAATATAAAAGTAAATTTAAAATTTACTAGTTAAAATGCGTCGAAATAAATAGAAATTTAGAGTAAATTAATCATTTTATAGGAAAAATTAGAAGAGAAATAAATTAAGAATTTATACCTTTTGAACGATGTTTATAATGCGGTGTATCATGCAAATGCAAATTTTTAATAAGTTTGGGACAAGTGTATCATAACCAAGATACTGTAAGCGGATTTTAATTTCTTGGTTGTGCAACTTTGATTTTGTAATATATGTAGATTAACTCGATATTTGACGTGTTGCTGAATAATGATTTATAAAAAAAGAAAAAAAAAAAAAAAAATTAAGTCGAGGTGTTCTGGGTATCTTTTTTCATTAGTACTTGGGTTTAAATACTTACGTGAAATGGAGCGAGTTTTGTGTTCAAGTGGTAACCCCAGTGTTCATACATCAAACACAAGTGCTGTAATTGGCCTAAAGCTATTTCCTTCAAGTTTGAAGATGACATGTTGAAGCTGGTTAGAGGATGAACGATTATAGATTACCACGTTTTATTATTACACATTTTTTTCAATTTTTTTCAATTTTTTCGAAGCCACGAGAAAAAAAATCTGTAAGTGAAACTGAAATGTTAGTGAATAAATAACAATATTGATGAAACAAAATGTTTATAAAAAAAATTGGAATTGATATTCATTTTATGGCCATGGCGACTAGTGAAGCGTGAAAGTTGCTTTACATGTAGTAAATATCAATAATTTCGTGATTTCTCGTGGATTTCCAAGTAGCATCGATGAAGTTAGATTTGTGTCGTGGTATGTAGGAAAAAAGTATAAAAGTTTAATATTTGTACTTCTTTTATTGTCTTAATCTTATTGGGTAGCGAAAAGTCGTGTAATTGATCGGATAAGTTTACTTTGGATTCGGTTCGTGACCTTGTTCAGCTTCACTCCATTTCCTAACCGCAACGTTTGATCGATTCGGTCATGCGAACCTTCGACCGAAAAGTAAAAGTAAAGAGGACGCACTCGTTTCTTGGAAGTCTTTGGGAATTGGAGATTATAATATTAATTATTAAATTCTGCATTATCATGTTTTAAACTGAAAATAATTAAGTCAAACATTCTAAAAATTAAATTTTACACATAAAAACGTGCGATTCTTGTAATTTCACTAAATATTATCGCAGAAAACGTCGTCAAGACAAAAAAAATTATTTATTCATTTTTGCTTATCGATGGATGGATTTCTTGCACTTTTCTTTACAGGAACAGCTTTAAGGTACCCGTATCTGTGTCTCAAAATACTTTTGAGTCTTTTATCACATGACAATAAGCTGTGCGGGGGTACAAGTTATTCGAGTAATGCGCCCCACAGTTAAATAAATCAGTTTGCAACACGAATTTGATGTGTTTATCACTAATTGATGAGACAGGCTTGAAAGATTGTGTTTCAGCTTCTTGTGTCACAACGCTTCACAAAGGCACAGCACATTTCTATTGTTTGTTGAGTTGAATCTCCGAACAGTGGATTAAAACGCGTCTGTCAAGTTGTCAGAAAGCAAATAATTGA
Organism: Strigamia maritima; assembly: GCA_000239455.1. Taxonomy (NCBI): domain Eukaryota; kingdom Metazoa; phylum Arthropoda; class Chilopoda; order Geophilomorpha; family Linotaeniidae; genus Strigamia; species Strigamia maritima. The sequence continues at coordinate 451,953 of JH432114.1, forward strand.
ACAAATTACGACTCCTTAATTGCAAAATTTTGAAATTTGTTCAAAGAAATCAAATAAATCGAAAAAAAGTTTTTAAAAAAATGGAAAATAAGTTTAAAAAAAGTGACGTATCAAAGACTCATCTTTTCACATCTTGCGGGGTAGTTATTTGCTCAAACAACCAGAACCGCCCAAATAGCACTGGGTTAAGGATATATATATAGTCTGAAGACTCCAGACTGCTCTCAGATATGATCCGCAAAAAGGATCCGAGTCAGCAACTCGTTCTTGTGGAATAAAATCGTTGTTGTCATGAAAAACTCATCTGCGTCAAACTTGTATGAGTATGTGGTTTCAAGAGCAAGTTTCAATTGAATTCATCGCTTTATCATTGAGAAACTAAACACACACGTGACTCCAAAGCGTGATACAACCGGAACACAAGAGGAAACATTAAAATGATGTTTTTAATGCATTAAATTCTAGTCAAAATGTAATTCAGCGAGAATTATTTGATCCAACGTTTGTTTAGCTTTGTACTAGAAAATAGAAATAGAATTAGAATTTCCGTTTTCTTTGCTTCTCAAGCGGAACAAATCGAGAATTAATACCGCGGCTTAATTCAGCAAGTTATTTTTATTGATTTTTCGCTGCTCGGATAAAAAGAAAGTAAAAATAAGAAAATCAACCATTAGCATGGTATTTTGCTGTTTATTGCGGCTGCGCCCAAATTGCACCGAATGCAAATCCAAGTAATCAGCAAAAACCAAATTTTATTAAAGGTTAAACAACTAATAATAAAATCTAAACTAATAGCAAATGAATTCCGTTCACGTACTAGGGATCAACTATATGTTCGAGGAACCTTTAGTATTCTACGAAAAGACCGGACAGTATAGCTAAAGCCGTAAAACCTCGTTGAGTACACATTGTCAGCTATTTTTTCTCTTTTCTCTTTAGGTGGTCGACGAACAAATTAAATGGAATAATTTTTTAACAGCTGCAGTGTTATGATCTAATGATCATTGCATGGAATCACCGGCTGTTGTCTGCTGTGCTTTATTTTTATCTTACTGAAAAAACGATTTGTTTATAATGTGCGAACAGCACTTGTAAAGATGACAGCAGTTGGCTCAAAATCATGAGTTGAGTGTGACAGATTCTATAATATTGCATATTATTATTGCATAATCTTGCATAATCATATTATTTTAAAAAAGAAATATTTCTATTCGCATTTGAGTATTTGACCCGCACATTTCCGATTTGTTTAATACCTCTGTAATAACGGCGGATATTTTTACCCGGCTCCAAAATGGAATCTAACTGCAATTCGATAATCAATAAAGTCATTTTTCGAGGGTTTTTTTGTATGAAAATTTGGCAAGTAATGAGATTTGGATTGAAATTACCTTCGTTTTTTTGCTATTTTGTAAATGGTGATGAGTTAGTCGTGCCTGAGTTCCGGGGTACGAAAGGTTAATTTATCACGAAATTGATGGGAAATAATGAGAAGACATAGGAGATAAAAATTGTTTTTTTTGTATGTTTATTCTTTTTGTGGTCAAAAATAGTCCGGTTCGAAGCGCTTATGGGAGGTGCAATTTCATATTTCATGGTAGCACGCGAGACGGATTTTTTGATGTATCGACTTTGTGGCGGAAATGCGGCAGATAATGCGAAGTAATGGGCGGTAGTGAAACGCGAGTTATGTCTGAAATGTAATGTTTTTCTCGTGTAAATAATGAAATATTTCAAAAAACTAAAATTTAGGTGGTTAATATTAAACTGCAAATGTTTGCTACTATTATTTCACTATAAATTACAATCAGAGGACATGATGAAACAATCGTTGTCAAGAACTTGAAAAATTGTTATGTTAAAACGTGTTTTTTCTTCTTATCCAGGTATCATGCATCAAGATAACTCTGAACAAGTAATCCTGGACCCTAAAATAATAGCCAAACATTATCTGAAAACGTGGTTTTTCCTGGATCTCATCAGTTCCATTCCTCTTGATTACATCTTTCTCATTTTCAACCAGGTAAATTATTTTTATTGCCTTTTAGTCCTTTTATATCTGATTAAATATTTCATTCAAGGTGAGTTGCAACTATCTGTTGATGTATAGTGTTGTCTAGTAACTGTTTATGTTTAGATTAGTACATAGTGGCATAATATGTAGAATTTTGTACATTTTAATGGAGTGAATGGATGTATTGTGCAGGAATATTAACTTTTGTTAATTAATTAAGGTGTTGGGCAAATAACTGACATAAAATTAATGGTTTCATTCAAAGGTGACAACAGAAGTGGATATGATAGTCTTACTTTTTCATGTAATTTATGATGTAGATCTTATTATAAATTTTGGGATTATGTACATTCAAAGACATACAAATCCAAAGCCATTACTAGGATATCTTCTGGGCTCATAGATTGGAAATACAGCAAAATGTAAGATTATGTAGCAGCTCAACTTAAGTGCAAAAGAATGTCATATCAACATCTTTTTGTCCCAGGGATATTCATGAAATGCTTGTTTATGTACAGTATTGAATCATAAAGTGGCTAAAATTGCAATACTTTTTTACTTCTTAACCAAATTAAGATGACCAAAGACTTCTAAAATTCACATCATTGGAAGTGATGTCCACTTCGAGAACTAAAGACCTTGTGTCTTATTTTACTGTATTTTATTGGAAAGAAGTGCATGGTGGAAAAACCGAGTTTGACCAGATTTTGAAAATCAGACAATTGGTAATTTTTACGGCATACCGTAAAAATCGAATCGGTGCTGTAAAACGTAATACTCACTTTATCCGGCATGCCGGAAAATTTGAATTTTCCAGCATCCTGGTCGGATTTACTATTATCCGGCATGCCGTTCTTTCTGAGGGAATACGGTAATCAAAATGCAATGTTGGATAAGTCTTCTAAATTGAATGCGTAGCTAATTAAAAGTAAACTAGAAAGTCATTAGGAGTAAGTCAGGTTTCTGCTACCAGGTGGTTTATTCCTGCAGGCTAGTTAATTTTCCATCTTTCTTTTCTGCCGCCTCTTCGGTAGAATCACTCTTCACTGCATTTAAATCTTTGGTTCCTTCAACGACCAGCTGTGTGTGGCATAATGCCAGGCATGAGAAAAAGCTGTTTTAAAAACTTGGCCGTTACTTGGCTGTTATCATTTTTATTAATATACTTGTTTTGATCAGCAATGCAGCACCTCTGGGCTGAAAACAAAGGCTCCAGCAAAAGGAGTTAAAGACTATGAAAAAAAACAACTTTTGAATGAACCTTTTGTTGAAATCTCTGAGGTTTATTCCTGCATATGCATCCTGGTTGATTGTTTGGGAAAATGTTGCAATCTGATTATAGCTAAGTTCTAGAGGTTCTTAGACGAGCCTATTGTTAGCTAGCTAGGATGAAAGCTGTTGTAAAGTTTTATGTTGCATTTTTAAATAGAGGTGTTGCAATTCCTGATTGTGAACCCTAGCTTTAATCCAAATCCTGTTCCTGGATAACCATTCACAAATGTTTCCTTTAACCCCTTTTGCTTTTTAGAATTGTAGTTTGTTGGAAACAATCTCTCTTTTTCATGTGATTTATAATTCTTTCTTTTTCCCCCCTTTTTTAATTAAATAATAATTATCTTTATATCTTTTTAAACCATGTTACCATCACACTGGTACTTTTTTAACTATATGACAGTGACTGGTACTATACCCTCATTCATTTTGTTATTGCCATCATCATTGTAATAACACATTTAGGTCAGGATTTTAATATAAACTTTTTAAATTAATTGATTATCAATACAAACAGACCATTTGTGAATGGTCCCTGGAATTTTAAAAAAAAAAAAACAAACAACAACCTCATTAAACTGCCATTTTAATTTTGTTAATAAAAATAAATTACATTCAAACAACTAAAAGTTTGGTCAGTTGTTTGTGGAATTGCATATTTTATTTACAGCAGCTGATTATAAGCTTAGAAAACTAATAATGTTCTGATTAAAATAAAGATTCTCATGTGATAATGTTTCTTGTTTAAAAATCCACAGAGATTAAAACAGCAGGCACAAATTGAATCAAGTGCAAATGATGAGCTCGGTGGTGTAAGTATAAACCAAGAGAGCATAACACATATATATGAATATATTTCATATATATTTCATATTTTTTAGTTTATTGCATATTATTATTATTATTATTAGTATTATTATTTCATTTACTTTATTTGGCCTGTTTGAGCCATTTTATTTATTTATTTTCCATTTAAAGCACGCATTTATACATTTTTATCATTCTACTTGATTCATGCACTTTTTCAAATTTGAATCTATTTATTCTCGGTGATAACTTCGACTTATTGATCTAAGAAAGTCAAATTAATGTTTGATGATGGGAATAGTATTGTCAAGTGTAACGTCGGAGTTTTGACTGATTGGGTAAATAGATTTGTTCTTTAGTTCAATCTCGCAAACCAAGGATGTTGTCACTCAAAATATAGACATAAAGGAGAGTAGACTTTAGAATTCCATGTTTTTTTCTTTTGCCAAATTTCATTTTAAGCAGTAAACAGTTGGATAGAGTGCAAAACCATTGTACGTACAATTTAAAAAGAAACTAAAAACAATACGAAGGTATGGAAAATATACACACACACAAATATTTTAAAGGTTCTAGGAAAAAGGTTTATTGTTTTGTGTTAAACTGTTATTTGGATCTTAATAAAAAAAAAGAAATCTAAAAGAAATTTAGGGTTTCCTGTATGCTTCACTGTGTTGCGAATTGTAGGCTTCTCTGTGTGGCAAAATGTGGGCTTCACTGTGTGGCAAAATGTGGGCTTCACTGTGTGGCAAAATGTGGGCTTTACTGTGACAAAATGTGGGCTTCACTGTGTGGCAAAATGTGGGCTTCACTGTGTTACGAGTTCACAGATGCAACACAGTGAAGTGGGTGTTGATATGAAATAAGGACTTTTCTTTACATTAATTAGCGTCCAAACAACGGCTTAATGAAAAATAAACTTGTTCCTATCACATTTAATGAAGATAATGAATGAAAACATTATTTCATCAACAATATTAAAACAATTTGTCTTTGTTTATCGAGACAAAACGGTTAAAATATCCCAATTAATTGATTGAAGAAACAAATGCAGTTAGCATGATTTGTGCATCATTGTGGCTAAATGATTTACTACAAATTGTGAATGTATATGCATACATTTGTGGCAAATGTTTACATGAAACACTGACAAATGGCTATAATAATAAAAAAAATAATGAAGGTGTAAAAAAAGTTAATTATTTGCCATGGAAACTGGAGTTATAAATATTTCTAATGTCATCATAAAGGTGTTCCCTATCCCAGAAAACAGTACCATAATAATCTTGTTTAATTATAGTGTTAAGATAAAAAATAATAATTAGAGGTGTCAATGGGACTTGGGACTTTGTTATGTTGTATTACTGAAAGCATTGCAATATGGTATGTAAAGGTAGGCTCACACTTGGTTCTGAGTTCTGACTAGACATAATCCAAGCTAGTTGTCTCATTGCTTCAACAAAATATCCTGTGAGGATTGAAATTTGAATGTCAACTCTTGTGAATGCAATCTCATTGATTTAAATTTTATTGAAAACATGCAACCTCTTGGGCTATAGTTTTTCAAGTATTCAAAGTATTCAAATTATTCAAAGTATGAAACTACCTTTATGGTTTTTTGGTTAGTTACAATTGACCAATTGTATTAAAACTGATGACTGATGAGGCCTGCAATAGCCAGTAATTTTATTCTGCAAAGTCTGCAATAAATACCAAAGTTAAATCTAAAACCAAAATAGTGGAGGCAAATCTGAAATCATGTTTATTTGCTACATTGTATATTGGCTACTTTTGATACAAAGTCTGACCTTTTGATGTGACCTGCAGAGCAGTTTATTGACTGCCTGTTCAACTAAGACTAAGACATGAATTAAGCTTTGGTAATAAGATTTCTAGACTTGATGTGAGGAAATAATGTTAAGTTTAGGTTAGTTCTCATTGTCATATTCCTGTGTGTGTGGTTAATTCTATCTTCTTTTCCTTTTCCAACTTCATCTTGCATCTTTATGGTTGCTTCAAAGGCTATTAAAAGCAGGCAGGTATGTCAAGAAAAGGTTTAAATATATTTTAACCAACTGAACGAAAAAAATAATTAAAACCATTGGTCAGTTTTAATTCTTTTTAAGATTAATTGATTTATATTGGAATTTTATTTTTATTTGTGGTAAAAAATTCCAATTCTTTAAAATCTGTAGATGTGAGTAACACCAAATAAAAAGGTAAAACAGTTTAAGCTAAATAATTCACTTACTTTTTTTACAACTTCTATTTGTTATGAAAAATATTATTATTATTTTTACATGGATAATTTGTAAGGACCAACCTTTTGCAATTGGGATTTAATTAGATTTCTAGGTGAATTTTTTTCTTCACTTGATTAATCTAATTATGTGAAATAATTATAATTAAGATTTCCTTACAAATTTTTTTTAAAAAAAAACAAATTTGTTTAAAAATCTTTTTCCTTCCACTTTGAATCCTGTTTGCTCTTGAATGAATTAGATTTGTGTTATTGCATTGTTTTTTTCTCCTCTCATCTCAAAGTTTTGAATATTTATTTCAATATAAATAATTTATTTATTTATTTCGTGCATGCAACTTCTAAGCACTCATGATAATTAAATTTAAAAAAAAAAAATATTCTAATTTTTATTTAAAAAAAAATTGAAATATAAAAATGCATGTAACTAAAAAAAAAAAAAATTATTAGAAATGAAATAAAAAAAAAATTAAAAAAAATTTTTTTACAACAAAGTTTTGTTTTGCAGAAATTTTTGAATTTTTTGGTTGATTTTTACAGGATTTTAACGAGAGTTTCCAGATCTTGCACGCCGGGCGTGCGCTACGAATCCTTCGCCTTGCCAAGCTACTTAGCCTCGTACGTCTCTTGCGCCTTAGTCGCCTTGTCCGCTATGTCAGCCAGTGGGAAGAAGTCTACGTAAGTTCAATCAACACCGTACTACGATACAACATTAATAAAAACAAGTGCTTTTCATTATAAAGCGCAATCGCCATTGTTTGGACATGATTTGAGAACATTTTTTGAGTGGTCATTCAAATCAATTTCTAAACAATTCAATAAATGGCGATTTTCTATGCAAAAATGCAAATATTAAAGTTCTGACGCGTGACATTTCGTATGAACAAAATTTTTTTAAACTCCTGTGGGAATTTTGTGTACAAATGGTCTGCAATATTGCACTCTGAGTAAGGTAAAGAGGCATAAAAGCTCAAGCACTTAAGTGGACACTCTAACACTCTTGGGAAAAAGCGGTATACTACGCTCTAACACGAAATTCTTACAAATCGCTGAAGAATTGCAGCGAAACTGGCAAATAAGTGAGCTAGTAGTCAATTTACGTAGCAAACTAGCCCAGAAAACCTCGCGAAGAAGGCGGATAGTCTCTTGAATATGTAAAACGTGACATTTAGCCGAAAAGATTGCGCATTTCTGGGCTGCTGCGCGCAACTATAAAACAGTCATTAGCAGTGCGTTCTATAAAGGGAAATAAACATATTAAGAGTGAGAGCGGCAAAATGGCTCACTTAACTCACTTGATGCTGCAGAATTGAGTTACACTAAGACATTTGTGAAACGCTTTCATTTAAGTGTTTTTTTTTTATGTTCACTCTGGGCCTCGAGTCTCGAGTAAAGATTTTCCAGGGGTGCAAAAGTTGCTCCCTGTAGGATGTGCGATTCTGTTAGAATAAATTGAAATCCCATTTGCTTTTTCCAACATGGGAATGGAAATCAGTGTGGCATTACATCTTCGCGCAACCCGGGTAGGGCTTCTTTGTCTATCAAAGTTATGGCGCTCCTATCAAATTGATGCTGGCAAAATGCCTGCCTGCCTGCCTGCCTGCCTGTATTCACTCTGCTGGACCTGGACGGACTGGGTCAACACCACCAATCAAAAGTTGGATGCAGCGGCAAAGCAGTGCTGCGTAATTGGTTGGATGGATTTAAAGGAATGATGTCATTTCCTGCCGATGTGGGATTGAGTTTTCGTCAGTTTGGAAATGTGCCATGAATGAGTAGACGAATCATATGTCAGTCGTTTAATGTTTTGCAGATTAGATTGCGGCTAAGGGGATGGGGAAGAGAGAGAGAGAGAGAAAGAAAGCTGTTACGCTATTGCCAGCTCGCTGCAAGTTCAACTTAACAGTACCGTAATTGGCTTTAATGAAGTTTTGGGTAATGGAAATGATGATTACTTCGAAAAGGGCAACTTGATGCGTGGTACCACTTTCATTTACATGCAGCCGTATTAGTAAAATACTCCGCTAATAATGGTTTAATGAGTTTGAGATAATAATAAGCAAAAAATATTTGAGAAAATGAGATAAAACTTGAACAAAAATGTGTGTTTCTGCATTTTTAAAATATTTTTTAATTTTTGTAATTTGAAATATGAAACTGAGTTACATAGTAAAAAAATTGAAAAAATGAATAAATTTTTCATAAATGAAATATGATCTTTAATTTAAATTTTAAACAGTCGGAAAATAGAAGAATAATTTAATTTAAGTGTAGATATTATGGATTTGAAGGAAAATGCAGTGGCAGAGTATCTTGTAAAAATCAATATTTTCTCCTTCCTTTTTATTCCGTTCTTAGTTTATCTCACTGTATGATCTTATGGTGGTAAGTATAAATGGGAGTTTGCTGCACCTGAGGCTCCGTTGCTCAAAATGGGCAAAATAATGGCAAGGCAAATATGGAATGTTTGATTGCATCAAAGGAAACAAATCATCAACGCCAAGCTTTTTGAAAGGATTAGGCCATGCATCAATCATTCATCGTTTAATGAAGGGAAGATTTCTACACTTGGATGCCTCAGCTGTTTCAGTTATTGACATAAAGCTCATTACATCACGTCATTAGCACAACTTTGCTTTATGGTTAGAGGAGAAAGAAAGATGGTTGTAACGATTTAATTATTTCTCTCTCGCTATGATATTTGACAAGTTAATCGTAGCAAATAATTTTTTAAATATTTAAACCAAATCAAAATTTTATAACCATCCTGAGTTAAAAGGAAGTATCGTGACAAAAATGTCGTCATGATTTATAAAAGTCATGCTCATAAGTTACTTTAATATAATTGCTACCAATTTACTTCAGTACTTCCTTTTGTGCTTTAGGTCATATCGTAATATAACGAGCAATTAAACTAAAATTGTAAGTCTTATTGACTGGGATAGTATGCTAATTGGGATTGGTTTATTTTTTTATGTAGTGGCAGTCATTTCATTTTTGGCGATTATTACATTTTCTGAATTGATTGTCAAAGCTCAATGAACGTCAGAAAAGTGACTTTTTATTCCAATATTTCATATAGCCAACTTATTTTTTTCCGAATTATTAAACAAACACACCACCTGATTTGGTATCAAATAATAAGCACCGTCACAATAGGTGCATTCAGGAACTAAAACTTGTCAAAAACGAGTTTTGAGAGTGGTTAGTTTTGTGTGTGTTTTGTGTATGTTTTGTGTATAATTCTGAGTGTGAAAATCTGAGGCACGTTTTAGCTAAGTTTTAGGCAACTTTTAGCTTCGTTTTACCTTCTATCACATGACTTGAAGCAGTCATGTGACGTCTAAAACAAATGGCGTCGATCTAACTCTACAACAGTAGAGTAGATGCTGCGCAGACGAGTGCGCAATTGTAAGACACAACTCGTGTCTCGTGAAACGCTGGAATTGTAGCGTTTCCTAAAAGGCGTGTGCATGCGCGTTTCTTGGCGTAAACTTAAACGTTTCCGGAAATGACTACACATTTCAGGAAACGAAACGAAGGAAACGACTAAAACATGGAAATGTTTTAGTTCCTGAATGCACCTATTTCTGAGTGTGAAAATCTGAGGCACGTTTTAGCTACGTTTTAGCTTTGTCTTAGCTTCTATTACTTGACTTGAAGCAGTCATGTGACTTCTAAAACAAATGGCGTCGACGAGTGCGCAATTGTAAGACACAACTCGTGTCTCGTGAAACGCTGGAATTGTAGCGTTTCCAGAAATGACGGGAAACGAAACGAGGGAGACGACTGAAACATGAAAATGTTTTAGTTTCTGAATGCACCTAATATAGTTGAACGCTTCCACAGGCACAAAGTTTTAAAGAAATTTTAAAAGTTTCATTGGCATGGGAATTTTGTGGATATAATATTACTTATAAATTCTATTTGATTTAATATTAGTTTGTGTACAGTATGGTTGTTAAGAAGTTGAGCAGTTGCTGTCAAGTCACTTTTATTTGTTGATTTAACTTAATTAGCATTCTACATCAATCATGCTGAAAGTTAAGAATTTTTCAATTGATTTTTTCCTTCTTTCTAACTTACAAGTTAGAATGCAGCTTTTGTTTCAGCAACAAAAGACACATGGATCTAATTGATTTTTGGAAATTACTTTTTCTTAGAAATTTTTTGTTTTTACTTGAAATTTAACTTTACTGCAGAGTAATGTATGGCTGTTGGGCAGGAAATTTTAAAGGAAATTAAATTGGTTTAAAGTATAAACTGATTTCAAGATACAAGTAGTAAGCTAAAATTTTTCTAAGAATTTTTTATGCTGTTTTAAATCTTTCTAATGGTGATAGAATCTTAATTAGGTTTTATTTGGGAAAAATCCCAAGTATTATTTGATTGCTTTTATTCGGAAAATTAAATTCAATATAAGTGTGGTTGTGTGAAATATAAAAAATAGAATGTAATTTGTGGTAGAAGTTTTATCAAATTTTCCACTGTGGAAGGAAGGAAATTCATTAGTTTTTTTTTAAATATTTTTCTTTCCACACTTTGCCTAAGATAATTTTTTTAAATTTCATACCTTGTTTTCTGCAATCAGATTGAAATTTCATCCATGCTTGACTGGGGCCTTAAGGGAAGGTTTGTAATCAAATTTGTTTTCTCATGGCTTGTTTAGTTAGCGAGGAAAAAGTTGCTTTAACAAGGGGGCAATGTTGGAAGTGCGTGTTGACTACGTCATCCGCATGTGTCGCATAGACGTATTGAAATACGTCATGCATCATCTGTCAATCACTGATTGGCGGACTTGCCACGTCCACCTGACGTGCACCTAAGGATCCTATGTAAGGACCGCATTTTTATTAAATTATATAACAAAAATGCGGTTCTTACATAGGATCCTTTAACTAAGAGTAATTATTTAATTTAAATAATTACTCTTGTTAGTCTTAACCCTCAAAGCCCCATCCTATACCACAATTGTGACCAGCTGCAGTTGTGAATACAAATTTTTTTAAAATTTTTTTTAAAAAATCTGAAATTTGCAGTAGCTGTTAAGAATATGCATTTACATTTTCTGAATTAATTTCATTGCAATCAGGCATAAAATAAAAAAGTTATTGTAAAAAGAAAAAACGATCCCCTTAAATTCCCAGCTTAAGTTTTTGGTTGTTTTCACTGCAAATTTTACTCTAGTGAGAGCGCTTTTAAAATATAGCGCCCCCTATATATAAACTACATAACCATACACAGCATTAACCCTTCATCTTTGAAACACATGGTCAACTGAGTTAATGTGAAACTAATTTCAATTTAAATTAAGTTGATATAGACAATTGTTATTATAAATAAATGATTAAAAACACCTTGCATGCTGTTTAAAACAACATTTTGACCGCATGTCTTGATTATTACAATTGGTGACACCTAGTGTCGGTTGGAGAAACCCTGGTAACAGTACTAAAGCGCTTCAAAGCAGAGACTCCAAATGGTCACAATTGTGACCATTAATCGGGCTCTACGTTGTTCCAAAATTTCAGGGCTTTGAGGGTTAACTTTAAACACACGTGTCATCTTTCTTTTCTTCTGCAATTTTCACATTGTTGTTGAATAATAACAACAGGCAAATGGGAAAATTCAACCCGACAATTTTTAGCTGTTACAAGAATGTGCAAATTAGCTGCTTATTACGAAAAAGAATTCAAGCTGAATAATTAAATACGTTTAATTAATTTTTTTTCGGTTTGAGTTAAATATTACGCCACAAAAGCTGTCTGTGATGTTTTTTTGTTTTTTTTTTATATTATTTTGTTTATTTATTGTTTGGTATCTCAGCAGTTGCACATCTGGTTTTTGGGAAAATGTGAAACCTTCAGACCTAACGCAGATTTTATCTGAGGAGAAAAAAAAACTAGAATGACAAGAGACATGTCATCAGTATCAGATTCAAAAAATCTAATAATTAAAACCCTCAGTGAGAAAGAATTGATTTCCAAAATTTATTCAACAAAATGAATTATTTCTGCTTTAATGGGAGTTTTAAAAGCAATTTGAGCCTTTTCTCGTTCTTACATTGTGACGATTGCAGACATTGCAACCACAAACAGTTGGGTAGAGAAATATTGGTTTCTTAAATTGACACTGGGTACTGCGGTTGACACAACGTTTATGTATCATTTTTATGTCGCAAATGGAAAAAGTGTCCGTTTAATAACTTAGCGAGATCACAGTTGGTGTTTTATCTCATTAAGCACCTTGGTTTCGAAACGGGGATTAATTATTCAAAGGGTTTACTTATCTCAGCTTTGTAGCTGATTAGTATTGCTTGAGTTTATTTGGATTGGATGTGCCAAAATGTTGCAGACCATTGGATTTACAATTAATGAAGTTAAGACTTTTTTGGTTCTATATATGTACTGTATACCTATTATTATTTTTTTTTTTTTTTTTTCTGTATGATGGCATTGCGTGATGCGACTCATTTATCTTCCTAATAATCAATTTCTCTTATTGAACACTTTTTTTTTAGATTATGACTGCTGCCCTTGGAATGCCTGCTGTCCAACAGCTAGGAATACATGTAAAATTTAAATAAACAAATTGATCCAAGCCTTTTCATAATACATCGAGCATTAGATCATCTCTTTTTTCTCATTTTCTATGTCTTTTTGTCGTTTTTTTTTTTTTTTTGTGTGTTTTAATCGTGTTTGTTTACTCTTTTTTCTTATCTTTTTTAATCGGAACTTTTTCACTTGAGCATGCACCACTTTACTGGAAATACTGTCTTTTTGAGAAAATATGAAACCACAAATCCTGAACTAATTTAGCCAAAAAAAAACGAAAAGAAAAAAAACACTTAAAAAATTTGGGCCATTATTTATTTCAAGCACTAACCCCACACAAATTTGCTTGTTGAATCCAACTCAATCATCCGATAAACAAACAACCAATAAAGAACACTGATTGAGGCATCCTGGATTTAGTAAGACTACATTAACTTCTTCTGGACAAGGATATGTCTATGTGATATGCTTTTATTGGAGTTAAACAACATCTGTTGCTATGCGTAACAAGAGTTTTACTCAAGCCAACTCTTGAGATAAATTTTTTGTGTTTTGGACTTTCTCTTATATATAAAAACTATAAAACAATACACAAACTACACTGGTCCCGTACATTTTTATCGATTTCAGATAAAAAGAACCAAAAACTGCCTACTAATAAATGTTTTTATGATTTTTGGCTCGGCGCTCCATCAAGCGTAGTTTACCTTTAAGAATCCTCATTTGGCTTTAGTCCTTTTTTTTTTTTATTTGTGTATGAAATTGGATTGTGTTTTCGTAAAAGGCGTTTCCGGTAAAGTATTTTCAAGAATGTTTTTCACTATCCTGCACCGGAAGTGACATTTTTTTTACAATCTCAATATGTTTTTTCACTCTTTTCTCAGTCAATGGCATCTTTTCAAATGTTTTTTCTTTTCTTTTTCATATCTTATATATATAGTATAAATTTCCCGCATGATTTTTTTAAATTTTATTTGTGATTTTTTAATTTTTTTTTTTTGGTAAAATGTTATTACCGTAGGAGTTTTTTGATTTTTTTGATTTTTTTTTTTTTTCCTCTTTTTTGTGCGATATGCAGGGCTCACCTGAAGCATATAGACATTTAGTGGAAATGTCGATATAATTTTTTTTTAATTTAAATTAATCCCATACTTTCTTGCATTTTTTTACTGTAATATTATTATTTAAAATACATACCGTAACGGAAACAAAAACACCTATATACCCTCCATTTTCACTTATACTTTGCCTCGTTAGGTGCGTAAGTTTCATTTTTTTTTTTAAAAAAAAAAAAATCTAAAATTTAAATTTCATAACTTTTCCCTCATATTTTATTTTTATTAATTTTCCTTATTTATTGCATTGGAAATTGTAGTTGCATTGCAAGTGATGCATGAAATAAGTCTTAAATTTCAATTTATTATTATTAAATTCAGAATTTTATTTATTTTTTTTTTTTTTAAAAAAATCTATAAATTCCTAACTAATTAGATCTAAGAAGTAGAAATTAAGAGAACTTGCGCACTTGTGTGAGGGAAAGTATAACCTTTTGTTCTTTTTATCATTTTTCTCGCTTTTAGATCATGCAGACAAACAGAGATGGCTCGAGAAAGGTCCAGAAAGCCCTGCATAAGCGCACGCCAAAGTACCTCATTCTCAAGGTAACTTCCCATGCGGAGGTTTTGCTTGGCTCCTTGTTTAAGCAAATTGGATAGGGAAAATAAAATCAAAATTTTTTATAATAAAAAAAAAAAAAAAAAAAAAAAAAATAAAAAAGAAAAAAGCAGAGGTAAAATGCGTGAGAGGGAGGAGGATGAAGGTAATTCACCATCAGAGGGACCCTGAAGCAGAGAAAGAGTGACAAAAATGAGTGCATTTGTCTCGTCAAATGTTGCTTTACTTATCTCGCATTTTTACAGCAATTTTTTCCACTTCGCCTCCTTCTGGTTTAAATGTTGGAAAAGATTTTTGTTTTTTTAAATTCTTGCATAATAATTGCATGGACTTTTTATTCAATTCTTCACTCCTACCTCCCACAATTTTTGCTTGGCTTTTATCTGTTTTATTTCTTTTGTTAATTTGTTATTTACATTCTATTTTCTTGATTCATTTCTTTTTCCACGATTTAAAAAACCTTCCTAATCCTTATTTCGACATTTTGTTTTTCAGTTTTTAATTTCAGGATGGTAATAATTTATTTTAATTCCATTTTGTTTTCATTATATTTGATTTTCTATTGTCAAATTTATTTTTATATTAAAAAACGAAGGATATGAGGATTGATTATTGGTAAAATGAACCCTCATTTCCACTCTTTTTATTCTATTTTAATCTCCCAAACAGGTACGACAAGTTGGGAAGAGTCAAGCAGATTATTAATGTTTATTATTTAATTTTAATTTTGTTTTCGAGTTCTACGGAAGTCTGATATTATCATCGTCTTTTTTTTTTTTCTTTTTAATTGCAGTTCTTGAACATGGCAAGCGTATTCATGCGCATCATGAACTTGGTCTGCATGATGCTTCTCATTGGTCACTGGAGTGGATGTCTCCAGTTCCTCGTTCCCATGTTACAAGGTTTCCCTTCTAATTCCTGGGTGGCTATCAATGAACTCCAGGTAAGATTGATCGATGGTGCCAATTTGCGAATTAAATGCGAATTTGAATAAAATAAAATAAAAAAAATAAAAAATCTGTTGGATTAACGCAACAACTAACTCTGATTTATTCATTGCTCATTGGTTTATATGGGAAGGGAAAACTGCGGCAAACGAACGCACGTGTACATGTGCCAGCTCATGCAGGCGCCACATGCTCAGATAGATTCGTTGAACAACTCTAATCAGCCTAATCAGGAAAAATTGACTGATATCTTCCACTGCTGAAAAAGTTGATTTCTCACAATAAAACTCAACATTTTCTTCTTTTCTGCTTTTGTGGGTTTTGTAAATGTCACATCGAGGTTCGACAAATCGAAGTTGCGGGGGTGCAGTGATCGACTCCTTCAGACAAGCGTGTAATTCCACGTGAGGTCGCTAGTAAGGTCCCGTGTAATTTCACCTGGAGGCTGCATGTAGGGCCGCCAGTACTGTTGAAAAAGCAACTTTTGTTTACACTTGAACAGCAAGTCATTTATGCAGTTGTGTTGTTTCTTTAAAATCTAATTGGGGGTGCATTGTTTGATTGATCAATCATTTACAATCGGTGTATTTAGAAGCGACGGTAGTCTAATGGTATGTTATTAGGGTTTGGAAATTGTAGGGGAGTTAATTGCACTTGCTATTTGTTAATGCAGCATACAAAATAAAGTGACAATTGGAAAATCTTGTTTCGCTTTAATTGGGTTTTCTATTTTTAATTTTTATTTTTTTTTAGTGAGGTCTAGATGTTCTCAAGTGGGTTTAAGTGTTACATCTCATATTTCTTTTTTTTCTTTTTTTTTTAGTTTTATCAGAGTGCTGCGTATTGATTAGAAATAATGCTCATTTATTTATAAGAGACCTTTTAACAACTGGTAAAATGCCAACTTTTATTTTAAATCTGATTTGAGTGAGTTGCCAATGTTGTACTTGTTTCAGAACTTGTAGATTTACATTAATCAAGAAAAAAAAAAA
>JH432114.1:475946-604859 GCA_000239455.1 Strigamia maritima
AATGTCCTAAATCGACAAAAGAAAAATAAAAATAAATTAATTTTAAAAAAACAACCCAGCCCTGTGCCGAAGTCCGGATCCGCAATGTCGAAGTCCCGGCCCGTGTGCCGCCCTGCTATGTCGACAAAAGAAAAAGAAAAATAAAAATAAATAACAAAAATAAATAACAAAAAATTAGTGAAAAATAAATAACAAAAAATTAGTGAAAAATAAATAACAAAAAATTAGTGAAAAATAAATAACAAAAAATTAGTGAAAAATAAATAACAAAAAATTAGTGAAAAATAAATAACAAAAAATTAGTGAAAAATAAATAACAAAAAATTAGTGAAAAATAAATAACAAAAAATTAGTGAAAACTAAACTAGAAGAAATTATTATACAGTAGAAGATTAGATAGCGGTAATAAATAGTACAAACTAATTAATCCAAAACATTAATTGTAGATAGAAAAAAATGTAAATTAGTACGTAGCGGCTAAAAAATAGTATAAACTAAAGTAGAAAATGTAAATCACAGTAGCTGAATTAAGTAAAAGTTGACCGATAAATAAAATTAAAGTTATTTTCGGAATTAAAGTTATAGTGAAAACTATATTAAAGAGAGAAAATGTGAAAACAAACTCAATAACTCACCTCGTTGACCGTTACCCGACTTGGCGATGGAAAAACCTGTAGAAAATTAAAACAAATAAAACATCATAAATTAGTAAAAGGAAATTAACCTATCATAAAAAAAACTAATAAGAAATAAGAACAAAGCTTAAAATTCAGCACCGCAAAATGTCTAACCAAATTAACAATTATATAAACAAAAATGGAGGCAAATATGCGTGCAGAAAACTAAAACCTAATCAAAATTCAAACTTCATCGAATTCAAATGACGAGAAGCAAAGTGTTATAAAACATTAAAAGATAAAAAAAAATCATCTAAAATAAAATGTAAATTAACGCACACCAGTTGCAATTTGCATTGTGATGACTCAGATTGACAGACAGTGCTGCCATCCGCCAGCGTCATTATTTCTCCTGTCGGCTTCACATCGCGTGTCCGGCTCCAGAGCTCATCGCTGCATAGGAAAATCTGAAAATACAAGTTTCATCATTAGGTATGTATAAAATTAAGTTATTTTCTAAGTTCTTTTCATTAACATTTTCTTTTTTTATTTTATTTTAGGGATTTGTTTTGGATACGCCAAACTGGACAAACTGCGCAAAAAAGGGAAGTTTAAAATATTCAAAAAATAATTTAAAAAAATTGATTTTGTAATTATTTAAAAAAGAATAAAAAAATAATTTTTTTTACACATATTCAATTTTATTTTTTAAAAAAAACAAATTTACATCAAAATATAAATAACAAAAAATAAAAAAAATCGAATTTGCAGCAATTAAAAAAAAACAAAAAAAAACAACCAAAAGAACAACCCCTCGAAAGACAAGCTGAAAAGGTCAGCTTCACGGTATAACGAATCCCAAAATACTCGGTTAAGATTCACCAGCCTTCGTATAAAAGTAACGGTGGGGCCCAGATGTGCGCGGGTCTGGGCCCTGGATATATTATACCTCAACATTGTGTCCTCTTCAGAGTTCTTCAGAGTTCTTCCACGTTGAATGTTCCTGGCCTAGAGAAAATAAAAAAATTAATATTAATTAAGTGTATAAGTGAAGTATAAAGTCTTGAAACAAAATAAGCACTCCAGCAAAATAGTCAAATAAAATAAAAGTAAATGATAAAATGATAAAATATTACGCGCAAAATAAACGCGATAAAATATTTTAATAAAATGAATAAAATAAACGCGGTAAAACATTTGAATAAACTAAAATGAAAGCAAACGGTAAAACTAAAATGAAAGCAAACGGTAAAACTAAAATGAAAGCAAACGGTAAAACTAAAATGAAAGCAAACGGTAAAACTAAAATGAAAGCAAACGGTAAAACTAAAATGAAAGCAAACGGTAAAACTAAAATGAAAGCAAACGGTAAAACTAAAATGAAAGCAAACGGTAAAACTAATTGATATCAAATGAAAGCAAACGGTAAAGTAAAACTAATTGATATTAAATGAAAGTAAACGGCAAAATAATCTCAGATAAATTAAACTAGTACAAAACTTACGAAACGCTGCTTTCTCCGTGCTCTCTGAAACTACTTTCACTTTGAATACTTAATTAGCTGGAGCAGAATTTTCGCGGAATTTTCTGCCACCTGGTATCACTAGCAACAACTACAAATAAAAAAATTTCATTTCAACAGCAAATTAATTAGTTAGAAGAAAAATTATTACAATAAAATTATGTCAAAAATTGAAAAAACTGTTTTTTTTATCTTCAAAACAAAACAACGAACTAGCGACGGAAATCGGAGACTGCGAATGAAATTCTCTATTCTTCTCGAGAGATGGCAGAACGATTGATTCGGCGCAGTTGGCTCCAATTCCAAATTCCCCAACGAACAAATTAAAATCAAAATAAACAGAATAAACAGCATTCGGTGCTCTCTTGTAAACTGGTTTGGATCAGAAAAATAAAAATAAAATTTAATTATCGGTAATATCGGTCTGCAAAAAACAGCAAAAACAACAAAAAAACAGCAAAAAAACAGCAAAAATTAATGCAGTTCATTAATTTTTACTGTTTTTTGAAAAAATACTTCATACAATTTTCCGACTTTGGTCGGAATTCGAACCCACGACCTCAGCCATCAGAGACAAACAACTATACCACTCGTTTTTCAGTGACACACTGAAAGTGCCCATAAGTTATCTCTTATGATATTGACTTCGCTGTTTTTTTGTTTTTTTTAAAAATTCTACCTTGGCCAAAATTCGAACCTGAGATCTTAGTGACCACGACCTAACCACCAGTCCACCGCAACTTACACAAAATTCCATTTTACTCACTTACAATTTACAATTCGCGAGGTTAGTTTCAGTGCTGATTTATATCTTCATCGTCTATTTTTAAAAAAATAATAATAATAATATGAAATAAAATATTGCAATTCAATTTTATTTACTTTTCTGGAACTCTGCATCCGAGATGTTGTGGTCACAGAAACACCAAATAAACAATACGTATCGCGACATTTTCATCCAGATCTAGGAATTTGCTGCAGGATGCTGGAATGTTGCAAAATGTCAGATTTTGTTAATGGATTTGCACTTTGCAGATACATTATCTTTTTTAAAAGTTTGAACGCCAAATGGCTATGTGTGTTGAGATTTGTTATGTATACCTTGGACGAATTCGTTAGAGTGAATTGGAATTTCTAGCTGAGGGCGCCATCTATTGTTACGCGCGCAAACTATTACGAAGACTGAAACAATGGATGGCGCCATCGGCTAGATATGAATTTTGATGAGTTCTTGATAGTTACGTGCTAGCGCTTGATTGATTTTGCTAAATTATACTTAAACACCAATATTTTATTCTTTATATTTTTATATTACATATGGCTATTTCCCGAATACCTGGTTCATTTAATTTTAAACCAATTTGTGTTCAAGCGCGAAACGTCCACTTGTTCATCGTTTGAGATTCCTTTGGCCTTGTTGGGCTGATTGCGATACCAATTGTTAACCAAATTACTCATATCGAGGGTTGTGGGTTTTGGCGTTGTGGTACTTGGCCGGGGATCGTGATAAACTGCATAAATTCCACTACCATATCTGTTACCGTAGTAGTACGGTACAAAATCGAGTTTGTTTCTAATCTAAGTTAGATAAATGTTTACCTCGAATATTGCTACTGTACAGTACTGTACTTACTTTCGTTATAACTGGAGAGAAAAAATATAAACCAAAAAAACAAAATCTGAATGTTTGATTTTTGCTATTAAATAATTATAAGAATTACCTAAGGAGCTCGCATTAAAAAGCACAGATGGACGTGTAATCCTAGTTACAATTGATTCGTACATCGATGGAAGTGTTCGGTTTAAGCTCTCACTTAATGGAAGTAGTCTATTTGATGTGTACGTACGAATTCTTGATTTTAGATTCGAGTGTGGTAACGTAACTCTTCGCCTTCCTCCTGTGGCCAAGCTTTCCTGCATAACAATACAGCTGAAAAACACTACTGGTAACCAGAATGTCATTATAGCAGTAGTTTTAGTTGTCATAACTCTTGGCAACGTAGTCCAGACTCCTTATTTACTGAAATACAAAAATTATTCTTTGTGATGCGGCAGCAGGAACTTGGAAATGTCAACAGGAAGCAATTTGGCACAAAGAAAATTAACTTCCCTTTGGTGTTTTACACTTGTTATCATTTGTTTCTTGACATGGAAATTATGACGTCAAATTATTAAATCTGATTTGTGCGCGGAACACTAGATGGCGCTGTCGTCTCCCGCAAATAGGAGCAAACAAGTTTACATGCTGTTTACATGCTGAAGCTGAGGACTAGAGCCCTTTTTCTTTAAATTAATATAATGATATTACAGTAAATGAATATCCGCTTACCCGATTAATTTTCTGAAATCATCAAACCTCCCACCTTGGAAGACTAACTACTTTCGAAACGAAATAAAATTCGCTTATTAGCCAGAAGATTTCGACTACACTTAAGATTTTTAAATACTTTTAATATTTTTAAAATTACAAGTAAATTGACCAAAAGTTAAAGAAAAAAATTTTTTAAACTAGCTCGATATAATTTAAGAATTTATTCATGTGTACTGATTTTAATTTTTCTTATCTGGAGCATTCAAATTTTGGCCGAGTTTTTTATCCGTGCAAGTCTTTGTTTCAACTCATCCACATCAGATCCAGTTTTGGTCGAAACTGCATCTGAACTTTCACTTCTTGGAATTCCAATAGGAAAACTCATTGGCTATAAAAAAAAAAACCAAAAAATAAATAAATACACTACAACTTTGATTAGAAAATAATAATAATCACCTCTTCTTTTTTGGCATCTCCACCATGAAATAATGGCTCAGGTGGAGTTGCTGATCCCTTATTAAAAATTCCCGTATTTGCTTTGTCGTACTGCAAAAATAAAATTAATAGTACAATGTAATTTGAAAACTGTTTTCCTTTTTAAAAAATTTCTACCATTGTGTTATCGTAACCGCAACGAGCTCTGAGTACTTTGAGCCGTTCCATGTAGACCCCCACTGTTTCCTCTTGTGAATCACTCATCCTAATATGGGCGCTCACACTGTCCTCCGAGTTTTGTCTCGACGCAATTACAGGTGTCGACGTTGCACTACTCGATTGGCTTTCCCGGATGTTTTCGATCCCTTTTAATCCACGTTCGATATAATTCTGGAAGAACTGTGAAGATTTGCGAAGGAACGGCTCGATATCAGCTTCGGGGTGATTCCTCTTAAAATCGTACAAATCAGCAAGGCCCTGAAAATGAAATTAAAAAAATCACATTTAAATCTTTTAACTTTCATTTAAAAATTTATTTCTTCAAATTTACTTCTTTGGTGTATTCCTTCGATCCAATTTTCTTAAAAATCTCAGCTAACATTTCATGCGTGGTTTTCGATAATCGTTTCGGGCTCTTCCCCTGAAATATTCATTTATTAATTTATTTTATTATTGTTTATTATTTATTTAATTCATTATGTGTAGTTCAACAATTTAGAGTTCATTTATTTTATTACTACAATCATATAAAAAATTGGTTTCATACATCTTTTTTGGAAGAATCTGACGTTCGATGTTTGATTCCGCTCTTTAGGAATCTCTGTAGATACGCTTCCAATTCCGACTCGTGTAGATTCTCAACCAGACTTAGATGACTCATAATCTATTAAAAATAATAATGGTTGAATACAATAATTATTCCCGTGCAAAAATCTTATTACTTTGTTCCCTTTCTGCAGCACTAAGGTGTGTATGACCGTTTTAATTGTTCGTAATGGAGTGTCTGAACTACGATCTTTCCATTGAGCGGATGGATAAGCTTTGAGAAATATGTGTAGTTCGAGTAAAATTTTATCCAAATTTAAATCGTCGATTATATTTGGCACCATGCGAAGCATTTTCCACATACACTGAAATAACAAAACAAAAATAAAAATTATTTTAAAAAAATCATAAATGATATAACTTAACTACCTTCATCACTAATTCCGTGAATTTACTGGAGCAAGTTTCTTTTCCCACGCAATCCGATAACAATTTAATCAATGCGGTGAGAATATTAGTCGGATTCGATCTTTCCACCACCTTAACTATCAACACGTTGATCGATCGCACAACATGAGGACCATCATCGATGCCATTTAATCGTTCATCCAATAAAACTGAGATTAAGTTGTAAATTAGATCGCGAAGCACATCGGTGGAACCTCTAGTTGCCAAACAACGATTGCTGAACAACTAAATCAAATAGAACATTTTAATTAAAAATTCTTTTAAACTTTCTAAATGGTTTATCTTACAGTGACGAGTGTCATCGTGAGACATCGATACAATTTTAAAAGATCCCGCCAATTAGTCGACTCATCGCTCATGTGTCGCGAATAAACCATCCGTAATTGCAACGATTCTGCTAAAATAAGCTGATCGACGCAAGACTGCATCAATTCAGCCCGAGATTCATCTTTCAAAAATTCATCAATCTACCAACAAAATGTTTAGAATTAATATCACATCCGGTAATTATATTTGAAAATTCAACTTACTTGAGCCAGCGAGTTAACTGCCTTATTAATATCATTACTAGCAGTCTGCGAAATGACGAAATCCAACGTGGTAGCTACATCGCTCGTATTATTCAACAATTTGGTCGCGGGCGAAGATGGTCTGATCCTCGACTCGGGTAACCGAATCGGCATTTCCGTGAGAACTTCCTCCAGATCCGGTTTAATCAGACACGGCATTTGAGTCTCCACCTTCTCCTGCATCATTTGTTCGATTTTGTCCAGATCTAACGTAAACATTCCAGACGCGGGACGAGACGACGGTAGAGGCGCGCTTCGCTTCACTACCGGTTCTTGATGCTCCTCGTTTTCCCTACGATTCGCATCTTCTTTCGGAATGGCCGAATGACCTCTAGTCGTTGGACGTCCCACACGTGCAGATTCGGGAGATACTTGAACACGACTCGTAGGTGGCGCGGCTCCGTTGCTCCGACTTGACCTCTTAATTCGTTCTCCTAGCAACGACAAGTCTTTGTCCGAAATCTAAAAAATTAAAAAAAAAATTAGTTAATAAACAAGTTCAGTTAATTCACAATTCGATCTTACTGGTCCAATTATTTTGTAGATCTTCTCTCCCTCGAGTACGTACGCACTGACCACACAATTAAGAGCGGCATTTCGGACGCCGTTGTCACGATCCGAGATGTGTCTGGTGACTTCCTTCAGAGCTGCCGACACAGACGGCTGGCACACGTTGATTCCGTACGATTCGATCAAATTTCCAAGTTCGTCTAAACATTCGGTGCGTTGGCGAGCGTTTTTCGACTTGAGGCCTTCCATGACGAGCGAAAAGACCTTACTCGACGGGTACAGCTTACAGATTTGTTTCATAATGTTTCGAACAGATTGGCGAACGGTGTCCTTTGGATCTCCCACTTTCATCACCAAATATGGAATGAAAGCATTCGCTTCGTTTTCCACCAGATGATAATCTTGCTGCGCCAAAAGAATGAAAAGATTCTGAAGATATTCGAGTCCCTTTAAGAGAACACTCGGATTTGTGTCGAAAAATCGAAGTGTGATCCATTTGAGTATTAAATCAAGGTTGGCTATCGTCGCGTCAGGATCACATTCGGCGCACTATAAAAAAAATGAATGTAAAATAAAAAATTTCAAAGTTAAAATTCAATTTTTTCTAAACTAAAATAACCTCAATCAAAGTTTCGATGGCTCTAATGTGAAACTTAAAATCATTATGAAACATGTTCGCTAGTAGATTTCTATTAACACCAGCCGTCGTCATTTGGTCTTTAAGTTGGTCGTAAAATTCATCGCGTGGAGCTGTGAAATTCCACTTGAGAACTTTCAGTCTTTGCTCATCGTTAAGGCGCTGATCTTTCAAACAATTTGCTTGCAACGATGGCGATGGATCCACGTCGTCATCTTTTCGCTTTCCTGACGTTTTTCCACCAGGCATCTATAAAACACAAATTAAATTAAATTAAATTAAATTAAATTAAATTAAATATAAAATACTGTAAATAGATTTGTTTGTATGTTAAAAATAGTTAAATACCCTGGTTCGAGATGTGGCCCGCTTCATTCCATTTTTCTGCGCTTTGGCCGAAACATCGAGATCTTCTTGAGAAGCTCTGTTGTTCCCATTCGAGCTGCCTCCGTTTCCAGTCGGTTTCACCACTTTAGCACCTTGAACAGCCTTTGGTTTCGCTGCAGGTTTCTGGGGTAGACTGGCCTTAGTTTTTTCCAGTAGGGCAACAACGACGGATTTTGATGCGGGTTTCAATTTGGCGGAAGCGTGCAGAAGTTTATCGTAACCGAGATGGATCATAAAAGGAAGAACTGCATCTTGAGCCTTTTTCCTCACGTCGCTATTGCGATCTTCGACACAAGCAAAGAGATAGGGAATGCAAAGTGCGAGATCGGGTGATAAATTCTTCGCTTGTGGCAGAGTAATTGCCAACCAACCAAGAAGCTAAGAAATAAATCTTTTAATTTAAACCAAATTACAAAAGAAAAATTATTTTCTTACTTCAGCTCTCAAACTTGGATTTTCCAATTTTAAATTTTCCGCTAACAAATCCCCTTCAACAAAAGAAGCCAGACCGCATTGCTCCAGCCAAGCGTTTAAGCACATTAAGCCGGCCGATCGAACTTGAGTCTAAAATATCAAAATAAAAAATTTAAAAATTTAAAAAAAAAAGAAAGAAAAATAAACAGTATATTTTTACTTTTGTATCTCCCAACGATATAATCATTCCGGGTGCTAAAATGCGAACATATTTCGTGCAATTTGGTCCCATGGCTGTTCCAATAGCTTGGCAAATATTCAAAGCCTGGACAGCCAAATTTCGATTCGAATCGACCAAACGCATTTTCAAAATCGGTGGCAAGTCGCCCAAATTCGGCGTAATGAACTTCGCCTCGCTAATAATGTTTGCTAACTTCTGTAGCGCTTCACCACGAACTTTCCAATTCTTATCCGTCATTTCTTGAATCAATACAGGTGTAATGGAAACACTAAAAGCAAAAAAAATAATGTTTGAACACGCCAAAAAAGAAAGATAAAAAAAAATGGATTTCTATTATCTACGTCAGGCAAAAACAAGAAATATATTACAGTAATACCCAATATCCTGTGGATTGCTTTAAAACAAAGTGCAGGGGAAAAAATGCGGATTAAAATATCTTTAAGCGTGGAATGAATTTGTAAGTGACGAAATGATTAATAATTTACCAAATATCAGTTCGAGGAATTAAGTCTGCGATATTTATACTCGGTGCGCCACCATCTCCTCCACCTTCCTCATCACAAGCGCCATTATTAGCCTCGGCATCATTAGAAATTCCTCTAGTTGGAGCTGGTGGAGACATTCCGTGAAGTTTCTCGAATTCCGCATCAATTTGCTGCAATAATATCCCCTTCTCGGTGTCGAAATAGGTGCGAATAGATGCCCCAACGTATAAATACATAACACCGAGCAGGCTGATACTAGCTGTACGAACCGTCTGAAAATATTTAAAAAAATAAATAAACCAGTACAATCACAAAAAATTATTTAGAGAGTGAAATTACCGGGTTAGTTGCCGCTAGACCTTTTTTAATGTATTCAGTGACGGATTTAATTTGAATCTGCATGCCGAATTCCTTGATGGCACCCGCGAGCCAAATCATCGTTTCGGCCTGTGTCTTCGGATTCTTTTGTCCGAACGCCATTTCTAGGACTTGCGAACCGACAAATTCAAGTTTTGTAGCTTCGGCGACGACAGATAACGCTTCACCGGCCGAAGCTCCGTTTTTCGAATCACCCAACTTGTCGGCGATATCGAGAATGCAAAATCTAGCAGCGCAGCGTGAAAAAGGTGCCGAAGAAGCCAGATAAACAACAGCATCCATTTTGATTTTGAGAACTTGGAAATTGTTATCCTTGAAGCCGGGTTTCTTAGCAATAGTGCGAATCAACACTTGCACAGGGAGCGATTTCTTATCTTCAGTTTTTATATACTAAAAATTAAATAAAACATAATGACGTATTCAACTCGTAAATATTTTAAAAAATATTTACATCAAGAAACTGCTCCATGGAAGTCAACCGCAACTTCCAATTACCATCGACAATTCCTTTTAAAATATCGGCAGATACTAAATTCGAAGCCCTATCGTCGACTTCTTCAGGCTAATAAATTAATAAATAAATTTAAATTCTAAAATTTAATTTTTTCTTTCTTTTTACCGTCATTTCTTTTTCGTCAATTTCGCCCGAAACGCAAGTCGATGATGCAGACGTGAGAGTAGGAGCCATTTTCTTCCCGCCTATTTTTTGTCCACCGCGAACGGTTTTCCTATTAGCTACTGGAACAGACGCCTAAAACAATAAAAATCAATGTTTACATCCAAAAAAAAAGATATCTTATTTTCTAGTTACAGATTTTTGCGGTAAATTCTTCTTCGGTCCAACCCTTTCCGAATTCTCGTTATTTTCTTTTGGTTGTTGATTCGGTGCCGATTTTGCAGCTTTCACATTCATTCCACTGTTTTTAGGCGCTACGATAATCGCCTTGTCAAAACATTCCTTCACTTTGTTCATTTTCAAGGCATCCACTTCGGCAATAAATGGTGTCATTATTTTTTCGCCCACAACTTTCATCGCTGTGCCCAACGCTTCTGCAGCATTCTCTCGAACTGTCGGATCGGTATCATTCAACGTCTACAGAAAGAAAAAACCAAATTTCTAATTAATTATTATTATTAAAAACAATTAAAATCAATTAAGTACAAACCTTAATCAATGCCACTGAAAAAACTTTCAGCAACTTTTTATTTAAAATCACCATGTTACACCGACAAAAACACCGGGTCATGAATGACGCTGTTTCTGCTTTGATACTCGGGTTTTTATTATCTAAAGCAGTAATAATGTCCTCTTGAATGGCTTCCAAAGACGTCTGCAAAATGAAAATTATAAAATAAATGTTTGTTTACCAATTAGAATATATTTACGCTTTGGTAAATGGCATCGATTGATTCCCTCATGGCTAGTACAACATTTTGCTTCTTCTCTTTAAATTTGTCTAAAATAGTGTGAACACATTGATTCGCAAATGGATGAAACTTCATCTTCAACCCATTTGCCAAACCGGCTAAGCACTTGCCAGCAACGCCGACGACAACAACATTTGCATCTTTACCGATAATCTGTTGAAAAATTTAAAAAAAATAATTATTATTTATTATAATAAATAAAAGCAATTTTAATTTCAAGTTAATTTGCCTTTTTAAGCATTCTAACGAGATCTCCATAATCTCCGGCTTCCAGCTTGATGTTCGACGTCAGTTGCTGTAAAGCATCCAAAGCTTCTTTCCGATCCTGCCATTTCTTAGCTTCACACTTCTCGTAAAAATCGTTTGGCAACTTTGATAAAATATTAACAGCTTCCATCATTTCGTAGGGATCGAAATCATCCACTTCCGCTTCTTCCATAGCCCCATCTACAAATTCAAAAAATAAAATAAAACAAAATAAAAACAAATATATATATATATTATTTTTTAAATTTCTAGTTTTGTATACCAATTTCATCTTCCCCTTCTTGTAAAGTCTGTTTTCGAAGTTGTATCTCCTGCTGGGAGCGGAGATAACGAGTTGGCGCTGGTTTTTCACCAGCCACTTTCTCGAACTCAGCCTCAAGCTCTGTAAGCATTACAGGCTTAAGGGAGGCCAACTGCGGTTTAAAAGCCGCTCCAATCCAGCGAAAGATCTCTACCGCTAATAGTTTTGCCTCATCTCGAACACTTTTATCCCGATCTTCCAATAATGTACAAAGGCTTTTCACAACGGGTTTAAGCGCTATAACCTTCGACCCAAATTCTCTAAAATTCCAAAACAAATAAAGAAAATGAATAAACAAAATGAATTTCACGTTCAAATACAAACCTAAGCGCCTCCCGCATAATTTGTATACAAGCAGCGACAATCTTCGGCGTTTTATTGCCGAATCCTTTGATTAACTCCTCCTGTACTAATTCGTGTTTCTCAATTTCTATATACATTAAAATAATAGCAACACCTTTCTCTTTCGTCTTCACTTTGGGTGCGCTTAAACATTTGGCAACGATTCCGGAAACAACTTCGCTACATGTCCTTAAATATATATATATATATAAATCAGACTAATTTGTATTCAAGGAGATTTCAATTCACGAGCGACTTACTTTCCAGCACACGCAGCACTTTCCACGTAAATTAAAACTGTATCGAGTCCCTTTTCCTGGGCGACCGCATTCGAATCAACGACGAATTTTTTCACTAATCCCAAGTACTTGCTCCATTCGGGCGATTTCTCGTCTGCAATTCCTTGGAATAACTTGGCTGCCGCTTCGTAACCGTTAATTCGTGCTTTCCATGACTAAATAAACAAAAAAACATCCGCATTAGCATCAATTGGTGTTTATTATTTCATTATTTCATTACTTTATGTTGACATCGTTCTTCGATGGGTAATTTCAAATATTCCGTGTCTTGTTCTTCCATCTTTTAAATAGAACTCTGAAAGAAAACCATAGAATCTAGATTATGAATGTTGAAGGTTAAGTGATTAATGTTTGAAGAGAATCATCACATAAACAAACGCAAAATGTACATTTTTAAACCTAAACAAAATATTGCAACATTTCATGGCGTGTTCATCGCAAATGTCATGCGCCAAATGAATCTTACGTCGTATATTTCTTCTGGTGCTAGTATATGCCCAGTTATGTTAAAATTTAAGCGGAAATACATTTAAAATAGATTTGTTTTCATGTTTTCCCTCTCACCTGCAACGACCGTTGGAAAGTTATCGATGGCGATGCTCTTTTATTTTGACTTCAACGGGCGGTTACTAAATGACGTCAGATTTCTTTAAATTTGGAATTTTGTATTTAGAATTTCTATCATCAACTGGTTTAAAAGGGTTTTTTTTGTTTATAATTCAGCATTGATGTTCTATTCGACTTATCACTTGTAATTTTTTAAATAAACGAAATAAGCAGGTCAACGTTATCGTGAGATCAATTTTAATTGACCTGGACCTGGATCCAGATCAAGAACAGCAACGCCATATACGGCGGCCGATTCAAATTAGACGTAATTAGGTCAATGACGCAATAATTGAGCGAATTCATGACAAATTATTTATTTACAAACGGAACATTCAATTTCCTTCTCATCTTTTCCTTTCTCTTTGGGTTTGGACGTCTTAGATGCAAAACTTAGAGTATCTTTATTGAATATTAAAGGCACAATGCCAATATCACCAGTAAAACGGTTTTTGGCAATCTAAAATAAAACATTTTTTATTACAATTACAATAAAATAATTACTTCTTAGCTCAACAATACCTGTAAATATTTTTTGCCTTTAATAGATTCTAATCTTTTGTCTTGAAGAATTAAGACATTATCAGCCTCTTGACTAGCTTTTGCACCTCCAAAAATTGATGCTATATGCAATTCATCTGAATTTTCCTAAATTAATGACAATAATAAATTAATTCATGCGTTTTTCAATCTAGTTTTGTTTACTTTTCTGGGATGAATAACCAGTGTGACGTGAACATTATTCATGGATGCAAACTTCCGGAATGCAGCAATAATAGCATCCTGCTTCCAAAAACGATCCATCGTAGTCGTAGTGTCGCTCGTGCCCATCATGAATTGAAGATTGTCAACAACAATGTGCTGAATGTCATACACATATGCCGCATGCGCCATAGCCTAGAATTTATTCACTCGTTAATCAAATTCCATTTAACAAGCATTTAAAATTAAAACACAAACCAAAATAACGTTTTTTATCGTCTCTTCGCCATGAAACGTCATGAAATAAAGCGGAAGTGTTTCAAATTCGTTGGCCCATTTGTCAAATAAATCTAGTTTCTTATGCAAGGGTACTCTAAAAGAAAATTAAATCTTAATATCAACACACAAACAAATATTAACAACAAATAAAACTAACTGAGAAAATTGAATCAACATCATTTTAGCTAATCGAACGTTTCGAATTTCAAAACTACCCCATAAAGTGCTCACCTAAACAAATAAATAAATTTTAAAAAATAAAAATAAATTAGAATGATATAGTACTCCTTGCATGCATAAATCCAACGAATATTCGCTCATTAATGTTGTTTTTCCAGCGCCTGTGGGTCCTGTCAATACAGTCAACTCTCCTCTCCTGTGACCTTTGAGCAATTTATTCAAAATTGGGTACCGCTGCCACTAAAATTAGACATATTTAATTAAAATTATTAAATAGAAAATACTAAAATTAATTGAACCTTCACTCCAGCAACTTGTTCGGTTTGACTCAATTCTGTAAAGACCTCATTTCTCAATGCTTGAAACGAGGTAATTGATTTATGACCCACAGCGTGCACATCTTTCAAAATGGTGGTCAAATCTAAATTATTTTTCATTGCTTCAAGTGGAGCGAGATTTTCCTGCTTCGGTCGTATAAAGTGGCATCGTGATTCTCCTAGTTTTCGTGCAAAAGTCCTGGAAGCCTCCCACGACTTGATATCGCCACCGAACCAAAACGTAATCGAATCAAATTGTTCGAGAAGTGGTAAGGTTTCGACCGGTAAACACGAGAGGCCCTTCGGAAGACTTAAAGACGGTAAATTGAATTCTTGCGAAATTATTAAAGTGTCCAAAGGATGAGAGGTTAAAATCAATTTTTTTTGGCTTGAAGTGATTTTCTGAAGACCGTAAAGCATGTTACTCGCTCGTCTACATTTAAAAAAATTAATAAAAATTGTAATTCGTAACATTTTTGGTACAATAAATTGATGCTTACTTAGGAATGGTGAGCTCTTTAACATTATCTGATTTTGATTTCAGTTCTCGGATCGCAACTTTATCTCCATTTACACCATAAATTGGGAAAAAAATACTGTCGCCATTTTTTGAGGCACTTAAATCGTATTTTTTCGCGGTTAATTGAGTAATTTGCTGAAATAAACCGTTTATAATATAAGCTTAAGACAAAATTTATAGTTGTGATACCTCAATTTTAAATTTTTTAACAATTTCTAGATATTTTTCTTGATCTAAATTTGCTAACGGAATGGATTCATTCAATATATTTTGCGTTCTTAAATTCTCCTCTTCATTAATTAACCAATCGGGTGCTGGTTTTCGTTTGACGTGGCGAATATTTAGTTGATGATTGCGCTTTAGTAGAGCTATGTAGTCTTGAAACTCTGTCCATGTTCCGGAAATTCGGCACGAATGACAGAGAAACATACCTAAAAATATCCAATTAAAATGTTTATTACATAAATAATATTTTTTTTCGTGTAAGTTACCAGTTACTAAATTAATATATAGTTTTCCATTTTTGACTATGTCTTTTCCAGCGTGCGGACATAAAAAGCAGTCAAGAATTAAACATGTATGTCCTTGTGTGAAACTGATATTTTGTTCTCGTAAAAATGTTTTCATCATTGTAGGTGTAACTGATTTGACATCGATAGTTAAAATTTCATTTGTGAAACTACGAAACGTCAGACCTGGAAATTCTGTAATAACAGTAAAAAAATAATTAATAAAATTAAATTTAAAATAAAAAAAATAAAATAAAATACTTACTACTGCATTTTTCTAATGGAAAACTAGAAGAAACCTTCAATAACTTCCTGAAACAATTATGGTAATGTTGATAATGTCCGTTTGTGCAAAATGAGTTGAAAAATGCCTTCGACATAAATAAATTTCGGCATTTTAGGGCCATCAAATCAAATGAAAATATACTGACGCAATGAAAATTATGCGCTATATTAAAACAAATGAATGAATTAATTAAAAAACATTTTATCAAATGCCACACTCACCTCATGGCAAAAACCAATTGACTAAACAAAAATGATGAGCGCACATGTATGTGAATGTCATCACCCTTCAAATTACCGCCATTTTAATATAAACTATTTCCGTTTCTGACCAAGTTGGACGAATACTTAAACTTCCGGTAGAAAAATGGCAGCTGTCACTGAACCTCTTACGCTTCAAAGAGGTAACTCCTTTCCAGTGGTCTTTCATTTCTCTATTTGAAATTCTCTAACGAATTTTAAACTTAAGAAAAACTGTAACAAAGAAATAAACAAACTTTTCTTTTAAATCTGTCTAATGGGTTATTGAATTTTGAGTGGCAATAAAATGGGGTGTTGCCCCAATGACGAAAGTCATAAATTTATTTAAAAATTCAGCTAAACAAATCTTAATGCGAACCTATATTTAATTTGTATGATTCTAGATGTGAGACGAGCAGTAGAACTTCTCGAAAAACTACAAAAATGTGAGTATTTCAACCAAAAACCTCGAAAAATTGTATTTAAAATATTTTCTTTTTTCAGGTGGAGAAATTCCTGCTCCAAAATTGGCAGCTTTACAAAAAGTATTTCAAAGTGATTTCTGCAATGCAGTTCGCGAGGTCTACGAACACGTTTACGAGACTGTTGACATCTCTGGAAGCCCGGATATAAGAGCCAGTGCAACTGCTAAAGTATAAATACAATTGAAGAAAAAATATTAATATTTCTTTTAATTTATGTCAAATTCCAGGCCACCGTAGCTGCCTTCGCCGCTAGTGAAGGTCATGCACACCCTCGAGTCGTTGAATTACCGAAAACGGAGGAAGGACTCGGATTCAACGTGATGGGCGGGAAGGAGCAAAACTCGCCCATTTACATTTCACGGATCATTCCCGGTGGTGTAGCCGATCGACACGGAGGTCTTAAAAGAGGCGATCAACTGCTGTCAGTGAACGGAGTGGTAAAGATTTTTATTATGTAATTACACGCAAATATTCAAAATGTTATTCTAATTTTAGAGCGTCGAGGGTGAGCATCACGAACGTGCAGTGGATTTGTTGAAACAGGCTCAAGGAACTGTCAAATTGGTCGTTCGTTACACGCCCAAAGTGCTAGAAGAAATGGAGTTGCGGTTCGATAAACAGCGTGCAGCAAGACGCAGACAAAACTTACAATAAATGGCATTTACAATATGAAAAAAGTTTTATTTCAATGATAAATGTTCACTTTATTATCAAATGGTTTGTGCAAACTAACAAATATA
This sequence comes from Strigamia maritima, assembly GCA_000239455.1. Taxonomy (NCBI): domain Eukaryota; kingdom Metazoa; phylum Arthropoda; class Chilopoda; order Geophilomorpha; family Linotaeniidae; genus Strigamia; species Strigamia maritima. The sequence continues at coordinate 493,186 of JH432114.1, forward strand.
TCATTACATCAACTAGTACAAGTTTTAGCCGTCACATCTTAAACAATAAATTTTTTTTTTTTAAAAAAAGCAGAGATTCGATAGTAGAATGACAAATAAAATAAATAATTGTAATAAACTAACGGATAATTAGCTCAAACCCCAGCGATCATGATCAAAGTGGCTAAGAACTCTACTAAATGCTCGTAGATCAGCGTTAAAAATAATACCCAAGTATAAATATGAAATCGGTCTAAAATAATAGCAATAATGATGATTTTTAGATATATAACTTATTTAAAGCCAACACCAATCTAAGATCTGGATTTTTTCATTTTTCTTCAAGTTTGATTTTTTTGTGGGGATGTTCGCCATCGTCTTTCGGTGGCCAAACTGATGAGAAGTGATGAGCGAGAAGTTGGTTGAAAAATTCTTGTAGTTTCGCAGCTTTATGGTAGACTAGAGTAACCTCCTAAAAAAAAATCATTCAACATTTTCTAAGAAATTCAAATTAATTTTAACTTACCGCATTAAACTTAAAGCAATTCTCAAATATTAGTTGCACATCGCCTATAAATTCTCGGCGGCTTTTGTAGCAATAAAAATTTTGAATTTGGAATAATCGTTTCTTAATCGTTCCCAAATCCATCGGTCTCGATATGACATTTAGATAATTTGTTACCTGTTGAGAAATAAATACGCATTAATTTTCTCATTTATTCAAAATTTTAGCATTTTACCATTTTTACCTGAATGATATTTACGGGTTCGTGAAATTCTGGGCTAAATTCGTTGCAAAACAATTCCAATAAAAGCCGAGAACAGATTTTAAAATCATCTTCTCCCGAAAAATTTTCAATCGTGCTTTTATTAACAATAGAATTGTGAACGAAATTGTATTTGGTGATATTTTCAGGTTTGGTGCACATGAAACATTGCCAGATGTCTTTTTCACTACAAAATTAAATTAATCGAAAATTAATTTACCCAAAATACCAATCAAATTCTATTTTTTTTACTTGGGAAATCCAATTAGTGGTGGAATATGACAATGTAAATGAAAAACGCGAGGGCAAAACCCACAGCAGAGTAACGATCCTCCATCGTGACACACTGAACACCAATCGTCATTCGGATCGACATCAATTGGAGTCACTTTGTTCTTCGTACAGTCAGTCTCCACAATTTGAACCTCGCTACTATCTCCCAACACATTCTTTCCAATTTCAGGGCTGCTGCTGCTATCCGGAGGTTGAGATGTATTCTAAAAATTAAAATAATAATAATCCACAAAACCTTAAAAATAATTAAATAAAACCCTAATTTACCCAAATTTCACTCGGGTCTCTTCTAACAACGCCTGAATCTGTTGTTACACCCTTTTTTTGGCACTCATCACCAGGACTCAGTTCTCTCTTGACAGGAACATTGTTATTATTCGCCAAACTATTAAAAAAAATACCAAAAATAAAAAAATGAATTTTTGCCAATTTTTGCAATAATTGTGATCCAAACCACAACCTGTTTTGAGCTGATTCTTCAGACGGAGGACTATTCAACCATGTTACAGGTGACAATTGTTCCGGTGTACGTTGAGTACCAACCGATTGAAAAGTGGGTAACGGGATTGACCCAGCATTATTGAACGGAAAATGAGAGAGCGGTTTCGTGGCATTAAATTGGATCATCGCAGCGTTTGAATTGTTCGACATCGCGGATGTTGACGGCTGTCCGAACTTGAAAGCATTATGCCACCTAAAAAAAAAAATCAAAATAAAATTAATAACTAAGTACTCGTACTTATTTACTTTACCACACAACACAGAACAATGCACAAACGTCTCTAACTTTGAGTCAAACAAACATCACTTGGAGTTATCATTGATAATTAAAAATGTGAGTCAAATCACTCAAACACTCACATAACACTGTTTTATGAAAAATAATAAATCATGCGGCGTTAAAAAATATACAGACATGCTGGCAAGCATAATTCGGGGACATAAACTTACGCTGATGGCATATATGGGGGGTAAGTTTGAGTTAATATTCGATAGAGAGGAGAGTGCACTTCCGTCAGAGGCGAAATGCTGCGTAATAAACAGGAGTATACGCAAACTCAATGTCAACAACAAGTTTAATTCTAATAATTAAATTCATTGATGCAAAGTGGCGTACTTCATAGAATTGTAATCCGGATCCGGCTGCTGTTCGAGTAAATTTCGTAAATGTGCGTTGCGAATGGAAGGATGAGTTGATGATGAAACAAGCTGTTGAGCCGGGCCTGGAATCATGTTTGGGCGCATTTCTGGCGTGACAAGTGGAGGTATAAACAGCGGGCGCTGAAAACAAAAAGAGAAGTCGTTTTAATTTAATATTCGTCAAAAAATAAAAATCGATAAATTTACTTCCGGTGGAAGATGATCAACAGTGAGGCTACCCATACTATTAATGTAATTACTCAGACGATTAGTTTCGTAATTGAACTTTACATCGAGATTAAACAACAGTTTGGGTGGCATTTCAAATTGATGTCTCAGTAAATTCCAAGCTTGCTTCATGATAACTCTTTTCGAATTAAGCAACGCCACATCGTCGCCACGATCCAACGCTGTCGTAATAAATCGCTCGCAATGATCGAGTTTCGTGCACACTTTATGCAGTTCATTGCCCTTTGCAACTAATCTCACTTTTTTCTCCTGGCAGATTGTATTCAGTTCAGAGAGCAACTGTTTACTACGGCGGTTTATTTCCGTGATAAACCTAACAGGGGAAAAAAAAATTCATTTTTATGATGTTAATTTATTTCGTGGGGTTAGAAAATCGTACCGAATTGCAAAATTTTTGATTTCACTTGTTGTGGCCGCTTCTTTTTCTAAAACACTTCGGAAATTTCGAGTTATAGCCATTTTGGAAATATTTGTGTGGTTTTTCTTCATGTATAGTTTTTGCTGAATAGTTGCGAGTACCAGTTTAAGCTCGGTACTCGCATCCGTTACGAATTTGTACCGATGATTCATGTGACCACTTAGTTGGCAGTCGCGACAAGTGAGTTGGTCGCAAGTTTCACAGAATAATTTCAGTTGTTCCTATAAAAGTAATAATTTAAATAAACGATTTAAAGAATTTATTTACAATTTTACCTGTGGATGAACGAGGCAAAACATCGCTTTTCGTTTGCTATTTAAATCTGCAGTCACGTCATTTTTCGATTTAACCACATGTTCTTTAGTCAATTTAATTCTTTCGTGAGCTTGAGTGCATTGCGAGCATAACCACTCGTTGCAATCCACACAATAAGAAGTTGCCTCGGCTTTATCATCGCAATTCGTGCAGGAATACATCTTTTCCGCATCTTCATCTTCATTTCCTTGCATCGATCCTTGAAGAAATGGATTATCGATGATTTCCGACACTAACATGTCTTGGTAGCATCTAGGACACACGAACTTCACCGACCCTAAAAAAATATCTAGGTTAATGCCATTACAGTACAAAGTGAAATAATTTTATATAAAGAAATACAAGAGCAGATGTTTTGAAAACAATAAAAAAAAAAAAAATATTACACATTATATAATTTGATATGTATATTTTATTAATAAATAAGCTCATATGTTACGTAATGTTTACCTGATTGCTGTCCTTTTTTGAAACACGTTCCGCAAATGGAATGAAGGCAAGGTAAAAGTTTAGGTTCATTTTCCGATAGTTTTCTTGAGCATATTGGACATTCATCCATCCCCGGGTGTGTTCTGACTTGTTCCTGCACTTTAGGAGTTATTTCTTCTACTCCAGGATTCACTAAATTTGAATTTGATTCGTTTGAACCCACTGGCGAAGGTACAGACTCCATTCCGTCCGACGCCATCTTCGATTGATGTTCATCAACCGTCAACAGAACGGAAACGGAGACGGTCGAAATTTGATTTCTGAGTGCACTGTGGATTGAAATCACTGAATAAACAAGTGTGGCAAAATCCACAGTAAATTTTTTTTACAAAAAGCTTTATTTGTTGCGAGTTGCCAGTTGCGACCTTGATATATTATTAATAACATTTCCTTTAATTGTCAATCTAGCGCGCTATCTAGCGGGCAAAAAGTGAAATGCTAATAACGTTACCAGAAGAGCGATACTTCAATGAATAGAGTGCAAACTCAAGCAGCTAATTTTCTGCGCATGCTCTTTGAATTCAAAAGTTAAAGTATGGTGGTCCGCGAGGGGAAAACCCTGTTTATAGGAAATATGTTATACGAAGGGGAATTTTACCGAAAAATCTGAGGAAATCTGAACAAACGATTCTTATTCTAGCAAAACAAGGAGAATTTGAAACAAGCGGAAATTCTTTCGAGAGAGTTGTGTTTCATTTAACTTTTCAAAACGGTGCGACAGTGTAACACCTAGGTACCACTTTAGTGAGCTACGATAGTAAGTATCACATGATTATTAATCAATCAGCTAGATTGAACTAAATGATAATAATTATAAAATATCCCAAACACATTTATTTATAACTTTCTTTTATATTATTTTTATTTTGTTAAATCTGTTTTGGAAAATTCGAATTCTTTAAAATTGCATTGAAACTCATTGTTTTCCTCTCATTTCCAGAAGCCTGATGACATTTTACAACAAAAAATCCCGGATTATATCAATTACATCAATATCAATTAGGTAAATACAAAAAGTTATATTTTTAAAAAAAAGTCAGTTTTTTTTGTCACTTGTTGACCTTGTTGGGTATCATAAAAAAATGCGTAAAATAAACTAATTTGTGCGCGTACAATGAATGTTAATGTTTAATGAATGTAATTTCAACATCTATTAATAGACTCGAGCCGATGCACTTTTTCGCAATACGGTTCCATGTCGGAGGATTCAATTGAGGAAAGAATGGCCGAAGAAGATGCGTACAGCGTATTAATTCCACGAGGGTCAATCGAAGAAGAGAAATCCAAAGTCGTGATGCAGGTAAATATTAGTGTAAACTGCTTTTGGCACTATTAAAAACATTTGTGACCTTCAAATTCCGTCGTTGACATTTAAACTTAAAATTTGATGTGTTGTGAAATTGTAATTAGTGTTTTATTCTTGAGATAACAAACCCCCCGAACAGTTTCGAATAAAAAATATTTCCGTTTGCTCTGCTTCCCTATGAATAATGGCTAATTTGACTGACAGGACTCAGTTTGTTTTCAGATTATGAAATGCATTGGGTGTGCGGAGGAGGGGAAATCCAGTTAGTTTTTTTTTTTTTTTAAAGAAAACCGTTATTTCTAGGTAGTATTTGTACATTTTATTGTGTATTAGACTCCAGAATATAGAAAATGGACAAAATTTCATATTTTTATACATGTTTTCCCCGTTTCTAATAGAAATTTCATCTCTCACCTGTATCAATGAAAATCGAATCAGTATCCGCACATTCATCCAATTCACTGGAAAATGTTGCAATTAGTTACTCACAGCAATTCCAACTTCACTTTGTACTATATCGCAATAATGTCTACGATTTAAAATATTGATACTTTTTAAAATCCCAAAATTTCAAGTTCGAATTATTATTCATCATTATTATTATGATTATGATATTATTCACTTAGTTCCTTGTTCCCATGTTGATTTTTTAAATTCTAATTTTTAATATTTTGATCGGTATTTTCCATAAAGAAAATTTCTATCTTATCAAATGATAATAAAAGTATTTCAAATATGGGGAATTCCGGACCTTAACAGGAACTGGGATATAATCAGAGAACAAGTTACTTAGTATTTTTAGTACAGCAATTATTTACAGTAAACTATGCATTTAATGGCTAGAGGTAGAGAAATGATGAGAAACGATTTGAAAGTTACTCGATCAAACGAAGGGGCCATTGAGGTACATGTAAATACTAAATGTTATTTGTTTTATTCAATTGTTTTATTTAGGGTTACGATTTCGACTTTGTCAACGGTTTGGAATCCAAATATGAATGTCCGATTTGTTTGAACTGCCAGCGTGAACCGATGCAAACAATATGTGGTCATCGATTCTGCAAACCATGCATTCTAACTTGGTTGAGGTGAGGATTGTTTTTGAGAAAATATAATTTCAAAACTTAAATTTAATTTTTTTTTTTTTTTTTTTTTTTTGGCGCAGAAAAGGAAGAAATAATTGTCCAGCTGATAATGAAATAATAACAGAAGACAATTTATTCTTGGATATAATTGCGAAACGGGAAATTTCGGCACTTCTGGTTCGATGTCCGAACAAGGAAAACGGATGCAGTTCCGTTATAGAAATAGGAAAAGTTGATCAGCATTTGACTTCTTGTCCATTTGCTTTGATTAAGTGTCCCAATGAATGTGGTGTGTCGATCTTGAATCGCGATTTAGAATCTCATATGTTGGATGATTGTTTACGGAGAATGATCAAATGTAAATTGTGTTCCATGAATTTCCCACTAAGTGGACAACAAGTAAATTTATTTTATTTTTAAAATAAAAAAAAATTTTAAAGTTGTTTTTTTTTTTTTTTTTTTTAATTAAAGAGCCATTTTGCGATTTGTCCGATGGTGCCGATACCGTGCGAATGCGGCGAACTCGTACCGAGAGAGGAACTCGAGTACCACAAAGCTGCAGTTTGCAACAGTGTTGACGTTCATTGCCAATATGTAGATATGGGCTGCAATGAAAAGGTAATATTAACGATAAAATCACCCCAAAAAAATGCTTTACAATTTAATAATTCACAGATGAAACGTGAAGATATAAATGCACACATGCAATCTAATGCACCCAACCATTTGGACATGGTGACCACAGCCTTCAAACAACTAGAAGCTGCCGTAGGAAATTGTCTAAATGAACGAAACACAGACTCAATTTCTCGCTGGTTGAATCAAGCGGGCGACAATAGTCCCGAGATCGACGAAGTCTACCTAGAACGACCATTTATTCCACCCCCGAGTCTAGCAGCAGCACCTGAACACCTACGAAATTTATTCGAGAAAAATGTCCACCTGGAGCAAAAATCACGGGAACTCGAATTAAAACTTGAGGGATGCAAACGACAGCTAAGAAAAAGTGAACAAACTTGTGAAACATTAACTAATAAATTGGCGGATGTTGAAGGGCGTTTTTGTAATGGTGTTCAATACTGGCGCATAAACGAGTTTACTAAACTGCGACACGACGCGGTGGCGGGGCTCAATCACGTGCTGCACAGCCCCGGTTTCTATACCAGTCCTTACGGCTTCAAAGTTTGCTTAAGACTCAATGTGCAACAATGCGACAATTCTGCTTACGTCTCTTTGTTTATACACTTGATGAAAGGAGAATTCGACGATTTGCTTCAGTGGCCGTTTTCTGGAAAGATCACCATGAGTATTTTAGATCTTTTTGATCGTAGTGAAAACAAGCACGACATATCGGAGACAATGCACACCAAGCCGGGATTAACAGCTTTTCGTAAGCCGACTAGCGAGCGGAATCCTAAGGGATTTGGATATACTGAATTTGTGACTGTTGATACATTGTTGCGAGGTCCGTTTATTAAGGATGATTCGATCGTTGTTAGAGCTGTGGTAACGATTTAAGTAGAATTCGTGCTTGCTATAGCTTAATTAATGTTAAATTCATTCAAATAGTAAAATTTGTAATATTGTGGAAAAAGTGGATTTTGTTTGGCGGTTTTTATTGGTCTGATTTTAATTCATTTTGAAGCTCTAAAAAATTCTTAGTTCCAGTCGTTAAAAATGGTCTTTTATTCATTTTCCAAGATCTAATCGGGTTTTTTTGGATTTTTTTTTTATAGTCGCAAAACCAGGGAATCCCTTCCTCATCAAAAAAAAAAATTCTTTGGAACCCTTGCGTAACGTATGAAAATATTCTATAGAAAAATCTGAAAGATTAAATTCAGCAAAATGTTTTACTTTTTGAATAAAATTATATTTTATGTAACCATAAGTATGGAAACGGTTGTGCTTGACCGGTGAAACGACAATTATTTAATTTCTTCTTATTTCTCTGGAATAATTTATAGTGACCGCTCCTACTTTTTGTAGTTCCAAACATTAGGATTTTACAAAATGATATAATTTCCGTCAGCATAGTGAAAAGATATGGTCATTTCTACTCTTATTCAAAAAACTAATTTTTTCCGGAAAATTTAAATGCGATTTGGAATTTCCTGTATCCAATTCCAATATGGCCTTGGTTTTGACAGCATCCTCTTGCAAATAAAAACTTTTGACATTGCTTTCGTTAAAAAAGTATATAAAAATATTGCACCAACCTTATTTTTCTAGAAAATAAAAGAAACCAAATTTAAAAAAAAAAAATTTAATTTAAAATTTATTTAAAAAAAATATGAATTATGACAAATTATTAAGTACATAATTGAGTTTTATACAAAACAATAACAATATTTACAATGTCAATTGAATAGTTGTCATGCATGTTTTGCTATTTTTCTTGATCAACTTCAGAGAAAGAACAAGCTTTCTCTCTCTTTCCCATTTCTCTAAAACATTTAAAAACTCATCGTAATTGAAAGACTTGTGGGAAACTTTTATCACTTTCACACTATTATTCGTAAGCTGATGATGAATTGGATCGAATAAATCATTGAATAAATCAAAATCATACTTCTCCAATTTTTTCACATCAAAAGTCAACTTGATTGTATCAACCTTCAATTCCAAACCCTTCTGAATATTCTCCAACACAACTTTGGACCAAGCATTAAAAACCAAATGAACAACCTCGATTCTCTCCAACTGTTTTATCTTTTCCCACACTCCCAACTCCAAATCAAATTCCTCACAATAAAACATCAATTTCAACTTGACCAAATTGGAGAAAAAATTAGCAAAATGCCCAATCTGGGTCGATATTTGCTTAGAATTGTAGCATTTCACTTTCAATTTCCTTAGATTACAACAATAATCATCTGATTCGTGACTTCCAACATCTAAATCCAATCCGAGTGGACATTTATTGATTTTAGAAAAATCCAAATGCTCATCGTCACAAACAACTTTTTCCACCTTAAATTTATCCACAAATTCGAGCACATTTTGGCAGTCACATCTATGTGCAACTAAACATTTAATCGATCCACAACGGCCCTTATTTTGATCTACCATCTTGATTTTCCAGCCTGAGAAATCCAAGAGATCCCAACACCTATTTTCCGGAGCTAAAAGCGACAAATCAACGCATGGAACCATTCCAAACGGGAAATCAACCATTCGCAAACATTTCATTTGACTGGAAGAAATGAGGCGAAAAGCTGAGTCCAATTTGGTATTAATGAGCAACCCAGACACATCTAAATATTTAATCGCAGCCTTCGATGCCATTTGTAGCACCAAATTGGCATTGGCTAAAAGGGGTAAAGAAGCTTCTGACAAACTCTTAGTAGGAATATTCTTTTTCTTTTTCGAATAAGAATCGTTTTTAGATGTCCAATAACTAATAACCACTTTTTGCAACTTGAGTTTCAGAATGGCATCGAAAATCTGCGATTCACTTCTCACAGGTTTTAAACTTAATTCTGAAAAATTCTCACATTTCTTCAATAAATCACAAAGTTTTTGAATATCTGACCGAGCCAAAACGTGTTTGGGTAAAGACGACTCGATGCAAATATCCAAAGATTCCATTTTTGGATTATGCAGATCGCGTAATAAGGAATGAAGATTGATGAATCCAGAATCGCACGATTTGGAAGGTTTAATGGAGATCTCAACATGTTTAACATGCAGAAACAATTGAGCAATGACGTCACAAATAACAGAGGTAATTCGTTTGCAAGTGACCCGAACTCGAGTGACCTTTTTGAAATTTTTAATTCCGGTTAAAAAATCCAACACAAAATCGCTCGGACATTTTTGGTTTTGGTTTTCACATAACAGATCTAAATCGATGAATGTTATGGGACACCTTTCCAACTCGAACAAACTGATCAAATAATGTTTAAATTTGGTTGTCAACACATGCGGACTGAATGCGAGTTTAGGATTCAAATCGGTGTTGACGACCGCAATCGGTTGCAACAAGGAAAACCCATCATTGTCCCTCCAAGAATATGCCGGTTTGATATTCAGCTGAATCCAATTCGGCATTTTTACCACAAACTGCGTACCATTATCGTCATTAAAAACACCCGCTTCGCCGAAAATATTGATCAGATTTAAGTTCCAACTCTGGGTCAAACCACGCGGCAAGAAATGGAACACATGATCGATTTTATCCGGTATTAAACCGATAAAAAAGCGGTAAAACAATTCATTTACATCCGGATGATTACTTAAAGTATTCTGTAACTCGGACCCGAAACTCGATTTGTCAGTCAATTTGGATAAATAAAGCGCCATAGCGAAAAATGTGAAACTTCGTTGATTTGCCTGATGACACATTTCGCCCGTAGACTTCGCATCTTGATCAGATTCAACCAGCAACTGTAGGCCTAACTTCGCCTCTATACCATTCAACCTCTTCACCGCTTCTTTATAGAACTGCGAAGTGCACCCAAACCGACAACAAACATCGCCGAATTCGGTCAAAATATTGTGAAAATCGACATCCAAACCCTTCTGCGACATAACACTCGAGATCAAAACCTTGTAGACATTCGTTATGTTCTGATTCACCCGAAGTTCGGGATTAGTTTTCGCGATTTCGCACAAACGATGCAAAAACAACGGATAGCAAAGCATATCGCGACAATCCACATGGAGCATCTGATAAACCTTTGTCTTTATGTCATCTCCGACGATATGGAAGAATTGATCGATATGATTTTTAGTGAATAACGACATGGAATAATGTTTATGAAAGTCAGTGTTCAACTCCGTATTTTTCCTCGCTTTGCACGTGGCCAGAACGTGCGAACCTGGCAAGATGATCCCATCCAGCAAGTCTTGCATTTCTTTAGATGCCGATTCAGTCAACAAATCGAAATCATCGATGATAATGTAAACTTGTTTTTGATTATTTTGAATTATTTTCCAAATTAAACTCTTCTCTTCATTATTGACAGAAGCTTGTTCGATACAAGATTCCCTAATCGACCCCTTGAAGTTGTGTGGATCAAAGACGAAAAGGAGGATGAAGTTGTTTAACTCGTCCTGATTACCTTTTGCCCAATTCAAGCCGTGTTGGCGTACGAAAACTGTCTTTCCAGAACCCAGGGCGCCGTCTAGGAGAACTGTTCTGTGCTTAAAATCGATTTTCACGATGGTTCCACTCTCGTCTTTGGTGTCCGCCATTGGACATTGGGAGATGTCCACTGTTGGAGCGTTTTCTAGGTGTTGGTTTTTCATCTGCAACCAGTAGTTTTTAAGTCTCTCTTGCATGAGGGGAAGAACATCTGGGTAAAATAATAATAATACGGAACAAATCAAAAATCATAACTTCAAATGTTAGCACTAGGGGATTTGAAGGTCAAAACTGCTTCCCGGATATCAGTTATTTAGGGCCGTGGTAAGAACTACGACTACTTTTAATTTACCAAAAATACTCCCCTCCCAAATGGTATAAAAATACTTTTTGAAATAACCTCGATAAAACCTAAACAACTGAAAGAAACTAATAATTGTTTGTTTTAACACGTTTGGATGCACAGTTTACATTTCATTATATTTTTTTATTTTATTTTTCTTTTGCATTGGGTGGAATGGCGGTCCATTTTAATCTTGAACCGCATCTTGAGCAGGGGATTTCCCAAATACGTAGTCCTTGACCTTGGCTACCCCTTTTTTTTCTTTTTTTTTAAATTCTTGCTTGGGCTCCGAGTTTACCAAATAATAATAATATTTTTCAACAAGTCTTAAATAAAAGTTTTTAAAACAAAAATAAAAATTAATTCTACCTTTATTTTTTTCCGCAAATTGAAACGATTCTTCCAGGGCAGAACAGGATCCCTAGAAACCAAACCTCATATGTAATTATTTCATCCAAATCACGTCTCCTTACTCCTTACAATCGTAAAGTTATGTCCAATTGTTGTATTCCAAGAGCTCAACATACACCCTAGAACATTTACATCGCCGAGATCACTAGTATTTCGTTCTTCATTTTCAGATATTTCCATGTTTTCTTTGCCGTAATCACAGTCATAATCGTTATCTGCAGTATTGGAAATGTCATTTTGTGATAAATTTCTCTTTCTGCTACCGTCGCCGCCATTATCGTCTCCATCTCCGGAAGTCGGTACGGATTGCGACGAACATGATGAACTTATAGACGGCATTTCATTCGGAAGAAAATCAACACACTGATCCACATAACTTTGAATACGTTTAAGAGAATTGTTCTCGAAATTCTCTTTGGCAAAATCCAAACACGAATCCCAGTCCCACGAGGTTGGGGAGTGTGGGGACTCGGATCCTTGCTCAAATTTTCCCGTTTGTGATCCCATTCTAAAAGAAAAATAAATTAAAAAATTCTATTGAGAAAACTAAAAATAAAAAAAATAAAATGTCGTGGAAAAAATCCTTAAAAAATAATTTCGACACAGGTATGCAAGATTTTCAATTAAAGGAGAAACCTAAATTAAATGATTCTTCCGTTTTAAATGAATTAATTTATTCCTAATAAACTGTTTCGACTTTCGATTGCGTCACTTCTAATGATCAAAGTCCAAAACACCTGTTACATTTATTTTATGCTTATGACAGCTTTGAAATAAATATGTCCTTACCTTTGTATCTTTCTTTCTTCACATTTGATCAGGCCAGGCAGTAGATAAACTGTTTTGATACTTGACTCTCGTGCACCTCACTTCATCCCATCTAAGCGTGACGTGTACTTTCAAAACTCTCTATTTTAAGAGTTAAGTCTTTTACGAGACGAAAGAGTAAAAAAAAAAAATATTGGTTTTGATCGGACCAACGAAAGCTGTACAACACAGATTGAAATATTAAATACTTAAAAAAAAATATGGCAATCAAATAAATCGAGTTTGTTTGACGTCAATTTAAAAAAAAATTCGAGGGGAAATTTTAAATTTTCATACGTAGGGTGTTGGTCTGTGATTACCGTAGTCGTCATTCATCATGGCTGCTCGTTTGTTTTTGCTCGGATTAAAGGCTACAAAAAATAGATTTTTAGAAGTTGTAAGACTGCATTATTATTAAATTTAACTTATTTATTATTTGCATCTAAAAATTTATTTTTATAATTTTTTTCAGAATAAAATGCGAAGCATGTATAAATGTACAATACGTTTTTCAAGTAGCGCTGATGAGCAAACCGAGCCTTATTCGTATATTCCATCGTATGAACCAAGAGCACATGAAGATATTACGACAAAAAGGAAGAGATTGATCTACCAAAGCAGAAAAAGAGGAATGTTAGAAAATTGTATTCTCTTGAGGTATTAAATGTTTTATGTTTTGTACAGTCCGTGATTTCTTATCATTTTAGCACATTTGCTGCCAAATACCTAAAAACATTTGACGAAAATCAGCTAACATTGTACGACAGGCTAATCAACATCCCATCTAATGATTGGGACATTTATTACTGGATGACAAGTATGAGTTTTCATGAGCAAAATCTAGATTTTGTAATTTATTTTTAATTTATTTATTTCAGATGCTAAAGAGGTTCCTCCAGAATTTGATAACGAAATAATGGCATTGCTTAAAGCGCACGTTAAAAACCCAAATAAGGAGCAACGGTTTGATGCGCCGCCGTTAGAAGACCCCTAAAAATGAATTGTGTATTAAATTAATGTACATTAAATTTGAATTGAACTACATGAAAATCTACTCTAAAATGATTTATTTGACCAAAAAACATCAAATATGTTCGCTAAAAATTACAAACTTTGAAAAATAAACACAAAACAAAAAAGGAATACAGTTCCTAGTTATAACAATAAAAATTTATAATTAAAAAAATGGAAGACAAAACAAGTGTAATTTGTAGTTATGGTCCTATAAATTGGATGTATAGGGAATTTATGTTTATTTGTTCTACTTTACTTGTACCCGCCCAGCGACAAGCAAAACTCATCTTTATATCGAGATTATCAACTAATCGAGAGATGAAAATAGATTTTTTTTCAATAACTTTTGCGATAATCTGAGATAAATGAGCAAATATCCTTTAGTTACCATTACTTTTTGCAATAAAAGAATATACAATCCATATTTTTCATATATCTTTATATACAAAAACCAGTCAAAAAAATTATATTTTCTTTCATGAAAAAATAAAAACCCAAAAAAAACAGCACAAATGCAAATTGGCAAATTGGCACATTAAAATCTCAAAAGAAAAATTGAATTAAAGCTTCATTATCACCCGACATAAGAGAAGAAAAATATATATAAAAATATGTTTACAATATAGATAATTTCACTGAACTTGCTAAAATAAATTGACTCCAACTCACGGTTCATACAACACAAAAAATAAACAAAACAAAACATCAAAAGCAAGAGCAATCCGATCGAAAAAAATCCCAACTTGGCATCTAGATCTAATCTAGTGACGCTAATTATTATTCCGAATCACTAAACCGATTAACAATAATATTCGGCCTCAACACTGAAGCAAAACTCGAATTAATCGTTGGATACTGCAACGAGGAGAGTTCATCGTTTTCCGAGATTTCCTGCTGGTCATCGGGCGATCTCTGTTGCAGGTTATCGCTACTCGGATATGGCGGAGGCGGTCCTTCAGGCATAGTTGCTTCTTGAACGATCTCCGAATATGAAGGTGGTTTAACGAGCCGTCCGACGAACTGAATGCCATTACGAATGTTATATGTGACCAGTAAGTTAGCAGGATTGTTCGACGGCGATGTCGGATCGTACACGAAAGGATCGCCGAACCCGCCGTCGTCAAACACGCGCCGTTGGTCTATAGCACCCATGTTTGGAGTCACCGACGCGATTCTCGATGTCGGATGTGTCGTCATGGCGGATCGTTTCATGTGAACTCTACAAACTGCGATTACCATGATGGTAACGATGAAAACAAAAGCAACGGCGCAACCGATGACGGTATAAATCGTAGACTGTAAAAATCCCAAATCGCTATCGTAGCGTCGTTGTTGTTCTACTGATGGATGAATATGATTATACACTAAAAATTTAAAAACAAATATATATTTGATTGAATAAATATAAATCCAAGTGTTTGTACTCACTACTGTGAATAAATCGCATACAACATGGCAATAAATGCGAAGTAGGACAACTAGATTCAACGTATGGGTCGCAACAAAGTTGTCGATCTAAACATCGCCCATCATTACAGCGAATTTTTCCTTCGCACGGATCAAATCCTAAATAACAATAATTAATATTTTTTTTTTTTTACACAACATACATTTGATAAAAATTACCACATTCACTCGGAGATTCGTCACTAGCGTCGAGGCAATCGTTATATCCATCACATAAATATCGTGCTGGAATGCAATGACCAACATATGTACAACGAAAATGGTTATCAGGACATATACCCTTCTCTAAAAAAAAAAATAAATAAATAACTTTAAAATAATAATAATAATAATATTTTAAATTTAAC
Organism: Strigamia maritima; assembly: GCA_000239455.1. NCBI lineage: Eukaryota > Metazoa > Arthropoda > Chilopoda > Geophilomorpha > Linotaeniidae > Strigamia > Strigamia maritima. Next base: position 508,703 of record JH432114.1, read on the forward strand.
AATATTTTTACTTTGTCTAACTATGACGGTAACATTTTTACGAATTATTTCGAAATGCTCTTTGGATGCAATGCATATGTAATCTCCCTTGTCCGTTTCCTGCAGTTTATGCACTCGTAAATTAATTTGGTTGTAATCTTCCTGAACTGTTATACGAGAAGCACTGAAAAAACAACGAAAATGAATTATTTCTATTAGGCAGTTTGAGCAACCCACCGAAACTATATAATGCTGTCGAGCAGTACGTACCAAAAAGGCAACCAATTTTTCGTACGTACAGTGGTTATATTTGTAATTTATAGACATAGCCCGAAAAATTAGTAGCTCTAACAGCATTATCGTTTCTCATATCGATATGTTCACTGATTTCCATCAATTAATTACCTGACAGAAGCGGGGATTTTCCAATCCATCGAAAAATGAATGGAGGAAGTGGTTTGTAGTGTTACTGAGCAATACAAATTCAGATCTTCATCTACACGTCTGACAATCCTTTCTGATCCATTAATATGAATGGAAACATCAAAAAAATCTAAAAATAAATAAACGCAAATGACACCTGGGTGCAATGATCAAAAGAGGAAAGTCGTAACAAGCATTGTAAAGCAATTATGTTTTTATTTTGTAGATATGATCTCTTTTACGCTACAAATTTATCTGCAGGTTACAAAGATTGTAAATTACCTGCAAACTGAATAAACAAGGTGAAAATGAAGCAAATTATTACAGGCTTCATTACGAATCGACTACATCGCCTTTCTCAATGACGTCAATTCATTACGTCATTATCCATTCTTTTTTTTATTATTTATTTAAAATTTTTATGTTTTAGCTAAAAAAAATTATTTATTTTAAATTTAATAAATAAAATGTATTTGAAATATGTTTAATTAATATTTAATTTCTATACACAAGTCGTACGAGATCTAGATTTTAACGTACCGTATACGATCATCTGGATTGGTTCATCTTGATCATGTGACTCTAACTTTATATTTTTAACCAATCAGAAGTCACTGAAATTACATGCAGCCATATTCAAAAACTTGTGTCCGTTTGTTGCATCTTTCCGGTATAAACTTGGATATTTAATATTTTTAGTGCGGTCGATATAGCGTAAGTGCAAATCTAATTTCAATGTTACAATTGTTTATAAAACACCAGATAATCATAATCGCATCTATTTATGTTCCAATACAGTCCATCGGGGCCACTTGCAGTCATGCAGAGTTCAAGATCAAGACTTCCCTTGCTTAACCGATTCAATAATCCCGTTTCAAAAAGAGATAATCCAGTGTTGAAACGAGAAATTCCTCAGACATCTACTCAACATCCAGTTCGACCAGTAAGTTTATAAATAAATTGTTTATTTTTATTTTAATAATTAAAAGTAATAAATTTTTTAAAAAATTAGGCTGTGCTTCAAAAGAGAAGAAAAATTGGCTCAAATGAAAATTTATCTCCACCCGCTCCACCAAAACCAAGGTCGAATTTAAGAAGAAGCGTGTCAGTTGGGAATTTGTACGTCAAACCGAAAAGAATTCTACCATTAGCAGGTATTAATACACATTAAAACAACAACAAAACAATTTCTAATTTATTTCTTCATTTTAAGACAAAACCCAAAGAAATGTTGTTTCGAACACCGTGAAAACCGGTCCGCAAGCTGCACCTGCACCTGCACCCAAGAAAAAGCGAGCGGCATGGGATTATAAGGGTCGATTAGAAGATTTGGAGTCGTACGTTTCTAATTTGACGAAAGAAAATAAGAATTTGACGGAAGTTAAGGCTGGAAAGGAGGAAGAGTGTAATCGGTTGTTAACTGATTATCACGAATACAAAGCAAAAATCACCGAACAAGACGCATTAATTTCGAATTTTCAAGTTGAAGTGACAGAAATGAAACGCAAAAACATGGAATTAAGCATTAAACTCGAGGACACAACTCGAGAAAAAGATACGGCTAATTCGAGGGCTTCAGGGTTACATGAAGAACTCATCGAAACGATGAGAGCAAAAGATTCTGCTCTTAGTAAATTGGCCGTCTTTAAGGTAATAAATTTATCGTTAATAAATTTAACCAAAATTTAATTTATTTAATTTATTTATTTAATTTATTTATTTATTTATTTTTTTTTATTAGGCGAAATTGGAAGACGCGTCTCGAAATGTTGCCGATCAAGCCAAAAAAATTGATGAACTTCAAAAACAAATTTTACACTTGACGCATTGTGTTTCTGAAAGAGACGAAGAAATACAAGCCGGGGAATTATTTCGTCGGAGCCTTCACAACCAAATTCAAGATCTCAAAGGGAACATACGTGTTTTTTGTCGTGTTCGACCTTTGACGAAAAAGGAATCGGAAAACGGTCCAGGATGTGTTTCCTACCCCGATCCGGGCATGAAAATGATATCACTGACTTCATCGCGAAGAGAATCGGTCTTAAATGAGGTAAAATTACATTAAAAAAATATATATAAATATATATTTAAGTATAATTTTTATTTTATTTTTTCAGAGTTCAATGTCCAATTCCGGTCGTTTAGCAGCTCACGATTTCACATTCGATAAAGTCTTCGATCCAGAATCTCCTCAAAATGTTGTTTACAGTGAGATTTCACAACTAGTTCAATGTGTTCTCGACGGATATAATGTGTGCGTGTTTGCCTATGGTCCTACGGGATCAGGCAAAACGTATACGATGGAAGGCGGACGAGTTTCTTATTACGACGAAGATAACGTTGGAATGATCCCGAGAGCCGTTGAGCAAATATTTGAATCAATTGAAAAATTAGAAAAACATGGATGGGAGGTAAAAGAACAACAACAACTTTAATTTATCAATTAAATTAAATTATTTTTTTTTATTTTAGTACCAAGTGAAAGCTTCGTTTATAGAAATCTATAATGAAAAGATCAGAGATCTGCTTTGCGACGGCGGACACGACAAGAAATACGAGATAAAATTGACAAAAGACAACGAAACGTACATTACCAACACGATCGTTGAAGAGGTTTTCAACAAAGATGTGGTTTTAGAATTAATTAAGAAGGCCAACAAGGCGCGCGCCATCGGAGCGACGAAATGCAACTCGAGATCATCACGATCACATTCGGTGTTTTTGTTGAAAATATCGGGAAGGAATAGATCTACACAAAAGTCTAGCAGCGCAACACTCAATCTAGTCGATCTGGCGGGGTCAGAAAGGGTCAAGGCTTCCGGTTCGGAGGGTGAACGTCTGAAAGAAGCGCAGAGTATCAACAAGTCGCTGAGTAATTTAGGAAAAGTCATTATGGCTTTAGCACAAAAGGTTAATGATTTATCTTTATTTATGATTATGTATGATTGATAATTAACAACTGAATTTTTCTGATAGGCTGAACATGTGCCATATAGAGATAGTAAATTGACATTTCTCCTCCGTCCTTATCTCGGCGGAAATTCGAAAACCTTGATGTTTATAAATATTTCTCCCTCTGAAGATAATTATATGGAGACGTTAAACTCATTACGATTCGCCAAAACGGTTAGTTGTTAATTTATTAAATTCATTTTATTTGCTTAATTTATTTAATTTCCTAGGTCAACGAATGTCACATTGGTGTCGCGCAGAGGAAAAAATAGAATTTTGTTTGCAGCTTAATGTTTTTTTATATTTTTATGTCTATCTCAATAAAATGATGTAATATTTTGTAATATGTAATGCTTTGAAATTCGATTAAATCATTTTTAAACTTTTCGCTTTTATTTGATGTTATCAACATTTGTTAGTATTGTTTGACCATTGTTGTCATGGTGAGGTTCAAATGAATGCCATGCATTCATCAAACAGCAATTTGGGCAATCTGTAAAAAAAAAATAGGAAAATGACCGACAAAGCAACATCATTTTCGAATCGAAATCTTACACGTAATGCGATTCAAAAAGGATCGATGAGGTGAATGGAATTAGAAATTCTAAAAAAAATAACAGTTATTTTAACAAGCATATCAATTGTATTTTAACCCTAACTCCATTGTAATTTCAGAGTGCCGTTTGGTGCAGATTTGTACGTGTTTTGTGGAAAAGAAAATCTTCACCCAAATTTAGTGGTAGGAATTGGATAATTTTATTGCAAACAAATAACTTTTCATTATTATTATTATTATTATTATTGTATTAGAAACTGTTCAAATATGTGAAAATGAATACTCCTCGACACCTTCCAATGCCAGTATACAGCAAAAGTTCTTGGTGGGAAAGCAAATGGTTGAAGCGGTCGTTACAAAAAGGCGATTTACAAGCTATGAATAGTTATTCACCCGCTGCTTACATCTTAGCACTTCGGGTAAGTTTATTCAATCTATTCGAAATATTTTTTATTCATTTTCCCTTAGAATTTCATGAAACACTTGCCATCATCACCTTTACTGCAACGTCGATCTTTTGTCAAATTAGCCGATGACATCAGAGCTTTACCAGCATCTCATTGGACCTTGGCGATCCTCCAAAGCAGAAAGTACTCAATAAATTCATCTCGATTATAAAAACTATAAAAATAACTTCATTTCAGAGCTTTAAGAACTCTTCGTCCTGTCGAATATACTTTAGTTCGCCATTTGGTGGATATGTTACGAAATTTGTGTTTTGATAACGACATCTTGAACCAGTCTCGGTTACAAGAAATGACGACATTATTCGGTCCTGTCCTTATTAGGAAGAGGGCGGATGAACCAGTCACATCTGCTTCAAAGGTTTTAAAAAATACAATAAAATCAAAACAATATTTTAATAGAATATTTTTATTTCGTGTCAGCCATGTACCGAAGCGATTGCGTTAATTCGTTTTATGGTGCTACATGGCCCGGCCATTTTTATGGAAGATTCTGAAAGTCTTGGGGACCCAGGAGGTGCGAGCAACACCGCCTCAATGGTGAATCAAGCGTCAGCGTCGTGTAGTATTGTTGATGAAAAACCATATACCAATGAAGTAAAGTCTCCGCGAAAGTCACCGACGTCGATACAGACTGAGGAGGTGGTGATGGAGGAGCTGACACCGAAAGAAGAGCCGAAAGTAGAGCCGAAAGTAGAGACGAAATTAGAGACGAAATTAGAGACGAAATTAGAGACGAAAGTAGAGACGAAAGTAGAGACTAAGAAAGTTAAAAAACCTCCAGTGCAACCAGTCGCCCCGCCTCCGGTGCAACAAGCGGTTCCGTCTTCAACCGTGTCTGATACTACTTCAGACTCAGGGGGTGAAAATACGGTATTTCGGTTATTAAATATATCACCACTATTTCCCCGTACGTACGGGAATTATACATTTTTTCATGGTCTTCCCTTGTTTGGTTATTACTTATATCCTCGACTTTACGGGGAAATATCCTCGGCCAAAATTTAAATATATTAAATTTCTTGATTGTGTTTTGTTGCAGTGTTTGGTCAAGTATGATTCAGCAGTTTTGAAACCGATACTGTAGTTTGAAATGAAATGAAGAATCGCTATATTTTTTGTGTCATTTTTTTGTTGTTTTGTGATTTCCTGTAACAAACAAATTTATTGGAAATGAAAACTGAGTGTAATGGTGTCGAACCTCGACGATGATACTTATACTTTTTTTTTTTTTTATTTTTATTTTTATAAAACTACATGCAAAAGACATTTCTTTGGGTGTAATACTAAACTTTACAGAATTTAACCAATGGGCACGCTAGGGAATGTTGGAGTTGTGATGGCGCGTTGGGAGACAATGACATCAACTGTAAATTTGAAATAAATTTAAAAAAATAAATTTAAAAAAATATTAGTTATTGAACCCCGAGTAAACGTCGATTTCTAGGTGCATCATCAATCTTGTCGTAAATTGTACTCATTTTCCGTAAAGTTTTACGATTTTCAACAAATTGCCTGAAATTAAAAAAAAATTAATTTAAATAATTTACAGTTAAAAATTGATTATATAACCATCTTACATTGCCGTTTTAGATATCGCATCCATCCAAAGTTTAGCATTACAGTAATTTTCACTGAATAAATTGAGTTCAACATCAAAACAAGTAACCTTAAAGTAAAATCGTTGCCTGTTCCCATCCCCACCAACTGGCGAAACTCGACAATGACGAACGGGCAAAACACACCGACAGATCCACAACCTTCCATTTTTCGCAATTTTCTGCTGTTTACAATACATGAGCATATCATTGAATAAAAAAAACTGACGAGTCAAAAATCGTTTGCTGCTAGAAATCTGCAAAAATCTCAAAATAAACACACGAAGCGTGCGAATTACTCACTAATACCTTTTGTAAAGAGCCTTCTTTGATCAAATGCCTTCCTGGGACGATTATTTTTGGTTGATCATTGACGAGCATTTTTTGTATGGCCAACATGCGGCGCATTATATCTCCTACACGCAACTGATTGTTTATTTCCTTCGTTATGGTTTCAATTTGCGCCAATGCAGCTACTCAAAAAACAAAATTAGGATCATCAGATTCTAGTTATTTCATTTTTATTACTTTTTATGTTGTCGTTTTGATCAGTTATTTTGAGCAGTTCTTGAAGCAATAATTTATACCTAAATAAAATATAATAAATGATAAAATTACGCATTTATTTGTATACAAATTGAGCAATTTACCTCGGGATTCTTTGAATTGGTTGTATTAGAAGCGATGAAAGAGATGTTTGTACTTCTGGTCGAGTTTGTTGACAGTTAATAAATTCTGCAAATTTCGGTCGTGTTTTCAGGAGGTTCTACAATGAGTTGGTTTAATTTTTGTATTTTAAATTGAATTTTTTTTTTTACTTGTATGAAAATATTCGCAGCTTCATAACTGATTGAATACGAGGAATATAATTTAAAATATGGTAATAACTTGAGGAAAGCGGAAGAAATATCGGTTTCTGCTTTGAGTTGTCGTAAAAATTCTTCATTCGTTCGAAGAATTGCACGGACTTCGCCAAAAATCGTTTTAATTTCTTTGGGGTTTAAAATAGAATTTTGTGAAATTGGATCCACAAAATACTAGATTTAATGACAATAATTAGATTTTGTATAATAAAGTGTTTTGTTTTAATGTTGTTACTTGCGTTAGTAGTTTTAGGTTTCTCACGTAATTTTCTTCTGAATTTAAAATTTCTTCTAGAATCTTATGTTTAAATTTCGCTCCTAAAAACAGATAATAATAATGATAATAATAATAAACGAGTTACTTTCATCATAAATAACCTAAAAGATCATTATCGTACTTTTAATCCTCGTCTTTGGTGTAAAATCCTCTACATCCATTTCAATTTGCTGTTTGAACTCCAGCTAATTACTTTTCTTCCAGACTCATCTTATTGTTAACCATCAAGATTACCTGATCCCATGACTGACGTATAAATAGTAGATTACTTAAACATCACACACAAAATATGACGTCATAAAATAAATTCCAAAAATTTTGATGCACCTGTTCTTTGATAGTTTAATACACTAATTTAAATATATTATTTTCACTGCATTATTTTTATTAATTTTTATTTTAATGACTAGTTTTACCAGTATCCTTATATAAAACCAAAAACAAGACATCGTTCTTTGGCTAGACAAACTAACTGATTACGTAATGCGTGTAATCCTGTATTTAAACACGTGTAGTGAGCATGCTTTAAGTTTCTTGATGCTTCGTTTCCATTGATGTTTTAACGTGAGCTACTGCTTGGTATGTCCGAAATGCTATTTAACATTCACCATCACAATTGAACTAAACTTTAATTCAACTTTTTACAGTTAAAAACAATGAAGCGCGCCTGCGTCCGCAAGACTAAACCTAAAGCCAATGAAAAACGTCCTACTCGAAGCAAATGTGCTGTGGCACCAACAAAAGAAAAGACCGCCAGTAATTTACGCACCAGATCTAAACTTAAAACATCAAAAACATTAAGTAAAACTGAAACTGCTGAAAGTTCTAGGCAGAATGGACAAAAACTACCCACAACGCTTAGCGACGATGACGCCGATACTGAAATTGTACGCCAAAGTGGAAAAGACAACGAATTAGGATTAAAATTACATCCAACCGACGGATACGATGAAGAAGATGAAACCGTGCCGAATAAACAAGCGAGTACCAGCCAAATGGCGTCTTATAAACAACCGAGTAGCAGCCAAATGTCGCCGTATTTCAGTAAAAGTGTTGCGGAAAATAACGTGCAAACTTTGCATTTTGATGATTCGAGCGACGACGAATGGGAAGAAGTCGAAAATGGAGAAGAAGTCAAAAAAAAGGAAGAAAAAGAAGTCGTTATTCCCAAAGAAGGCGTGGAAATAACAATAAATGCGGTCGATTTTGTCAAACGAAAAAAGAAAAAAGAATTTGATTGGAATAATTATGCGCGACTTTGTATCAACCGTTTCAAGAAAGATTTGCAACAAGATATGCATAAGGTTCATGTTATGTGTCTTCTAAGCCATGGATTGTACATTAATAATGAGATTAATAACGATGAAATCAAGGCGTTAACTATGTCGATCATTCCCGAAAGGTTTTTAAAGTTGAAACCTAAAAAATGACTTTGAATGATTTATCCGATTTTGTTTCTTGGTTTCACGGTGATTTTCGGCTGCTTTTGACCGGTGAATCAAGAGAGACTGATTTTCATACATGTTTAATCGATGAAATAGGTTGTAGGACTGTGAATAGAAATTTAGATTGCTCCGCTATTTTGGTTTCTGCGTTACGATTGCTCGGATTCGATGCTCGTTTGATTTTTTCAATGCAACCTATATCTGTTAAAGTGATTGATTTGATTAAACCGAAGCCGACTGGAAAAGCTGATGATGAGTCGAAGAAATCGATTGGAAAGCAGAAAGCTACAACGAAGAGAGATGAGATAACCGAAGAGGAGGAAGATGGTACTAAGAAAACTAGACAATCATTTGGAAAACGAACTTCCGCAGCTAAAAAAGATGAGAAAGCAGAAGAGGAGGAAGATAATACGACGAAAACTAGACAATCATTTGGACATAAAAAAGATAAGGAAACTGAAGATATCTCGATAAAAACCAGAAGATCGGTTGGAAAACGAACTACCACAGCAAAAGAAGACAAGAAAACTGAAGATGAGGTTGATAATACAAAGAAACCTAGGAAATCTCTTGGAAAACAAAGTTCTACAGCAAAAAAAGATGAGGAAGCCAAAGATAATACGAAAATAACTAGAAAATCTGTTGGAAAGCGAAGATGCACAATAAATAAAGATGAGATATATGACATTGATGTTGAAGATGACAATGTTGATGATAGTGATTATGAATCTGAATCTTCAAGTCGGAAAAGAAAAGTTGTGGGTCGGAAAAGACTTCGAACTGCCGATGGAGATGCACAAAGTGGAGCGAGGAAGAAAGCGAAATCGGACGAAGAAAATGAAACTGGAAACGATTATTGGGCCGAGGTATTTTTTTTTTAGACTTTATTTTAACATAAGTATATTTATTTTATTTTATTTTATTTTATTTCGTAGGTTTATTTGGAAAAGAAGTCGCAATGGATTTGCATCGATTGTGTCAACGGTCGTGTTGACTGTGAAAGCGAAATGGAGATAAGATCCAAGAAGCCGTTCATCTACGTTGTGTCTTTCGATAACAGGAATAAAATTAAGGATTTAACGTCTCGTTATGCGAAAAACTGGCTGACTCTTAACCGCAAATTTCGATTTGATCCCGATTGGTGGGCCGAGTTGCTGGAGCCATTCAGACCGCGACTCACAATTCGAGAAAAAAAGGAAAGTGCAGCTATGGAAGAAGAGCTTTTAAAAAAACCAATGCCAACAACTATTGGAGAGTAAGTAAATTCTAAATAATTTTTAACATTAGTTTTCAATTTGAAATATTTATTTAGGTTTAAAGGCCATCCATTGTACGCTCTTACTCGCCACTTCCTTAAATTTGAAGCGCTTTATCCTCCAGAATCAGCTCCTGTTGGTTTTATTCGTAAAGAACCAATTTATTCCCGGGATTGCGTACATACTTTACATTCTCGCGAAACTTGGCTAAAAGAAGCTAAATCCATAATTTTGGGTGAAAAACCGTACAAAATTGTTAAAGCGAGGCCGAAATGGAATAAAGTAATTACTTGTAACTATTTTTAAAATTTTTAATAATAATTTTTCTTTTTTCTTTTGAATTTAGAGTATGGGACAACTTGAGAGCAATTTACCTCTTGAAGTTTTCGGAGAGTGGCAAACCAAAGATTACGAGCCACCAATAGCTACCAACGGCAAAGTGCCCCGAAATGAATATGGAAATGTTGATATGTTTAAGGAATGTATGCTTCCTGTCGGAACGGTTCACTTGCGGGTACCTCGGCTGCTTAAAGTGGCGAATAAATTGGGAATTGATTGTGCAGCAGCCATGACTGGATGGGATTTTTTGAAATCGGGAAACCGACCCATGTATGTAATTAAAAAAAAAAAATAATTAATAAATAAATTACAAACGAAACTTTAATAATTTTTAAAATTTAGCTACGACGGTTGGATTGTTTGTGAGGAGTTTAAAGATGTTTTAATGGAAGCTTGGAGGCATCAAATGAAGCTGGATTTTGATCGCCAGGGTGAAGTAAGTTGGGAAAACCAAAATAATTTAAAATTATTAATAAAACCGTTATTTTGTTTATAGAAACGTGAAAAACGTGTGTACGGGAACTGGAGGAGACTTATTCGAGCTGTTTTGATCAGAGAAAAACTTAATACTAAATATTTTAAATTACGTGATAAGTAATCCTTGTTTATATGATAATTATAATTGTTTTTATAATTCTCTTTTAATTTCAAATGATATTTTCTAAAGTAGTATAAAGTATAACTAAAACACTACAATATAAATATGTAAAAATGATGGTTATAATTGATGAATGAATATTTAATTGAACTAATTGTAAGTTTGCTATAATATGTAAATAATATTGTTTAATAATCCCTAGTATCCCTTTTATTTATTTACAAATATTTAATTTACATAAAATTGGCACGGAAAGATGAGATTATAAGTACGATCTATTTAAAACAATATATTAATGTTATACATTTTCAAAAAAAACATGTCAAATTTACTTTGAATTTGTTTCTTACACGTCATCGAATAATCCATGCGGTGCTTTAGCAACGATTATCGTCAATGGTTCCTGAAACGATTAGTTGTTTTCTTAATTTTTAATTTTAATTTTTATTTTTACAAAGTCTTTATTTACCAGTGTTTGTTTAGCTGCTTCCCTCATTATGCCATGCGCTTGAGATAAAGTGATGTCAATCATACTGCAGCCATTGATCCACATTATTTGGTCACCCCTATTTATCACACCTGAAGTAAATTTATAAATTAGTTATGCTTGTTAAAAATAATAATAAAAAATATTTTTTACCGTGTTTATAGATTTCGCCACCTTCTCTAACAGCGCCAACGACGATTCTCCCTCCGAGAGCAGAGCCGTAACCGCCTTCTATCTTTATGTCCATAGCATTGGCCTAAAACAAAGTAAATAATTGAAATCAAGTAAATCCAAAACGAGATAAATATATTACTTTTGGTATTGCATACATCTTAACTTCTCTTCGTGCAATTTGGAGTTGTGTAAAACTAAAAAAAAAAAAACAAAACAAAAAAAAATGAATTTAAAGAATTTTTTCAAATTAATATTTAAAAACAAAAATATACCAATTTTAATGGGTTAAAATCTTCAACTAAGATATCTATATCTTTAGTTCGCGGTAGATCCTCAATAATAATCGGACTAAAAATATAAAACATTTTTATTTTTCTGTAGATTGTTGGCATTGCCAATACTCACCAATCGTGATAGGACGCAATTGAAAACGGTTTAGTTTTAACTGCAGATCTCTTATTTATTCCTGTCGTGGAGCCACGTAACCCCAGTGCAGGTATGTCGCTTTTAACCTGTATTTTAACCTTATTTCTCTCGAAATCTTGTATCCCATTCTGCTCCCCATCTTTCAACCCACCATTGGTATGAATGAAAGCCATTGATTTCGTAGGCCCATTATGAATCACAATATCACTTCGTTTGAAATGATCATTTTCACTCGCTCTATTGACTCCCTTCGAATTCCAATCACTCGTTCTTCCACCATTTTGAAAAATTTTATTGCCCAATTCCCGCACTTTATTACCATTTGCAGCCACTTTTGGTCCGAATTTAGAACTGAATTTATCACTGAATTTATCACTTTCTGGAACATTGACTACATTGTGTTGACTACTACCATTCAATATGGCTGGTTTGAATCTATTTTCCTTTATCCAGTGACTACTTTCATTGATCTTACTATTAGAAAAGTCGCTAGTCGATGTTGCTGGATTATTTATCTGGTTAGATGAATGTCCATTCTCCATTTTGTTTGTTGTGACTATTTTAACCGCTGGATTTTGCAGGAATCCGATTCTTCTCGGTTGTGTAGTGTTTTGATACGTTCCGATAGTGACCAAAGGTTTTGTTCGTGGAAAGAAGAATTCCGGTGGTTTGGGAACTTCATATTTACTATCGGTGATATTGGATGGTTTTGGCGATCTTTCGGGCGATTTTTGAGATGTGTAAACTCCTGATGGTAATTCAGGACCAACGTCGATGTACAGAACCTGAATAAATTATAGAAATTTGAAATTTTTGAGTTTTGAATTTGGCGCCTTGTTGTTGACATGATTAAAATACCTCATTTGCATTAGTTGATGGTTCAATGACACTGTTGACTTCAGTATACTCTTCCGTTTCTTCCGTTACACTTTTGGTGGTTTTTGTGGTTACCTGTCTCATTTTAGGATATCTGGAATTTGATTTTGCCTCGTTTTCACTTTCCCACCCTTGAGGTGGCGGCAAAATGTTAGAATTTTCTTCTGACTCTGACATAAGTTTGTGAACTCGTTTAAATTCTTCAATGAGTAAATCTGTGAGCAAAATTATTATTATTAATATTCTGTTACAGTAGATTTCAATTTTTGTTATGTTTTCTACCATGTTGTTGTCTCTTGTGCATATCTTCATTTTTACTAGGAAATGTTTTAGCATCTAACATAAATATAAAATTTTAGAAAAATACGAATTTTTATTTGTTTTTTTTTTTTTTTTTTTTTTTTTTTTTTTACTTGTTTTGTTAATCGATTTCTTAGTTGCTAATCTCTCTCCATTTTCATGTAAACCAAATCCATTTGGTTCATCTTGGGGCATTGGTGGTGGCTGTGGATGGAAATTCCCAATTGCAGCTGCTTCCTTCCAAATATTTCCCAATTTGATTGACAACTATAAATTAATTAATTAATTAAAAAAGAAAAAAGAATTAACTGTACCAGTATTTAAAATTAATTATTTATTTTTTTTAAATTTTACTAATTTTGCTGAATTTTCTTCATCCGACATCTCACTAGTTGGAGTTTGTGTCTCTGCATCTCGTCTTTGTTTGTCTTCTGCATCCTGTTTCTCTTCACCCTCCGCCACCTTCCTGATACTATCAATAATATCTTCATCACTTTCTTCCAGCAAATCGTGGTCCTGATGCACATCCACTGTTGTCACCACACGTTTGATTTGCGTGACAGTTTCAGAAAACTTTCTTTCTTCTCTGACGGTCTCAGTTTCATTCTCGTCCGACTGCATCGTTTCGTGAACTTCTTCCTCTTCAGTCACTGTTTCGTTTTGAATAATTTCCTCCGTTTCTTCTGTCGTTATGTTCAATATTTTATCTGGCGAAGGTCTGGATAAAAAAAAATCACACGAAAAATGTTACCTCATTTTTTGCGTCATTCCACTGATTAAAGGTATTGAATTAAGATAAGGTTGTTTTTTTTATGTTTTTTTTTTAATCCAATAACTTAAAAACATGATTAATAATTAAATAATTAATAATAAGATTATAAGAGGTTATTTTTCGGAAATTTTAATATTTTGATTCAAATTATGTTTTGACTACAAGTACATTCCAGACCTCTTATGTCTCTTGGTGTCAGATTTAATTACGTCTCACGAGTACATGCGTCATTAGGTATTTTTACACTTAAATTAAATTTTAATGCCACAAATTATCCCAAGAATTAATTTTTTAAATTTATAATTTTATTTTTGTTTAACGGATTCTATGATAACACTATCTAACATTATCTTACTTGTCTTGTGTCAGTTCTTCTTGAACAGCTGGTAATTTAACTTTGGTTATGTCTTCGTTGATTATGTCACCGTTGATAGACGAGCTGGAACTGTTATACCCCGAAGATTCTCCAGGAAACAAGTCCCGAGCCTAGATTTATGGATTATAATAAACAAATATAAAAAATTATGCCATAACACTGATAACATCGAATAACAGCGCGATACGAGATAACGCACAAAACCAACAAAAAATTAATGAAAAATTTCCCCAACAACAACAACAACACTTAGACTTGGAAAAATTCTCCCATATTTAGTAATTTAGTTCCAATCAAATGAACTTAATAAAAAGATAGAAATATGCGATGTACTTACCGCTCCTTTGCGAATTAACAGCTCGAGCTTCTGCTGCGATTTGAGATATTTTACTGCCTGTAAGAATTCAAACAAAAGGTTGAAACACGACACCAGTATGAATATGAAGCGAAAGTGTAAAGTTGAATACGAGTTCCCAGAAATGTCCATAACTTACATCTTGAAATTCGACATTGCTGAAATCCAGAGAGTTAACTTGCATAATTTGATCTCCGATGTGTAGGCCGACTTGTTGCGCTAAACCGCCATCTTTAATTGACTGGACAAACAGACCTGGTTTTTCTTTGGGGCCTTTGCAGATACTGAAATTTGATATTTTAATATTTTAATATTTTAATATTTTAATATTTTAAATTCGAATTTTTTAATTGTGTTGCTATTAAATGATTATTCACCTGCAACCCAATCCAGAATGGCCGTCCATGTCAACAAATATTTTCATTTCAATGCCCTCGCCTATTGAAGGTGAACTCTCCAAAGACGTTTTCTAAACAATTGATGCATAAACATAAATACTTTGTAAAGGTCATCTAGATTAATAAAATTGATTTTACTTTTAAGTCAGGAGTTGGGTCAACAAATTTCCACGTTAATTCGTCATCTTTGTGACTAAAATTGAAGAAATAAAAAAAAAATTTAAATTAGAAAAATGTCTTTTTATACACAATAATATGAGATAGAAGAACATGCTTAGAGTTAGGTAAGAGAGTAGGAGAAGTTGGAGAAGAACTTCCGGATAATGACGGATTAGTAGTGGTTGATTCATCATTCAGAGCTTCGTGCCTAGGAATAGAAAGTATAGTAAAGATAAGAATAAAATAATAGCTTGGGCTTAACTATAGAAATTTTTAATTGAAATGGTGCAGGATTAACAAAAATATTAGATAACTTAATCTACTGTTAAAAATAATGATGTTGTAACGAGATTTGATCATTTGATGATTATAAAACTCAAATATAGAGAATAAAAAAAAAATTAAAAAATTTGAAGTTTATTTTTTTTATGGAAATTTCAACTTACTCTTTGACTGGAATAAGTCCAATTCCTAAAGAATTTAAAAAATATTTTTTAGATTATTTTTAAAATTATTTTATTAATTATTTCTAAACTCTATTTAACTATTCGTGCACGAAACTCCCATTGGTTAATGGCCTATGCATTGTGCTGAAAGTATACAGTGTGGAATCTTATTTTAATCCTCTAGTTGAGCAGAGTAGTCCAAAAGTGTTCGTGACATTGTTAACGAACGAAAACGCTTGTGAAATATTTAAAAAAATTCTTTACATTTGAGTTTTTGTATTGTTGCGCAGATTTTTTGGCTACTAAACAAAGATTTTTCGACTCAGCTTGACTAGAGGATTAAAATAAGATACCACAATATATACTTTCAGTACAATGCAAAAAAGTTCACTTTTCAGTTTCGTGCACGAATTGTTGGATAGAGTTTAGTCGATCGGTTGATGAACTCACGTTTAATAAGCAAAGTCAAGTCATTGTGAATGCGAAATAACTTTAAAACGTCTTTATGGATGCAATCTTGTAAGGAATAACCATTCACCCTTAAAATTTCATCTCCAACCTATTAAAAAAAGAAGATACACTTAAGAGAGGGATTCACACAATGATAATCATTGTTGCATGTCATATACTTAATGATACCATGCATGAAACATTGAATTTTTACGTTTTGTCTTCGCTAATTTCATATGTCTCGACTCAATAGATCGGATCTTTTCACGTTCTATGTAATTTTACTCATGTTTTAGGTCATTTATATCAATTTCATATTGGAACAATGATTTTCCAAATTCCTAATCAGGCCAAATTCTAATTGCACATTTTTGCCATTTTTTTTCATATTATTTTTATTTTCTTATTGTATTGCAGTGCAGTATCCCAATAAGTCTCGAGAGTTGTTATATTAAACGCATTGTTGATGGCCCAAAAAAAGTATTGTTCGTAGATTGTTATCTCTATACACAAGATAAATTTTTTTTTTTATTCTTTTCTTTATGAAATGATAAATTGGATAAGTTTTAAAGCCATTGCAATTTTCCAAATGTCAACAGCCTTAATTTTAGAAAAAAAAAAAGATTTGCAAACGATAAATATAATTTTTTTGTTATTAATTATTTTTTCATGAATAAATTAATATTTAAAAAAAATATATAAATTTTGCGGTCATGAATATATGTATATCATTGAGAATTGTGTTGGCCATTTAATGAACTCAACAGCTTATCTTCATATGAATTACAAGGCATGTATGAATGCATCATTTGCATGGTTGGTAGGTAGCATTATGGATAGTTTGCATTTTCCATGTATACAATATAGAGATTAAAAATGTGAAACACTACAAGTAATGAAAATTACCATTCCCTTCTGGGCTCATGGGGTCATGGGGCAGGGCCCACTATTGGGAATGATTTTAAGAAAAGTTCACTGCATGTGTTTAGCTTTAAAGTGAATTATCAATAAATATCAAAAGTGATGTGACAGTTGTGCTACAAACATAGGAAGTCCACGTTACAGTTTGATTGTCATTTTGGCCCATTAGTGATTGGTTTCGTCATACCTTCAGTCCTCGTATTTCTGATTCAGAACCAGAATCGACCTCTGATATGAAAATTCCAACTCCATGTTCTTTTCCTATTGCGAATGAAATAATTGATGTTATTAATATTTTCCACAAGTTTTCACTATATTGCGCAACACTTTTTCCCTATACATAGAATAGAAACACAGCTATTTTATTTATTGCTACATATAAGCCTAGTTTTAGAAAGGATTTACGGATGAAGGACTCAACTGTATAAAGTGTTTAAAATGATTAAAACTGAGATTTTGGGAGTAAAGAATAAGGGCTGGATTTTCTATATCGAATTTACATCGCATTGATATCGAAATTCAATTTCTATGCTGATTTAATGCAGTTTTTTTTTTTTTTTTGCAAGAAAGGCTAAAAGTGTATTTAGTGTGAATGCACCTTTATTTAGTCAGGTACAAAGTCTATATCTGTCAACATATCTGAAGGAAGTGTCTGAAGAACCTTGTTGTAACTGAAATAATTACTTCAATTACAAAAATTTCTCTTATTAAAAATGACACAAATTATCAGTACTGATATTCATAATCAGAGTTATTGTTATTTACACACATCAAGGTATATATAACCTTGAGTGTAATTCGAAGTAATTATGATAAAAAAATGAATAACTTTGGATCCTCATTTTTTTATTTTGATTATTCAGATAAATGATATCAGTTTTAACAGTTTTACTGAAATATTAAAATATTTAAATAACAATTTTACCTCCGCGAATTGAAAATCCAAAAGACTTAATTCCCTTTCTTCGTTGCAAACGAACGAGTTTGGTCTTATGGAGACTAGTTGGATTTATCATTGAACAATTGCTTCTGAAAAGACACAAAACAACACAAGATATTTTTAACATAAAAAAATAAAGCTTTGTATTTCCTGGCTGCATCAAGCTTAATTTAATTAAGCATGGCTTTTTTACTTTTTAGGTCAATAAACAGTGGAAGGAATTTGTAACGGATTCTTGAATAACCGGAAATGACAGCTGGATCAAAGAAGGTGAGAAAGAGTGACAACTTTTATAAGCTTGCATGAAAAAGTCACTGGTAATGTGATAAATAGTGCTCTACTTAGTTTTTTTTTTTTTTTAAGTAGCTATTATATAGTTCATAGTGATTACAAAATCATTGCAATATTTATAACCTGCATCCATTTCTCAATTAATATTAATAAAAGATTTAAAAAAAATTAATTTAAATTGCTGATGTCACTCAACAATGAGAAAACAATGAGAAACAATTTAAAAAAAAAAAAACAATTCTGATTTCATCATTATGCATTATTATCACCATTAATGTTATTAACAAAAAAAAAAAAAATTACAAATTTGTTTATCACTCACCTGGTTTCATCCATAAAAACAAACAAACATTTCATTCATTATTTGGTTAATTCTTTGGCAGTTACAATGTGTTAGGCTTCTATAAGGTTGTGTTAATTTCCACACAACTTCATTCTTGGCAGGTGAGAACTTGCTATGAAGTTGGAAGAAAATCCAGGTGTCTACCGGAGTAATAAGCCAATAGCCTCCAACAGGGCTGTTTTTTTGTTATTTATTTTACACTTTTTAATATCTAGAGATACAGACACATTGAAGTAGCAGAAAGAAATTATAAGATAAGATGGTAATAATAACTGAATCATTTGATTATAAAAAAATAAAAATTATTTTTTTAGACAGTTTTTTGTTCATAGATGTGATAGTTTGACCAAAGTTCACACATTATGTGAGTAATAATTATAAAAAATTAGATTTATCAGTTAATATTTTTATCGTAATGGTTTTTTTGGTAGTCAATTGAAGTTAAAAGAAAGTAAATGATTTTATTTTTAATTTATTGGTAGAGGCTATAAATTAGGACTTTTTTTGAATATCTCTTCCCTTGCCATGTTGTGATGGACTCTACTCCGGATGTTTGGTAGTACGCTTGAGAGATTCTGTTCTATTCATTGGACCTTGGCTCACAATGGGGCAAATTCCATCCTGTGTATCATCGAATTTCCTCATACATATCATGTATGTTAAGGTTGACCCAAAAATGACCTCTAGTGGCAAAAATAGTTAACAATAACAAGAATTATAAGAGTTAATCTTCCATTGATGAGATTTCTTGTTGTCAATATCTTCATGCTTGCAACTTTTAGTAATTTGCTTCAATTTATTTCAGTAATGTACTACAAAATACAACATCAAAGTATTCTTCAAACATAATGAGATATTATTTGGTATACTTTGTTAGTTTGTTCTAATGAAAGACTGAAAGTAGTATCTTTTAGACATTAAATAATTCATGGTGTGTTTATTTGGTTTTGTTTTTCATGAGTCATGACAAAAAACTAACTCTACTTCTCTCTTGACCATATAGTCCAATGAGCTCCCTGTATGCTTGAGAATAACTATTGCTGCACAGAACATATATGAATGGATTGCAGCAGCTACTTAACCACAGAAGAACTTCACCAACAGTAAGTGCTATTGGGTTTTCTCGCATTGAATGAATCATGAGAATGATGAAGTTGGGTAAGAAAAACACGAGAAAAGAACAGTAAGCCAGTACAAGTACTCTTGTCACATTCATTTCCCTCTGTTTTTTACGATTTGAAATGGAACCTGTGGAACTATAAACAACCAAAACATCATAATCCTGCAAGAAGTATGCAGTTTTGTTTACTTACTCAGAAGTGGCAGGAAATTTTCGGTTTCCTCTAAATATTGACATGAATACAGCAATATATGCAGAAGTGATGATAACCAATGGTAATACAAACCCAAAAAAGCCCAAAAAAATTTTTGGTGAATGAATTTCTTCAACTAGACGACAGAATGGTGTACCAATGTGATTTTCAAATTTGCCCCATAATCCACTCAGGGGTACAGACCAAAGGGTATAACTGTATATCCACACAAGAGCAATCATAATAATTGTGCCCTGTTTGGTAAATAGTCTCTGGTAGGTTTCATTATGTACCACCAACAAATATCTAGAAAAATATATCTAGAGATGAGTATAGTGGTATACACTAAGCAAGCTACCTATTGTTGGAATATAGTAATTTTCTTGTTTTTGTACCTGCTGATGGCAATTGCAACCATAGTCATTAATGAAACAGTTACATTGCCATAAAAGAAAAAGAGGAAAATTCCACAGGACAAGTGAGGTCTTCCAATGATCATTGCAGCTCGCATGGGCATAACAAAGACACAAAAAACTGCATCTGCAAAGCTTAGATTGATAACAAGAGCCGTTGTTGAAGTTCTGAGTTTTCTACATTTTGCCAATGCAACAATTGTAAGAAAATTTCCTTTTGAAACAAATTAATGTCAATAGAAAATTTTTTTTAAAAATTTAAAAGTTACCTAAACAGCCAATAGTAAGCAAAATAGAACATAACACAACCAGACCAACGGCTTCAGAAGGCTGAGGAAATATAAGTTGTGTTGTTTGGTTCTTCATTTGAAGAAATTGAATTTTATTCTAAAAATAAAAATAAAAATTGATATCGACTTTCTAAGAATTTGTTGTAAAATGGTTTTTTTTGTAGATACTACTAACCTTGTTCTTATGCTCCTAAAATATGCTGAGTGAGAACTTTACGTAATTTAAGCCCAGTTATATTATGTTCAGTCTTGAGTCATAGTCACAGGAAAATTTAACTTCTGTTTTCTTGTTTTGTGGAAGTCGCAGCACTTCTTCCTGGATATTAATTAAACTAACAGGAATAAGATCAACTTCCTTTTTAAAAATTAAATATTTTTTTTATTGTTTTATTTATCACAAAATTATCGTATCTCATTTTTTTTTTTTTTTGGGTAAATATTTTATTTACACAACCTACTTACACAGATGATAAACAGGCTAGTTCAACAAACAATAGTTAATGGTTTCTAACATCGGTAGCAACTAATACCTACTGATTAAATTATTCATTTATCCCACGTTGCACGAATGCATGCAGGAAAGCTCTTCATTTTTTAAAAAAAATTGTGCTTTGCTGCATGCATCACTACATGGTAGTGAAGTTTTAAAAATTGCAGGATGTCTTGGCGAAATTAATTTTAATAATAATAATATTTCTATACAGATATATTTATTAGATCGATTTGCAGTATCAATTATGGCAGGTATAAGGCTAGAATCTTTCCTTTAATACGTTGATATTCTTTATAACTTCTTATGCATATTCTAAAATCAAAAACACAATTTATAATTCAATTAATGCGCCTTATTCTAAATATTACTAAACCATACTCCATAATATCAAAATTCATGCCTTGAAAATCATTAATCGTTCCAACCCAAGCCACAGACTGAATTAAAAATACCTAAAGTAGAACAAAATGAGTAAAAATTTACATTGTAAGTTTTTTTTTTACTCCGTACTTACCAAATACATGCAATTAACTTGAACGTACAGTCTATTCAAATCGTTGTAACTAACAATACGAGTCGGGGTTCTCGCATGATAAAATGTTTCTAGGTAAACTCGAAGCCATTGCATTTGATATTCTTTATCCGGATAACGTGAAAAATCATTCTCCTCGAAGCCTGTATAATACGATAATAAATGTAATTACAAATTTATACACATTGAAATGATAAATTAACTTAAACCTGCATAATTCCTAAAATGGTAGGCAATTTCATAGGCTTGGGGGTTCAATGATGACGCTTCCCAATCAACAAATGCAATTTCACCTACAAAATTATCATACTCTATAAAAAATTTTTTAGAAAAAACATTTTGACATTTTGACATTTTGATCTTATAGTATTACCGGTTTCTTTGTTCCATACCATATTTTCAGACCTGGAATCATTATGGCACAATACAATTTCACAATTTAATGCATTAACATGATCTATAACAAGTTTGACTTCCTCTATAATCTCAGCTTTAGATGGAAGATTCCTTTCAAATCTATCGAATATATTGAATCACACAGTCAACAATTATTAGAATTTTCTTCGTTTTACCTTTCATTTTCTTTAGGATTCTCCAATTTATCCGGATACTTGTCGGACAGTGTCTCCGAAAATTGAGTAAATTTACATTTCTGTTGTTTTTGCTCCGTTTGCAGTTCTGTAGAATGCAGAATGGCTAGTTGCTTCGCTATAGTCCTAGTTATAAATAAGAAATGTGCTGACAAGTGTCAGAATATTCCATTCTTTTAGCATGTACGGGGAATTCCCGGTATTCTATTCTAGGTATGGCTGCGCGGCTCCTTGGTTACCCAACAAACTAAATAGTTAGATAATGCAAATACTCTTTTTTTAATACCTCCAATTGGTTTCTTGCCGAACACTTTCCGGGGTCATCACTTCGCCATGAATATAATCGTAACAAAATCCATTTTTAAACGTAGCTAACACATTTGGTGCAAACCCATACAACTCATGAGCCAACTAAATGTAAGTAAAAAAAAAAAAGGAAATAAATAATAAACATAATTCCAAAAATCTCACCCTAATATTTTTAACTTCAAAATCTCTATTAAGAAAATGATCCAATGATATTTCTTCATTTCGACGGATACGGAACATAACGGCATTTTCCATATCCGCTGTACACGAACAAATAATCATAATATTGAGTAGTCCAGCCTTCACATCTCTCGGTAAAGTCTGAATTTGATGTATTTTGTCATTATATTACGCAATTTTATAGTAAATATATTTTACCTCAAATTTTACATCTTCATCTTTCCAATCCGGACGTAACAGAGGGATAATTGGTATTAAATCTTCTAGTGGACTTGTAGTATTAATTGTAACGTCTAAGTGCAAATTTGGTGCCATTTTTAGAGCTGTTATAGTGGGAAGCCTTATCTATGACTACGTAATAGCTGCCTCCTGCAACGTGCAAAAAAGCAAAATCGAAAGTAAAACTCACAAGTCAGTACTGGGGCTGAACAATACCAAGGTCACATAAAACGCAATCTAATTACATCATTACATGAATAATTGTACCTGATTTGTATTCCTATTGGCATGTTTTACGACTGGACATCTTGATCATTTCTTTGGAATTGTGGCGATGAGAAAGATGGGGTTGATGAGCATCGAATGAAAAGTATCATTTGTTTACTTGACAACCACACACGTCACATGACAACGAACAAATAGGGTAATATGAATTCTAACAACACATAATTACTATATATATATATATATGTCATCGAATTGATTAATTTCATAATAATATGTGAGAGCAATGGTTTACTGCCCTCAAAGGACAACACAATTAATTGTGTTGATGCTGTTTATTGTACCGAAGGCGCCAGGCGGGTTCTCGGGATTTAAGATAGCAGATGTCGGCACCAGGAGCAAATAATCCATTGTCAGTACTTGGTGGCAGGAAAATCTAAATGCATCTGGATTGAGCGACATAGGAAAGTCGATTATCACAACAAATAAGTTATTAACTAATTTGATTAAATAGCTTATATATACAGGGTGTTTACTTTAAAATGGACAGGCTGAACATCTTTTCCAGAGTCAAGGGCTGGAAAGGTATCAGGTCAAAACCTCGCCGGTTTTAACCTCGCTTGACAAAAACCTCGCCTCACTTAAACCTAGCCGGCAAAAACCTCAACAGAACCTCGCCCCAGTTAAAAAATTTAAAAAAAAAAAATTCCAAGTTCAAAACTCTGAAAATTGTTTTTTAAATTTTTTAAATTTACAAAGTTACAAATTTGTGTTTGTACATTTATTTTTGCCAATGCAACCAACATAACATAGCACATAACTTGGAGTTTCAAGTAAAATGATCGTCAATAAAATAATAATAATAATAATAAAATAAAATAATATTTTAATGGCATTGGCTGGCGCATTGGCGCAAATAATTTTATTTACAATTTGTAAATTTGAAATTTTTTTTTTAATTTTTTTATTTTTTAACCTGGCGAGGTTAAGTGAGGCGAAGTTAAGTCGAGCTAGGTTTTTAAGGCGAGGTGTTTGACGTCTAGGTATAAGTCGGGCGAGGTTTTTGTCAAGCGAGGTTTTTGTCAAGCGAGGTTTTTGGCGCCTATACTCCATTCACGGAATCTTGAGCTAAATTTTTTTACTAAATGAGATAATTACTGTTTAATAATCCGAATCCCTCTCCCCCTGTGTGGAAATTAAAGACCAATATGAGACTTTGTTTCCATGACAACTGGAGCGTCATACAGATCAGTTAGCAGAAATAATCCAATGTAGAAGTAAAAAAAATTAGCTCAAGATTCCGTGAATGGAGTATAGGTTTTTGTTGGCGAGGTTTAGCGGGCGAGGTTATGACCTGGAACCGGCTGGAAAAGCTCCATCAGTATTTATTATTAAGTTCCATGTACTGTACTTGTAGGTAATGCATGGGCGACACGCGATAGAATGTAGAGTGGAAACAGCACATTAAATTGAATATGGTTTAGAGATAATGTGATTCCCAGTATTTGAATATCACTCATCACTGTTGCTCAACTTCTGCGTCGTAATAGGTAAGGCAGTCGAGCTTTTCCTATTGAAATTATGCTCAGCCTACGCTACACGCTTTTAGCAGAGATAATAGAGTGATACACAGAGACACAATTGTCTGTCCAAGAAAGTCACAACATGCTTTTATATGAAGCTTTTTCTCCACTTAATATTTTCCTATTTTTATTTTTATTTTTACTCACAACAGAACTTTCACGTGCATAATTAATAGAAAAAGACAAAAAGTGCCTTTGGATAAATAGAAGAGCAGATAGTAATTAATTTCATATTCAAGTTGAACCTAACCATTAATTTCATACTAACCTATACAAAATCAACCAATAAACTACCCACAACTCAAGATTTAATTCGGGTAATGGATTCATGTTTTATGACATAATAATTAACGATCATTTAAGAGCCTCTATTAACCATAGTGCCATCAATTACATCATTCTTTTTTTTTTTTTTTTAAATTTTATAACATTTTTAAATTTTATTTATCATTTTGTACAATTTTCTTTTATATTTTATAATTATCTTTATAATTATATATGTATGGAATCCAGCTTTCATATTTAAAACCCCTCAGATTCCCAGAATTCATTTCGTATTGATTTTAAACGGAAAATCTCTTCATCGGCGTGAAATCGCCGAAACTTTCGTGGAAGACATCTTCATTGAAACCTCTCCAATCGACTTCTGGAAACTTGCGGCGTTCCGGAAGAGGAAATCTTGACTCCATATGGTACCATTTCCTTTTTTGCATTCCATTTTCACCCATCCGGGTCTTAGCTAACACATTCGGCACGAGTTTTATCCTTTGCTTCTTTTCAGGCCAAGATGTCTCCTTTTTAGGGAAGGAAACAGTATGGTAGATGACATCCGGTATTTCCGGGACTCTCTTGACCGATGGTTCTTGTAAGTTGTCTTGGTTTTCTTGCGAGGTGACCACATTTTCCGACCAGTATGGAAATGCTTCGGCTAATGTGAAGCAAAGGAGGAGACTTGGTAGAAGAGTTATCTGTAATTCATGAAATTTTTAGTTTAATTAATTATTAATTACCTATAGTGGTTTGGTTCTGGTATTTTGTGGTATTTGAAATGACGAGTGAGTTTAGTCGAGTAATAAGAGTCCAAAAAATGAGTTTATGAGTTTATATTTCAGGAAAAATTGATTTTTTTTTTTTGGCTTGTGATAATAGCAGTGGTTTTTGTCATCTTCTACAAAAATTGGAATTGCCTGTAACTTAGAAGACATAAGAAGTACCGTATCTAATTTCTGTTAACATGGAAATCTTATTTTTGTGCTCTTATTTCAAGATGAAGAAAATTCTACACGAGAAGGTAGCGAGTAAATGTACCTAATGTCATTTTTAAAGTGTGTCTAGATAAATTTAACTTTGGTTATAAAGAAAATAAATACCCGGCATCTTGAACGTAAATGTTGGTGTTTCCATTGTCAAACTAACACATTTTTTTTGCTAATTTAAATAAATGGAAAATTGTTTCTCATTTTTAATTGTGGTAATTTGCTTGCACTAAGATGTAATTTCCTATGGCTTTGACTTCTCCGGTTGAGGTGCAAGTCACACCCTTATTAGTGTATGGCTGTTAAACGCTTTCCTGGTTCAATTCTTTCAAGTTCTGACGTGTTTGGATTTTTTTCTCAGTAGTAAGTATAAGAAATTTTTCCTGACTCTACAAGTATAGCACAAGCAATTGAATATTTCACGCTGAGATTTATAGTTGAAGTTTGGTACGTAATTGGGATTTCTTTACTCCAAACAAAATTCAATCAATTTTAATTTCTATATAAGTCAACCTGTCCAACTTTATTTCCACTGCAAATCAGTTGCAATCAGCATAAAGCATTGCCAACAAAAAGAACTCTCAATTGCACTTCATTAGATCTATCAAAAAGTTTTGACTTTAACATCACAAAAAAATGACAAAAGATTTGAAATATTCAAAATTAAACACATTATTGAACATTATTTTCAACTATATTTCAATAAAACTTTCTTTAGTCTCCTAAAAAATGCAACAAGTCACATTTTGTAAGTTTAAAAATATTTTTAAAAAAAAAAAATTTTTAACCTTCATAGTTGATAGAAGTATCTAAAACCGTAGTACTTCGGATTACTAGCATATATATATATATATATATATATGCAACCTCAATCCCCTTTTGGGTCTGTGTACACCAATATTTGACTTGTGGTTTATATAGGTACTTACTGGTTTTGCCATCTGGTGATGGAATCAAGAAAGCAAGAAACCAGTTGCATAGGTAAAAGAAAAATGAAAAAAAAAGGAGTTGCTTATTATATTTGCATGAAAAAAGCTTATGAAGTAGGTAATAATGAGTAATATTATTTCTGCGAATTGTTATCTCTTAATATGCGGACTTAATTAGATTGCAGTTAATAATGATATCATTAGAGGGAGTTTTTTGATACCCCTCTTTATATTCTTTGTTTGGAAACCACACCCAATTATGAAAATTTTCTGGGAAAATATAAATTGGAGATCGACTCCCACATGTGTAAAATGTCTTATCTTAACTTTTTTGAACTTTGCTTTTAGTTTGTGATTTTGTGGACTCGTTTCGAATCTTAAATTAGGCTTTTTTTATTCTCAATTTTGCCTTTTTTCCTCTTATCTAATTCCCCACTGACTGCCTCTACAAATCTCATGCATTTCAACTAACAAAAAGATTGTTTTTTCCTTAACTTAAAAAAATTAAATAAAAAAAAAATCATTTGAATTAAGGGCTCATGATGGCAGATATGTGCAATTGTGGAATTTTCAATTCAGACCAGTTGATTTTTTTGTTTATAGAACAATTTCGAGTCTTTTAATGATCAAATTTAGAGATATTAGTGCTTTTACCAAGATTTGGCTCTTTGTTTTGCATCAAAACCATGTTATTGCCCATAAAGAAAAAAGACAAAGCGTATTTTGCATGAATGCTTATGAAAAGCGTTCTGTGGGGGAAAGATTTTCTTGACATATACATTTGGTCGAAGATATGGGAAAATTATCGGAACACCGAGTGAAGGTGGGCGGTAGATTTTCTGAAAGTTAAATCAGACTCTGATGAGATATAACTGGGTTTACCAATAGTCATTGCTGCTTAATTTGTTTTGTAATGGGAACATGGTTAGTTATCGATAGTCATCAAAATTAAACTGGAGTCGTAATTTATGAAAATAATTATGGGAAACAAATAAAATTACTATTTTTGTATAAATAAATTACTATTTTTGTCAAAAATTGTGAAATATTATTTCACAAACATGAGATGAAAACAATACTTAAACGATTTTATAAACGTTGTGATTATGTTGAATTTCATGTATTTTGACCTGATCCACGCGCCCGTAAGAACAGTGCCATTAAAATGCGAAACAGGAAGTCAATTTTAGCGAAATAAAGTAAAAGTATACAAGGAACTTGTTTGCTACAGTCGCCGTTTACCCCGTTATTTCCACCTGTGGTGGCCTCGTCAATTTTTTTTAATATTCGACAAAATTACGCTACGGCAACTTTAAACCTATTACTTTAAATAAAAGAAAAAATTTAATAGAATTTAGTGTTTTTCTTGTGGCTATATCTGGAAATGACAGGCCCGACAACTTTAAAAAGAAAAAAAACAAAAATATAAGCAAATTCATAATTCATTCCAAATTAGCGCCACGAGCCTCGTACTTCATAAATGAGCTCATTTTTGAATGTATTTTAAAGAAATTGAGTAAATAATAAATATTATATATAATAAATGCCTTTATTCATCAAATCTTTTAAATTGTAATTTCACATTCTGAAAATTTATTGATAATTTAAAAAAAAAAGGAATCATTTTTTTTTAGAAATTTTTAGAAATCGTAACTTAACATTTAATGTAGTTTGAAATTATAATTTTAAGTGCTATAAAACAAGAAATCTTTCAATGACGAATCAAATCATAATAAAATTAACTAAAAACAAATCAATTTTTTTTTATCGTGAATACCAAGGATATTGTGGATGCCACCAGTCCAACACCCGCACGTTTGCGACTGGTTCTAGAGTGACTAGAATTCCACCGGCAGAATTGATATAACATGTCGGATCAAAAGTAAGATGTAATCTGTAATCCTGCATTTTCTGATTGCTATTTAAACTGATATTGGCTAAAATCATTCCCATCACGATTGGAGTTGGAATGAAGTATTTACAAGAAACCTAAAAATATATAAAAATTAATAAAAAAATAGAAAATATTAATTTAATAATTAAATCACCTGCAACACTTGACACCCAGCTTCAGGATTTGCATTAATGTCATCTAAAGACTGCATTAAACTCCTACGATCAATTTTCGCTGATCTACTCTTGTTGGATTTAAATTTGAAGTAAAAATTCCAGTTGTTATTTGTTTGCTGGTACCACATGAGGATGCATCGCCTTTTCACGAGCTGATGCGCCTTGTCAATTGTTGGTTGCCGGTGTAAACGATTAACAAACAGTGGATACGTATAATACAAGGATCGGACAACACACGCCCTAAGACTGAATGGCCGTTCCATGCATTGTGGTCGAAGCCGCTCGGGTAAATTGACATCTTGATTGTAATACCTAAAATAACCAACGAATTAACACACATTTAATTCAATTATTTTCATATTTCTTTGCCTTTTGTAAAGAGAAAGCCAAAACTTGACAGAATTGACCACAGTTAATGCATCCTTGCAGATACAAGCGAAAGTGATGATATCTTCTGGATAAATAAAGTCTGATATTAGGAACCAAATATCAATCGGGTATCGAATCCCATCATCGGCTGTTTCAACTTGATCATGGATCCTTTTCGTTTGTCGTTTCTTGTTTTTCTTTTTCGATTTTCGTTCGTCTTCCTCTTCCTCCTCGCCACTCGGGAAATCAAAATACTCCAAATCCTTCTCGAACCAATCCAAATCATCGTCAAACGTTCGCAGTTGATCGACTGAAAGTGAAATCATCAATCAAAACATGTTGTAAAAAAAAAATAATTAGAAAAAAAAAAAAATAAATAAAATTGAGGAAATTTACCCTGTTTCTTAATTATATTAACTGCAGGTTTTTTCAGCTTTTTCCCACTCGTATTCGAATTGGCAAATTCATTCAGCGTGACATCTATTAGGAAGAAAATAATTCATATTTAATACTGTTTTTCCTTTATAAGCACCATACTTTCGATTTTTGAAAACCTGCTTCGTTCTCGCCCAATCTCCTGCTCCTTCCTTCCTCTTTTCTGGCCTTTCTTGGCATTTTTTTAAACAAATCAACGTTTTCACATCATTTGAGAGCTTTACAAAACAAAAATTCGAAACTAAGGAAAAATTAACACAGTGTAAGCTCAAAAGCAAAACAGTGCGGCGTCATCTTTAAAACAAGTGTCCCATCGAGCATGTGCAGAACAGAACCAACGTTCCCGCACATGCGCACGTCAACCTTGAGAGTGTGGAAAATTTGCTAAGAAATGCGCATGTGCGCAGACTTAATCGTTATTCATCACTATCTCACATCGTACAAAGAAAATTGAGCTGATAACTATTTAGAAAAAAAAAAAATAAAACATTACGTAATTGTGGAATTTTTATTTGCAATAGAAAATATTTTTAAGGAATTTTTTCTAGTAAATTAGCAAATCTTTATGAAATTCACATTTTTCGGGATGAAAAAATGCACGCGCATCTTCACGCCTTCCTCTTTTAATTTCAAAACAATAAATGGAATGCAACATTCCGTCCAATAATTCCATACAGTTGTCCGTCAGATCATGCAATGACATCATTACACGCGACGTCATTTTAACGTTGCATTATGGGTATAGTTCCACCCCGAACCCAAGATGGCGGCGGTCATTTGCCATTTGGACTTCCCACTCATTTCTCGACTGATTTTGAAGCTTTTCAACGTTAAAAACTGGTGAAAAACGTTGGAAAAAAGAAGACGTTGGTGTTAGATCGAGGATTTTAGCCAGCACACATCGATCGGACGTGAAATTGCGGCTGCAAGTGCAAAATAGTGGCAGCCTCGGTGCAAATAGTGTCCGATTAACCGTGTTTTTTCCGGCGTTTTTCATATAAAGTTAAGTAAAAATGTGGAATATGACGTGTGATATTATGCCGACTATCTGCGAGGACAGCATATCGAGTCGGAATTTGTCTTATTCTGGCGATGAAGCGAATTTTGAGCAGCTCATGGTCAACATGTTGGACGAACGAGACAAATTGGTCGAGACATTGAGGGAGACTCAGGAACAACTCAACGAAACTCAGAATAAATTAACCGATGTTAATAAAGAAAAAGAATCACTTCAACGACAGCTTACATCTACTATGCCACAGGTAATGAATTAAAACATTTTTTTTCTTCTTTTTATATTATTTATATTATATTAATGAAAGTAAAAGGAAAAAGCCTTGAAAAAAAAGTCATTTATTTCAATGACCTATTAAAAATAAAAACGCTTCGATTTTTATCTACATTTATGAAATTTTTCTATTTTTAATCAAAAAATGTGTTCATTTAAAGGAAAAAAATAATTATCCACGTTTTTGATGATTTTTAAGTGCTTTTTAAGTTACTTCCGGTTGATTCTTTTTTTTTTTTTTTTTTGTTGATAATATGTTGATGAGTATGTTTATTATGAGGAAGAATTTTTTAAATAATTTTCCTTCCTTGTGATTTGTGGTTTGAAGGTTTTCAACTTTTTTTTTTTTCAATGGAATTTTATGTGTTTTAAATTTACATTTAATTTTTAGCTACAAAAACGAATTTTGATTACAAAGTCTCAAATATTCGAGAGGAGGCGCGGTTACAAGCTGAAAGTGTCAATTCCACACATTTTTTTAAGGTTATTAACCCCCTCATAACCCTAACGGGTTTTTAAAATTCTAAACTTTCACTTTTTTTTGGGGGGTGTTTCTGTTTACATTATTCAAACTCGGTCACGTGACTATCTTGCGGCGAGAATAGGCACTTTTCCGCCTAATGTCCGAAAAAGAAAAAAAAAAGAAAAGAAAATATAAAATTGATTTTTGAACGTTTCGCAAACCTTGACATTTAAGCCACGAGCCAAAACTTTATTTTTCCTTTTAAATTTGACGTTATAAATCCTCCATTTTTGTTTTTGAACACATGTTAGAGCGTTTTTAAACGCGTTATCGCTAATGTGATGAATTAGTTTGATTAAATTTTTGTTTTAATGTGTGGGTGAAGTTTATGAATGAAGCTGACCTCAAATAGTTTCCAGTCTGGTCGTTGGTGCAATTTTTTTAGATGCGATTTGATCGATAATGGGCGCGGATTATTCGCGCTCGTAGCGAGAAAGGGATAAATGGTGATGCAACGAATGAATATGTCTGTTTTTAGATGGGTGCAGGTGGTTTTTTTTTGTTTATATTTTATATTTTTTATTTTTTATTTTTTTATTTTTATTTTTATTTTTTAAAGCTGCAACTTGTGTAAATTGAAATAAAGTGCGGAATTTCTCGAGTGAAGAAACCGGAAATGAGTTGGATGAGATTAAAGTGAAGGAAATCGTAATAAGTCAGTTGATAGTGAGATAGTCGCGAGCGCGGCACATCCTCTGACGGGAAAAAGCAGAAGATGTTGCGTTAAAAATACCTAATCGAGTGTTTTTAGATTGTTATTATTGATGTTTTGTTTCTGGGTTAATGAAATGATTGAATTAAAATGTGTTTAAATTGATGTGCCCATTGATCCAACATGATTTGTAAGTTTTGTCAGGCGGAAACCGGTTCAAGTAAGAAAATAAGTAATGATTAGGTTTTAATATTATAGCAATTATTCGAAACACTAATAAGAAGATCAAATCCTGACATTTGACAATTCATCTTTTTTTTTTTTTTTAAATATTTGATTAAGATATGGATGGATATGGATGGATGTGTAGCATAGAAATTCCCAGTAAAGTCTTGTCAGTTCTATGGATTGAGGATAAATTACAGGAAGTACTTACTACCCAGTTTGTTTTGACATTTAACTGCAAATATTGGTTACGAGTCAACTCTTGTTTAAAAAAATCATAAAGTCGAATATTATGCAATTTTTGAGCAGTTTTTCATGTTATAAATAGTTGAAGATCAGGATATGAGGTATTAAATTCGTGATAAATTCCAATACCGGGCCTTTATTGCTAATTAGAATTTTGGTATAGTGTTTTGAAATTATATACATTTGAGTATGAAACATCGGACATCTTGTTCTACAGGAACCGCAATAGCATAAGGCCTTTAGTTGACCAGAATAAATAGAAAATAAATTTTTCTCAGGAGTGACCGCGGAAAGGTAGAGAGTTGGATTTTACACTTTAAATAAAAATATAAGGGATTAAAATTGCGGTTAAATGTTAAATCGACGTTGTATTAACTTGTTTCAAAGCTGTTCTCTCAGCTAGTTTTTCTATCTATTTTTAGTGAAATTTTTCTATGCACACTTGACTGACTGCTTAGTAAATGTTGTAATCTTATTTGTTTGTGCTCATGGATGCAGATAAAAAGGATCCTAGTGGTTAAATTAAACATGATTGTGAAATATTCCTTCACGTTTTTATAATAGGGTAAAATAAATTTCTTATTTTACCATTTTTTGATGGTTGTTCCGAGGTTGATCACCTGCAATTTTCACCCCTAATTGCATTTTGACGTGATAAATGAACATCAGCTGGGAAAATGTAATTCCTGGAACCTAAATCTGCCATTTGAAAATAGATTTTTATGTCTGATCATGGCGGCTGAAGTTACTCCATTGACATGCAAAGATTTTCTCATTTTTTTCATAATTTATTGTATTTAATTATGTTATTTGCCACGCGTCCTACTCGTGGACCGAAGCGTCACGCTTCCTGGTGGATGATTTAAATTCCAAGGATGCAATGGTGACTATTTGAATTTCATTTTTTTGTGTGGTACAATATTCGTATTTAACATGTGTGGTATATTCTACACATTCGTTCTTATATCACCATGACTACTTATCGCTTTACTTGACAATTTTCCTTGTATTATGGTTGTAATGGATTTGAACTGGTCGATTGATCGTAATAAAACAAAACAGTTCTTAGAAAAACGTGTAAGTATTGGAAAACATGAGGACATGTTTATTTTAACTCTTATAATCTAATAAAAACAATTTTTGCGAACGATTATCAGATCCAGATGAACAATGATCCCATAAATAATTTAATGTGTTTTATTTTTCTTGGTGAATTTTGGTTGGTTTCATTTACTCGCTCTCCCACATCTTTCACATTTTTTTTGACAAACTCAATTTATTTACATCAAACATCATGCATATTAATTTCGGCATTTTTTAATAAATTGCACCCACATAGAAATGAGCATCTGTCTTGAGTTTGTAAGTAAATATGGAAATCGGCATAATGATTTTTTTTTATTTTTATAGTTTTTATTATAAGTTTATTGACACAAGAATATCTAATAATAAATCTTTGCTGGAAATTAGTCGGTTTTTTGGTAACTCTTACGCTCAAATGATTCGGGACAAATTATTAAAAGTGAAATCTTCAATCAAAATGAAACTTTTTTTTTTTTTTTTGTTGTTTTATGCGGGCAGTGTCGCCATCTGATGGCATTTATTTTCTCTTAGATTTTTTGGATGACGGCATCTGGTGGTGAAATTTAATCTAATATTTTGAAACTTTTATCACATTTTTATTTATTTATTTATTTATTTATTTATTTATTTATTTTTTTTTTGTATTTTTCAACAAAAATGATAATATGAAAATTATAAAAATGCAACATTTTAATATTTTTTACTAAATGTAATTTTCTGAATATTTCACCGTTGGAAATTTATGGTAACAGCTAACAGGTGGTGTAAATATTTCAAAGAAATATTGCACATTATGATAAATTTTATTGGTGTTGCAGTATACCTTTCTCTCCCTTTACTTTTTTATACCTCCCCGTGTAATGGCATTTCATCTTAAAATTCCTTCACCGTCATTATTGATTTTTCACTGGAAACGAGGCGAGTTGTGAGCGTTACCTCACTCGTGTCAGAAGATGGTAGCGGTACCAGGTGCGAATTTTATAACCCCAAAGTGGTACCCTGAGAAACTGCTAGCGAGATAATCGATTGATGGACCTACATTTATCCAATTCACTGGGTAAAACGGCCTCTAAGAAAGTAAGCTGAAGAATAAAGTGGTAAGGGGTACGGTACCGAAGTAATTTTTTTTTTTTTTTTTTTTAATATTAAATTGGATGAATTTTGTATCCACACAACCCAATCAATTATAGTAAAAAGTGGGAATAATGGAATTTAGTTGTGGTGCCACTGTTGGCACTTGAGAAATAATTAAATGGACAAGCATCATTAGCAACAAGTTTTAATTGAATTTAACGTTTTAACTTTCTCTACGTCTTAATTTGATCCGTGATGGTTAAAAATTACAACTTGAATAGGGAAAACGGTAGAGAGACAGAAAAAGTTAATAAATCTGATCTTTTTTGTTAAAAAGAGAATAATTTCGTTTAAATGGAATAGTCAGCAGCCATTTGGTTTAGCATACTGCAGTAGAGATGATTAAATTGTAATAGGTACAATGAGACTGATGTTGTGAGGAACGGGAAGATTTAAGGAGATTGAAATTGGGTTATCTTATACACGACTTGATACGAAGAGAAACCAAAAACTTTGGATTATTTTTGTTATTTTAAATTTTTTGTATCATTTCGAAATGTGTCGGCAAAGATTCTCGAAAGATGGTTTTTAAACGTTTTTGTGTAAAATATAAACCGGTTTTGAATATAAAAATTTTATGTAAGTCAATTTGACCCACTCGTAGTCGTGCGGCTGTTAATTTATTTTTGGCAAAATGTTTTTGATCATTTCCTGAAGATCTTTCTGAAGATGATCATTAATGTTGCCTTTTATTAATTAACTTTACGTCAAAGATGCGGAGATAGCCAATTCTGGAGACCTGGTCATTTTTTACTCTGGATGTAACATTTACGATCAGTGCATGTACACCCAGTGAGTTTTTCTCTTGCAGGTAAAACCCCAGTATAACGAAATTTTTGGCATCGGCTGAAACGTTCAGTCTAACGCAATTATTTTAAATCTAATGGCTGCTAGCCAAGAAAAAAACTAAAACAAAATTTCGTTATAACGTGATTCTACCTTCATTTCGTACTCAATTGTACAAATGTTTGCATCACGTTGTACCTGAACTCCGTTTCCAAAACATTGCGAGAAACTCCTATTGGTTGGAGCCTGTTTGCTTGCACATTAATACAAAAAAACCACCAAAAACTATCATATATGGTCATTTTTATTATCGTTTATGGTCGTTTTTTGTTCATTTATGTTCGTTTATCTTCGTTTATGTTCGTTTATGCCCTTTTATGGTCATTTTTCGAATTATTTTTTGTTAGCGCATTAAAAAATTGCTGGGAAAAGGCTCTAGCCAATGGGAGTTTCTTGCAATGTTTTGGAAACGAAGTTTAGGAGGTAGTTTATAAGTTTGTATTTTTTATACATTTTGTGGTTCTGGTTTCAAAAACCCTTAAACACGTGGATAAAAGCTATTCACGTTTTCCTAAACGCAGTTGGTGCAGGTGATGTAGTTCTGCTGTTCTAATGGTTTATAATTAGTTTAATGTCTGCCCTTGCTGGATACTTAAGGTTAAATACAGGGGTTGAAGATGGATCACTGACCGGATTATACCAATGGATCTGTGAAGATCTAAAAGTATAAACTAACTATAGAAGAATAAAACAAGGATGATTTTGGTTTAACTGGCTGTTAGTGTCTGCAGTTATCAGATGGTCATGGACATGGATGAAGAGGAAATACGATGGGTAGCTTTAGTTATCTTGTGAGAGAGTTTTTATTTGGGTTTGAATCCTCAACCCATCAGCTGAAGAAGTAAATGCTGTGTGCTGCTTCTTGACTGAAGTAGAAAACATGGTCGTTGTTTTAAACCACTAAACTCGACTCAACACAATAAAAAGATGGCATGCGCACGGGTATCATCTACAACATTACCTTTTGGCATAAAATTTCTGTCATAAACGACGTTTGAGTCTGCTCTTAAAAAGTTTATTATTTTGAGTTGCACTGAAATGCAAGTATTACCTTTGATTAAGGTGATGATGTCCTTCTAGTGCAAACATGTCAAAGTTGATTGATTGGTATTGACTTATCACAGCCAAGGCAGAATACTTATCCGGGTCTTAAGCTGTGTCAGGAGCATTGTGCGGGTTGACTTTTAGACAGATCGAGCTGTTACCTTGCACCAAAAGAAGGAAAACCCACAGAAAACAGATGATGGTAGGTAGCAGATGTACTTGTCATATATGAGTAGTGTCTTAAATTAGTCGAGGTTCATGTACTGGCCACACCAAATACCACTAAACTTCTATATTCAAAGTGAAAGACGGGGATGAAACTAAATTAAAATATGTTCGTCAAGTTAGCAGTACATCATATGGAAGTATATGAAAGTAGCAAATTCAATGTACTCAATGTACCTTTCAACTCGAACCAAGTTAGTGTACTACAGTATGTTACCGAACAATTTGCCCGATGACTGCCCCATTTACAAATGTTTACTCTATAAAAGCTGCTTGATGCATCTAGCTGGAGTTTTATTGAAGATTTGTTCTGCCCTGGATTTGTGCACTCTTTGTATCCCTTCCACGTATCACAGGACAAATCCGAGGGAAGTAGAGAACAAGAGCGAGCACTCGAGGAAAAATTCATGAGTTGGGATTTTTTTCTCCTTGATTCGAACTTTATTATTTACAGTTGTCTGGAGTTGATGGTAAATTTAAATTTGAAAGCATAGATGACCTTTTTGGTTTGATGTAAGGAAATGGTGAAAAGGTTGGGTTATTTAAAATATTTGGTTAATGGATTGGTGGATTGGAAGGAAGTAAAGGTCCATAAAATGGAGCAGTTCAATAATTCATGGGAGACAAAATGGCGAAGTGAGGGGCAACTGAATTATGAAGGACAGTACACTAAAGAAAATTGCAAATGTAGGACAGATAGTAGAATGGGGATTTGAAAGGTTCCAGCTTGACTCTTTGGGAGAAAATCAATAAAAAAAACTTGCTCATGTTTTGTTTTAACATTTTTGTATTGGAGAAATGCTATGTAGTAAAAAATATGCAGTGGCACTAGGTGATAAAAGAATAGAATTTTGGAAATGACTTCTTGGAGAGTTCTTTTGAAAATTATTTCAAATGTAGTTGGACAGAAAGAAGAACATCATTCAGCTGGAAGCTTGGAACTACATTATTGCAGAAGTCTACCCAATAATGAAGAAAACTTAAGAACTAACAATATAACTTGAACAACTTAGAAAAAAACATGCACATAGTGTTAGATTTTAATTTTAAAAAAATAGTGACATGAGCTACAATTTCTTCCAGAAATGTTTGTAACTTATTTGATCACCTTACACTATGTACAAGTGCAATGTTTGCATTAAATTTAGGGATTGAGTCTTGGGAAAATTCTTTACAAGAGACTACATTGACTGGAAATCAATGATTTGGATGACATTTTCTTCTCCCTAGATAGTGGAAAGAATATTATTTGTGAGATGAAGATTGCCAGAGTTCTTTGTGCTTCTTCTGTTACACCTCACACTAATTTCAAGTAAGGTTTCATAAATAACTCTGGCGTAATTGAAACAGAAACTAATACTAGAGCAACTTCGCAAAGCCCTAGAATGCTTAAGACAAATGACTTCCTTGTGAAGCTTTTTCTGGTTTTGTTGTTTTTCTTTTTTAAGTTGACTATTTTTATTGTCAAGTTTTTTGTTTCTAACAAGACCAGCAAGGAAAATCCAAACTAATTTTTGGTCATCTGCAAGAATTTTCTCACTGGATATTTTGGACTCTACAGTCCAGTGCCATTCCAGGGGGTGCTGGAAAGTTCCAACAGTCAATATGCCTTCTTTTTGGATGGGTTAGGGTAGGGTAGCATGTTGTAGTTCTTTGAATAGAAGCCATAGCCTTATATTTGAAGTTGGCCTTTATTAAGAGCTGCCGTGAATTTAGCAGCCTATAATCAAGGGTGGCTTCTTTTCGAATAAATACTGTAAACAAAAAAACTTCTCAGCACTTTTTAAGAAAAATCCTGGATATGGCTCTGCAAACTACGTTACACCGTATTCCCTCGGAAAGAATGGCATGCCAGATAATAGTAAATCCGACCAGGGTGCCGTTTCCGGCATGCCAGATAAAGTGAGTGTTACATTTTACAGCACCAATTCGATTTTTACGGCATGCCGTAAAAATGACCAGATATCAGATTTTCAAAATCTCCGGGACAAACCCGGTTCTTCCGGCTTGCCGTTCTTTCTGAGGGAATACGGTAAGCTATAACGAAGTTACAAAGTTGTATCGGAGCAGTATTTACTTCTCAGTATAAAGTGGATTTTTAATATAATGGCAATTATTCTACTTATACTTCTCAGTATAGACTTAATCTAAATAATTATATCATGAAGTAGTACAAATTTTAGGTTAAGATTTCATTATTTGCTTGTACTACGGCATAGCGAACGCCGTTGTAACGAGATTTCCCTGAAGTGGCAATTTCTGATTTGCTAATAGGGTTATGTATCTCGGATATGTAATAGTGAATAAAGATAAATAAAAGAGTAATTTTTAATGTTTATTTGAGTGATGATGGAAGGTCGTCTTTAACGCATTCCAGTCTGGTGATTGGTCAATTGTAGTTGCCTTGGATCCGAAGTGTTTGCAGGTGATCGGGTGCATGGTGTTGTGTCAGTTGCATCTCGCATGTGTGGAGACGTGAAGATGTGTCACAATGGAATGCTTTCACAACGATGCACATTGGATAAATTGATAGCCGTACAAGGAGAAAAAACCGTCAGGAGTTTCTTAAAGGTACAGCGTACAGAATTCATCCGTAATTTGCCAAAGTGTTGCAGTTTTTCCTCCATGTTGTTGAGATGAATTTCCATGGCAACGTCTTTTCATCCTGACATAATGTCACGGGTGTTGGATGATGGGATTGATTTTCCAATTTGGATTTTTTTGGGGGGTTTTTATTTCATTTTGTCTCATTTTTTTGGTCCCTAAATCTCGCTTGGTTATAGTGGACCCTAGTGTGTAATTTGAGAATTAAACTCCACCTGGTCATCTCATTTATTGATTAAGATGAATCCAGTGGGAGATATGGTGTAGGCTTAAATCAAGAAGGTAAAGACAAAAGAAGTTTTTCTGGAAATCACTTATATTTTGAAAAATTATATTTAAAAATTATGTTTAAAGTGTTTTACAAAGTTAATAATTGGATTTTGGTTGGAAATGGTTTATTTTTAATGATGATTTCATCTCTTTAAAAGGTGTAAAATCAATTTTTACAATAGTCTGGGGCTTTTATCTGAACAGATGTTTGTTATGAGGGGCCACAAACGCCTACAATTGAATAAGGGCAGCCATTTTGTTTTTATCTCCATTTTTATTGGATTTTGTTGTAGTTGAACTAGAAAAGGAACAGATTTCACTCAAGTTTCAATGGGGGTTCAAAATGAAGTTTTTTTTAAAGTTGACCATCAACAAAAAGAAAAATTTTATAAAATGTAAAAAAAAATATATTAAATAATAAACTGTTTGTGAGTTGGTGAGTTGGTTGAAAAATATTTTGTTAGTAATGAATTCCAGATGTAGCAAATTGAGCCAATTTTGGTTTATATACAACCTAACTAACTCAATTTGTTCTACCCAATGGATCACAAATTGTCAAGGGAAAACGGTGTGAAATAATAATAATAATAAAATATAAAAAATACGACCTTTTTATATCCTAAATATATATATCTAGATATAGATTAGTAATAGAATAGAAAAGAAAACACTGAAGGGGGAATATTTATGGATCTAATCAGATGATATCGAGATTCAATTGAATCCATCAGAAAAAAGGAAATTGATTATCGTAAAATCCCCGATAGAGCGCCGTCTCCAATTCAGAGCGGAGTTTAGATATAATTCTTAGACGTTGGGTGTTATTTTTTGGAGTTTGAAATCTAATATGCTGTATGTTGGATGTGAGGAGTATTTAAATAATAACATAATGTACGACTAATTGTTAGTTCACATTGAACGTAACGTAACTTACGAAAAATTTAGCTTAAGTTAATGATTTTGTTCACACTGTTTGTAGACAGTAAATGTAAACAGACCGATCATTCATTCTATCTGGTTTTTCATGCGAGAAACCGTAATTTCTTAAGTTACGTTACTTCCTACTTAAAAAATCAATTTTGAAGTAGGAACGTAAGTTTACTTCTGTTATTTTAAACCCACAATGTATTGTGCAGCCATCTTGCGTTACGTTACGGAGTGATGTGAACACCAATGTGAACTGTCGTTTTCCCCCGAACATAACGTAACCATTAGGTTTATTTGACATAACCTAACCTAAAAAATTAAACTAATCACAAAATCCTTTAATTTAAAAAAATCGTGCGCCATTGTCTTCCACACTTCCGGTATACTTTCTGAAGACATCACTGGACACCCATCCTTATGCATTAAGTACGCGAAGGAAAACATACGTGATATTTTTTTAGTATTTGCAACTGCAGAAAAAAATCCATAACTTATTCCTCGCATTGATAAAGGAGTAATCTGCTTCCAGATTTGTGTGCATATCTCATTCATTTCTCCAAGATGTGATATGTGAGCTGCACTGCATCACACAGCTCTCTGGTGTGAGAATAGACTCACCCACAGAATGGAATTGTGGGATTTTTGAAGGGTGTAGATTGGCCAGTAGTTGATCAAGTGTGTAGGTTGCAGCGAGGTAGATCTAGGAAGAAGAAAATCTGGATTTTTATGACCACTTTACACATATTTATGCTTGTACGGAGAAAAAAATGAATCTCTTCTATTTTTGAATTTCTGCGTTTTGCTCCATGTGTCTGATATTGAATGGATTTTGGGATTTGTAGCACGTGGATAACTGTGAGTATTGCGTAAATTAACTGACTGCGCTTTGAATATTGGATTTGGTTGTGGATTGGCGAGCGAGCTTAAGGTTAACAGGTGGATCATGTTTCGAGTGTTTGAGAAGGAAGGTGTTGGTGTGCACAGTGATGCAGTTTAATGTGCTTATTGTTTTATTTCTATTGTCTGATCTCGTGATTTTGGGTTCCCATGGAGATTTTCAAGTTGTTACCAAGGTAACAACTCATCAATATCATCTTGTTATTGTGGCAAAATAAGTGGATAAGAATTTAGGACTAAAAAGGTGGCTGGTGGTGCATAGAGAATTTGAAAAATGAATATTTAATTGGGGAAAATAATGGGAATTTTTTGTTTGTTTTTATGCTTTATTTGATTTTTAAGGTTTGTTTTGTTGTTTTTAGAGTTTATGGTGATTTTTAATTCTTTTTTCAAGGTTTAGTTATACTTTATTTGGTTGTGTGTTTTTTTTTTGTTGTTTATTTGGTTTTTTTTATTACTTTTTATGAAACGTTTAATAGGTGTTCTTTCCAAGATGGCAGCTTTAGTTTGGGTTATTTGTTTTAAAGGGTAATTGACTGAAAAGGAAAATGGCCGACGTGAATTATTTATTATTTTGAAATACTTTCTCTTTCGAACAGGTAAATAATCTATACGAAGAAAAAATTGTCATGTTTTTGCCTTTTTGCACTAGAGAAAAATTGATATTTAAAAGGTTATGAGGTAAAAACGTATTAAAAAAATTAACAGCGTGATAAATTTGCGTTAAACATACTCATTTATGCTTAAAATATTCATATATTACACCACTTCATCACATTCAAATGAAATATTGACATTTATAATTTTTTTCTGTTTGTTTTTGAATTGGATCACCAGGTTGGGTACCAATAGATCAATAAACTTTTTTTATTTATTATTATTAAAGGTGGTGGTCTTTTGTGGTGATGCCATAAATTTTGCAGTTTGTTTTTATTGGTAAGCCCCCTGAGACTGGGAAACAATAGCTGTGCTGAGATTTGCTGCGATTGTATCAAGTGGGAGGCTTTTTTTGCTTAGAATCTTGAGTCCAGTAAAAGTTAATTGAAAAAAAATATATAACATACACTATATTAATAATTCTTCAAGAAATTTTGTTGTTGTTTTCTCGGCTAAATTGAATAAAAATTGATTTTCGCTCACTTTAATGGGAATATAAATGAAGGGTGAAATCTGAATATTTTTTTTTCTTTTTATTATTATTTATATTTTTCTATGGCGACTTGAAAACAAAATCAAATTGTTTGAATTGGTATTTTTTTTTTTTTTTTTTTTTTTTTTTGTTAAGTGCTTAGTGTTG
Source organism: Strigamia maritima (assembly GCA_000239455.1). Lineage (NCBI taxonomy): Eukaryota > Metazoa > Arthropoda > Chilopoda > Geophilomorpha > Linotaeniidae > Strigamia > Strigamia maritima. Next base: position 551,634 of record JH432114.1, read on the forward strand.
TAAGTAATATTTTCCGGTTTTCTCTAGGTCAAATTTCGATTGCAGGAAATGAAATTTATTGATTTGTTTTTTGTGGCTTGATTTTTTTTTTTTTAAGAAAAAATTAAACAGGAAGTTGAATGATGGAAAAATTGAAATTGTGTAATTTTTTTAAGTTTTTTTTTAGTGAATTCTGACTATTGAGGCAAAACTAATGAGTTGCAGGTGATTTTAATTAAATGTGAGAGTTGGCGAAATCTTTTTATCCTAAGCCTATGGAATCATCTGAAGCATATAATGGAGCATGGGTTTTTTTCTTATCCATAATTGTATTCATGAGTACACTGCGGCTTGATTTTCTTTGGTATTATCTTGCAAATGTCAGAGGTGGAAAAATAATTATTCTCTACATTAACACCTCCTGCATATGTTTATAGTATTTTTTGGAGTCATAATGAGGATAAATTAATAATAATAAAAAAATAGCGAGTATTTTTTAGATTTTTTTACACAAGTTATTTTTTGAAGAATTTGGGATTAAGTAAATTGGCAATTTTCTAATGAAATAATTATTAGAAAATGTTTTTTTTTATAAATATTTTATTTTAATCTATTTACTAATGGAAGTGGAAAGGTCTTTTAGGAACAGTGAACTAGACTGGAACTAGATGGGGCTATAACTCTGAACCGAGTAGTAAACTTACGGTTTATGTTGCCTCAATAAAGGTTTTTTTTACTTTTTGCTGGGATTTTTAACCATTACTTTAAAAATCACGTGTTTTAGCAAAATAAATTGAAATTACAATATTTTTATTTTTTATTTTTTTATAGGAATTTGCAACACTAACTAAAGAATTAAATCAAGCAAGGGAACAACTTTTAGAACGAGAGGAAGAAATCTCAGAACTAAAAGCCGAAAGAAACAATACTAGGGTAATTAATTTTTATTTTTGTTTATTTTTTTTTATTTTTCTACAATTTTATTGTTTTTCACAGTTACTATTGGAACATCTTGAGTGCCTCGTGTCCAGACACGAACGTTCTCTTCGAATGACCGTCGTCAAACGACAAGCAGCATCTCCCGCTGGAGTGTCGAGCGAAGTGGAAGTTTTGAAGGCGCTCAAGAGTCTTTTCGAGCATCATAAAGCTCTGGACGAAAAAGTGAGTCGTGAATAGTTGGGAAAAAAGCAATTTCAACTATTTTTTGTTATTTATTTATTTATATTTTTATAATTAAATTTTTTTTTTTTTTTTTTTTTTTATTATAGTTTTTAGCGTTATTTAAGTTTAAAACGCTCGGACAGTTTTGTTAGTTGGTTGAGTTTGTTTTAATCACTTTTTAAATCGATTAGTATAATGAAATGAATGTTGTATGTAAATTGCAAAATGCAACCGAGCGTAGTGTGATGGTTAAATTGTGCATGAGATTAACGTGCTTTAAATTTTAACTCTTACACGTTTCAGGTTCGGGAACGACTTCGTGTCGCGCTGGAACGCGTTCAAGCGTTGGAAGAAGATCTGAATATTGCCAAAGATGAGGTAATTATTTGAAAATTACAAAAATATATATACGGTATATTTTAAATTAATTATTATTTTTTTAAAAATTTAGTTATCGCAGTACAAAAGCGGTAAGTTGCAGCCAGGCGAGGAATTGAAACCGAAGGAAAATGGAGAAGTGGGACAGTCGGAGAGTTTGGCACGGCGGGCGGCCAATAAACGTTTGTCAAATGGATCTGTGGACTCGGACTCGACCGCGGATCAAATCATCGAGTTGCAGGATACAATTGAGAAACAAAATACGGAACTCACTCTTGCCCGGACTAAACTCGTCGAACTCAATGGCAAGATATCCGAGATTGAAGAGTCTCTCCAAGTGTCCCAAAAGGAGTTGATTAAATCGCAGGAACAGACCGCTAGATTGCAACGCGACCTCAAAGAAGTAAATTAAATTATTCATCAATTATTCATTCACTTATTAATTGTTGAATAATTTTAGAACATTGCTCAGAAGGAGGATCAAGAAGAACGGATCGCGACGTTAGAAAAGCGTTATTTGAATGCGCAAAGAGAATCGACATCGCTTCACGACCTTAATGACAGATTAGAAGCGGAATTGGCTAACAAAGAGGCGCAACTAAAGATGGCCGAAGAAAAGTGTAGAACTTTGCTGGAGAAGGTCGATTTAGCCGAGCAACGGTTGCTACAGTTTTCACGCAAAGCAGAATCTCTTCCGGCTGTAGAGGAGGAATTGAAGCAACGAATGGAAGCTCTCAGTCAGGTAGAGGTTAAAAACAATTATCTATTTACATTGGAAAAACATAAAACATGTTTTGTTTTAGGTGCAGGAGAGGCACGGGTCTGCCGAAGACCGAATTGGTCGGTTAGAGTCTCAATTGGATGAGAAAAATGCAGAATTATCGAGAGTACGTGTCAAGTTTGTCGCTGCTTTTGTAGTTTGTTTTTTTTTTATTGCGAGTAACGTGTGTTTTTTTAAGAAGAGACAGGTTTTTGTTTGTTTTTGCTTGTCAACAGCTGTAATGGCTAATTTGGGAACAAGTTTTAACAGTTTGTGTTATTGCATAGATGAACCAACGGTTGAAAATGAACGAAGAACACAATGCGAGGTTATCGAGCACGGTTGATAAATTGTTATCGGAGTCGAACGAGAGGTTGCAACTTCATTTGAAGGAACGCATGCACGCTTTAGAAGAAAAGAATGGACTGAGTCATGAGTTGGAGAAAATACGAAAATTATACGAGGACGAATCGATAGAAAAGGTTTTTAAAAAATTAATTTTTAATTGAAATTACTAAATTTTCGGTAATATAAATCGATAGGAGAGAATTCTTGAGGAATTGGATAAAATTAAAATCGAAACTGAAGCTTTAAGGCGGCAAATTGTGGCTCGCGAAGCACTTCAAAGGTATGAAACATTGTTTTACATGTAACATATTTTTGGCTATTTTCATATAAAAATATTTTTTATTCATTATAGTCCTCCAGAATCAATTACCTTCCGGTTACAGAAGGGACGACAAGCGGCGTTAGAAGACGATCCGACTAAAGTGCGAAGAGTATTTGACTCTATTGAAATTTTAAGAAATGTTTACGAATTTTTGCTAGATACAGACGTTAAATGAACAAGAATGGGAAAAACTACAACAAGCGCACGTCCTAGCCAATGTTCAACAAGCATTTGATGCGAGCGATACGGAATGCACGACCGATGACAACGATTCCTTATTCGGCACGATGGACATGCTATCCCCGTCGCATACCGACGCGCAAACCCTAGCGTTGATGCTACAAGAGCAGTTGGATGCGATAAATAATGAAATCAGGTAAAAAATGGATAAACGGATAACTAAACGGGAAATTTTAAGGGACGAGCGGTAGGGAAAAGTGAATAATTTTGTGATAACCCCCAACTTGTAGCCTCCATCGTCTGTGTGTCGACTGCAATGATCCGGGGATGGAGTAAGGATTGTTTTTAGTGATATTTTCCTGATTTGAGTTCTTTTTTTTTTTCTTTTCTTTTCTTTTTTTTATTTCGTGGTTTGGAATTATTTTCAAATTTTTTTCAAGCACTGCATGATTTTTATTTATTTTTATTTAATTTTATTTTTTTTTTATTTTTTTAATGAATGAGTAATGTTTATGGCCATTTTATGCATGCTTTATGACTTAAAGTGCATACTGTGTGGATTTCCAGGCTTAATTATCGAAATCATGCCAGTAATCAAACTTAACAGCTTTGTTTTGTTACTTTGAGCTCACGAAATAGGTTACCGTGACTCTAAATCGATTAGTACTACAATGAATTCTAATTTTTAAAAATTTGAATTTTTATTCGCGTGGATTTGTTTTTGTTCTTGTGGTCAATGGGACCCGGAAACAGTATGCCAATCTCATTACAAGAAAAGGTTTGCGTGTCTCACCTGACGCTGGATTATTTAAACTGATTTATGTTGTCTTAAATCAAACCCGAGTGATGGCTCTGACCGAGGCTATGCTCATAATCAATTGTTATGACATGCGATGTTGTGGAAACTGCAACTGACAAGTGAGCAGTTATGATTTTAATTTTTAATGAACAAAAAAAAAAAAAAAAAAAAAAATAAAGAGAGAAAAAAAAACCTGGTGCATTTCTATACTACAATATTTTTTTCCCCAAGGTAAATTGTGATTTATTATTATGTTATTATTATTTGATCATCCATGCACGGTGCACTTTGAACTTATTTTCGTTTGTTTTTAAATATTGCATGATCTGTGCTCTGCTCTGATGGCAGTTGGCTTTATTAATAATTTAACATACTGACCATTTCATTTATTGGCAGTTGGCTTTAATTAATGGCATTACCATCTGGTGGCAGATTTGCTTATCTGATGGCTGCTGTTGTCACTAATTTCTCACCCTACCTGTCTAAATATTCTCTTGTTGCTAGTTCCCAGCCACTCTACCCATATTGGAACACAGAGGATTATGACCCATACTCAGTGCACAGGTGATGATTACTGTTGAATTCACTTTTAATTTAAAATTAAACGATATACATATTGGATACATACAGTCATTCATTTCGCTTTTAACTGTATTTATTATTTCTGTTGATGCACTGATGTAAGAATGCACTAACCTTTTTAATTTTAAATAACAATAATTGGTCATTACAATACCCACACAAACTCTTAAAATCTGAATCGGTGGGACTTGTTTACGAGTGTTGCGGTGTTTATTTGTACAGTCAACGCCCTGTAGACGGAGACACCTTTGGGACGGTCCCTTCTACAGAAAGGAAAAAGTCACTTGGGTCGACGGTTTGGTGTCCCTGTCTACAGGGCGTTGACTGTATTATCATTTTGAGCTTTGGTTAATTTTAACTCGTAATTGTACTAAATAGATAGTTAGTATTGAAACATTTAATAAAAGTTTTCGCGAACAGTTATAACATTTGCTAGACGAAGCATTTGCATCAGCATTATCACTTTCCCAAAATGGCGCCACTTTAACTTATCTGAGCCATGTGTGGCCTTTTTTCTTTTTTTCTTTTATCGATGTAGGATGATCCAAGAAGAAAAACAGAACACGGAGCAGCGTGCCGAAGAACTGGAATCGCGAGTGGGAAGCCTGGAGACCGTTGGAATGATGCCGCGTGTCCATTCCTTCGAAAGGGCATCGCCGCCGGTCAGCGGTCGCTCAACGCCAAAATCTCATCACAGTCCACAAAGAGATTACTTGCAGAAGTATCACACGGTACGGATTTACTAACTTGATGGTAAAATGGCTGCCGGATATCCGAGTGAGTTGTATGAATGGATACATTTTTTTTTTCTTCGAAGAAAATGCTTCGGTAGATCCCATTCCTTCTGTTAGCTGTTAGCATTCAGCAATAAAAGTCCATCTAAACTCTCTCATCAACAATTTTTTCCAGTTTTTATATTTTTCCTCCGCTGGATTCGGGATTTCTTTTGGTTGTTTGTTCTAGGCCAAATGCATTTCTGACACCTTTGCCATTGTATCCATTGTTCCGTAATAGTTTTTAAGGAATTGTCCCCTTATGCCATTGATATCTGACCCCTGTTCCTTCATTTCAATTGTTTCCAGGCTCCTGCAGGATTGTCTCAGGCACATCTGGGACAAGTATCGGAGATTTTGCCTACCACTTCGGTGAGTTGCTTCGCTCGGCAGTTAAAATGGATACCCACACGACGGCCATTTTTGTTCTGTTTCTTCTATTTTTCTTGTTTTTATTTTGTTTTCTGTGTTGTTTGGTTTTTTTATTATTTTTATTCTCTTTTTTTTTTTTTATCTTCATCACTTTGCGTGTCATTAGATTGCGGCCATGCCTGAATTCTCTCACGACTACGCTTCCATGATGCACGCACGGCTCACAGACGCGGGGCTGGTAAGTCTCTGCGTTAACAAATGCCAGCAGTCAAATATTAAGCAATTACAATTATTTTATTTTTTTCATTTAATTTTTATAATTAGTTCTGGGTTGTTGTTGTTGTTTTTTTCTTAATAAAATCTAAGTGCTTTGTATTGGAACCCTTAATAGCAGCTTCGTACGCTTGTTTTCGTTTGTTTGTGTGTGAAAGATGGTTAAAATGGTGGATTTATTTGTTTATTTGTTTATTTTTTTTAATTTTTTGCAAGTTTCTATTTTTATTTTTACTTCTTTTAATTTTTGAAATTTTTTTTTTTTATACTGAAATAATCGGATTGTTGTGACTTTTTGCGTTTTTTTAAGATGGGACCCGAATCGAAAGACGATAGTCGTTTACCGAAAATTGAATCTAGTCCGCCGACACCTCGTTCTCTACGACTAGAAAGAGTAGCGCAAGTTTTAGCTCAGAGCACTGAAGAATTAAGACGGTGAGTTGAGAACTTTGCGGTTTTTAGCGTTTTTGTTTTATTAATTGCTTTCTTAATTTACTAGACAAGCGGTGCATAATGCTGCTCCCAATCCAGCTGTGCATAGCTTAGCTCAGGATCTTCTACAAAGGTCTACTAACACAAACAAATGCGCCTGCTACTTCAATAAATCCTATAATCCAGTTACGATACATAAACACAGTCACATTGGAGAGTCTGTTTTTCTCAGAACTCTTAAAATCCTCTTGAGATGAGACTCGTTGTTTTGTTTTACATCATATCTTATCTTGAGTGAAAAATAGAAATTCAAATAAAACTTGACCTATTTAGAACAGAAAAAAGTGAATTGATAAATAAATTAATAGAAAAAATAGGATTTATTGGATTTTTCACAATTTCGAGTTGTTGCTATGCTAATTAGTAATTATAACACTTGAATTAAAGAGTTTGCTTTGCTTTTTATGCTATAATGCGGCTATTTTAATGACTAGATGTTTTTTTGATCATTTTCTATTGATATTGATGATTGACGTTTGTATTTTTGTACTCAGAGGTGGTTACGATGGTGCACATAGTACTCCTAGTCCGTTAAGCTCTACAAATAGTAGTCAGGATTCACTTCATAAGACACCTACCAAAAAGAAGGGTCTAAAGTCTTCGTTAGGTCGATTATTTAGTAAAAAAGATAAAGCAAAAGTCAAAGAAATGTACAGTAAAGAACTTATGCAACAAGGTTAGTATATTTGACTGAGAAATTAACTTTTTTCACTTTTTATCTCATTTTTGGTTTTAATTTCTACGGATTAGGTGTCGTTTACGTCGATAGCGATTTACCCGTTTCGGAATCAATGGCCATGGGAGGACTGGGGCAGAAAGGAGATTTTGATCGGCGTCGAAAGAAAAAGTGAACAAGAAATTAGTTGAAAATTAGTAACTCGTATTCATTGGCTCGTTTGTTTATAGACACGAATTATTAGCAGAAGCCATGAAGGCTGGAACACCGTTCGCGCTGTGGAATGGGCCAACGATCGTCGCCTGGCTCGAATTATGGGTCGGTATGCCTGCGTGGTACGTTGCGGCGTGCAGAGCAAACGTGAAAAGCGGTGCCATTATGTCGGCGTTGTCCGACACTGAAATTCAAAGAGAAATTGGTATCAGTAATCCGTTGCATCGGCTCAAGCTGCGACTCGCGATACAGGAAGTGGTCAGTTTAACGAGTCCATCTGCACCAAAAACATCGAGAACTGTGAGTTATAACTTGTTTGTGGTTTTTATTAACTCTCGCGTTAAATTTTCGTATTATTTCGAGTAGACTTTGGCATTTGGCGATATGAATCACGAATGGATCGGTAATGAATGGCTCCCGTGCCTGGGTCTACCACAATATCGGACAACTTTTATGGAGTGCCTGGTCGATGCTAGAATGTTAGATCATATAACGAAGAAGGATCTACGTGGGCAGCTCAAATTGGTGGACAGTTTTCATCGGTAAATCAAAGAAAGAAAAATATTTTTTTTTTTAAATTACCGTAGTAAAATTTTTTTTTATAGTACCAGTTTACAGTACGGTATAATGTGTCTGAAAAGATTAAATTATGATCGTAAAACGTGTGATGAGAAACGTAAAGCTAGCGAACATGAAAATATAGGTAATATTTACTGTTTGATGTTTGTAGTTTTTATTAAAAAGGAATTTTTGTTTTTCAGATGTTTTAGTTTGGTCCAACGATCGTGTGATCAAATGGGTCAATTCGATTGGTTTGAAAGAATATTCACCCAATCTTTTAGAATCGGGAGTCCATGGTGCTCTTATTGCTTTGGATGAAAGCTTTGATCATAATGCAATGGCGTTAGCCTTGCAAATTCCAACGCAGAATATGCAGGTAGGGCTTTACATAATTTGTACATAATGTGATAATGACGAGTTATTTTGATTTCAGGCGCGGCAAATATTAGAATGTGAATTTGAAAACCTTCTAGCTACAGGAACAGAGCGGCAACTCGGTCCCGAAGTGCGTTCCAGTCCTGGTCATATGTCAGATATTGAAACACTAGCGAGTGAGTGTTGAATTTTTTGATTTTACTATTAAAAAAAAAAGAGAAATTAACGAGAATGTTTTGGTATTTGCCGGTTAAGGTTGAAAAATTCTCTTCTATATTTCCCTTTACTGCCATGAATGTTGCCTGACAACGCAATGGGAATGTGTACATAGCATCGTAGCAATGTGTGGAGTTGCCTTTGGTTGACCACGACTTGAGATTACAGGAATTGATTTACTACTACCTACCAAGATGGCTGCTAATTTCTATGCCTTTTGACATTTTTTGCTGTCTCGAGACGACATAAGTTTGAGTTGAATCTTCCAAAAAACGGCCGCCATCTTTGATAATTTTATAAATATTATTATTTTGTTATTATTTTGTATTTCTCTTCGAGTACATAGAACTTTTATTTTGAGTTATTTCAAAAAAAGATAGTTTAGGATTTTATAATTTAATCATCATCACCATCATCATCATCATCATCATCTTCATCTTCAGATATGCATCGCCTTCATGACCATCATCCTCATCCTCTATCACCATATCGATCATCTTTATCATTGTTACTACATTTTTCTTGGCTGATGAGATGAAAAACTTATAATTGTAATCATGTATTATTGTATGACTAGGCAATAAATTACAGTGTTCAAGTTAAACTGACATTTATCATTGTTATACTATCAAAATGTCTGCTTAAACATCTCGTACAGGTGAAGGGTTTGTGGTGAGAAGAGATGTCGGTTCCTCCGGCAGTACATGGACACGAAGCGATGTCTACGCGTTTACAAGCTGGCTCGTGGCCCGTTAATTTACGTGGACGAAATGCAACGCTGTCTTCGGTTAATATTGCTGATATTTTAACTAAAGTGAGTTAATTTTTATTTCTGTCGATCGTTTTTAGTTTAACAACAAAATTGGATAAAATAGGTAAATGGGACTAAGTCTTCCATGAATTTCTTTGATGGATTACAGAAAGAAATATCAACAATAACTAAAGAAGTATTTAGTTTTATTTGTTTATTTGATTACATATATTTATATATCTGTATATTTGTATTTTTAGACTACAGTCGCCAGGATTTCCGTAATGCGTACTGGAGGAGGAGGAGGCGGAGGCGGCGACGATGTGACTGTATTGAGACGTCGGAAAGCAGAGTTGGAAGAAGAAGTACTGTCGAGTGTCGACAAATAAGAGCCAAAGGTTTAAAGATATTCTATAATGTAGTTGTTGTTCACACGTGACCGCTTGTGCATGACTGCCGATGACATGCTCAAATTGCAGACTAAAATGAATCTTTTACGATCTGAGGTAACGAGTACTTAAATTATATTTGGGACAATTTTTTTAAACGATTTTTTTGTGTTATAGAATGAACAATTGCGTCATCAACTAAGTAAAAAAAGCAGATTTTTTTCTAAATCTAAAATCGTAAAACTTCAATTTATCGTAGATATAATAAAATAATTTATATTTACTTCTTTGAAATGAAATAGTTTTCTCGAGAGAATGCTGGAAATGAAGATAAATCTCAACAGACGAATTGTTCCATTTACCCGCATCAAGTAGGAACAGTGTTGAGGGATAAAGGAACTTGTGCGGCGTGGCGAGCACCATATGACAAACAAGGAATAATAATTATCGGATTGTGTGAACTTTATAATAAAGTAGGATTTAATTTCAGTGTGCTGTGATGATGAATCCTATGGAGGATGCTGCGATCCATGTATTACTTGTTCCGGAGATTGCTGCACTGCATGCTGCAAAGGTTGTGGCGATTGTTGCGCCGCTACCGGTACCGCGTGTAACGATTGCTTCAGTTGTTTATCTGGGATATTACTCTGTAGATATTGTTGTAAGAAAAAATAGATATTTTATTAATTTTGTTCATTCAGTTGTTATTACCCTGTACATTTATTTGTTGTCGTAACGCAGAACTTTCATGTTTTTATTCGTAGACTGACCGATTATCGAAAAGTATTGTTACATAGCGGAATGTGGCAAAGAAACAAAAAACACGAGCGAATTGATAAAATAAGACAACATTTAATACGGATATTTTTCAGTAACGAACATAAAATGGGTGAAAAGGTCGAATACTCTCTAAAAGATGTCGCGGTAAACCATTTTCTTCTCGAATACGCTCCATCTTAAGTAGCATTTTTTCATGCGGAATAGTACTAAAGTACAATCTGTTTTCTAAGGCATTTTTAACCGATCCAGCTAATATCGTTTCGTCGTATTCTTGGGAAACTCCAGTTTGATCGGAGAATGGTGCACCGCTGTACATGTAATGCATTCGAAGTATTGTCGCTTGTGCGGGAGCCCGCGATGCTACCGAACGTCCTTGCGGTTGCAAAGGTTGAAACAGTGGAGCAGCAGTTGCAGTTGCCACTGGTTGTGGCAGCATTATTGGAGAATTACCAGTTATAATGACCTCGGATGCTTCAGCCCTGGCTTGGGGCGCTATTAAAGTCACGATTATACCACAATCTGACTGAGGAAACGTGGTGGAAAAAAGAAATCCAATCTGTTGAGATTAGAAATCGTTAATCAAACTATTACATCTAACTTGGGGCAATTTATTATCTTATTTTATAAAATAAAACAGGATATTAAGTTTGAATTTGCAGGTTGGCTATAAATAAATATATTGTATGGATGATTTTTTTAAGGATTTTTTTGGTCTATATTCAGTTTACGAAACAACAAATTCCCATTGGCTATTGGAATTAGCAACTGTTCTAAATATGTATTTTTTCCCACAGAGAAAAACCTTTTGTAATTATGTGCATTATTATAATTAATAAAAAAAAATTATAAAGTCTACATATTAGTTTCTATGTCAAAAGACGAGTTCAACTAATGGGAGTTCGTTGTTTGATGGGTTGGAACATTATGAATATCCATAATTGAACAGAGTTGGGATATAGCATGGATTATCCCAAAAATGCAGTTAGAATTTGTAGAGAATAACATATTGCTGAGTGGAATACTACAAGTATGTGTTGATTAATTATGAGAAAGTCTTAAAATAAACGAGCAATGTTTGCTTCGGTGTCAATCAATAAGTTGTTAAGATAATAGAATCCATAGTAATTTGTCAAAAATTGCATTTGGGGTGACTCAACATTAAACTTAACTGATCAAGGTTAACTGCTTCTGCTTTGTGCTTAAAGAGAACAAATTTCTTTTACTTGAATTCAAAGCACCAGGTGTTAAAAGTGAATAGGTAAAAGCAAGATTTGTAGTCAAGAAAAATGAAAATGTCAGTGGACTCATTTTATACAATAATAGCTATATACAAATGATGATGCATTAAAATGAGAACCCCAGTAGTCCCTTATCTAAAAAATGTATGTCAGTTTATTAATATAATGTCTTTTATTATTTTCATTTCTAGAAAATAAAAATTTAATTTAGCAGTATCATGATTGTTATTGGTCTAACAGTAGGAGTACCTAGTTCATTTAATTTTCCATGAAATTGTAGCAAAAAACACTAAATTTCTACTTGACTGGGTTAATATTTTTTATATCTAGACTTATCTACTTCCTGGAAAGTCTGGTATGTTTTTTAGGTAAGTGAATATGAACTGTTTTTCAGGAAGGAAAAAAAATATCATTTGTCCTTCACTTTTAAAAATCCTTGTACAAATCCTTGTGGTTGTTTTTCAAGGATTTTTCACTCAGATGATAATTTTTTATTATAATTTTCTTATAGATTCTATTGTATTAGTTTGTCTGTTTAAATCTAGAACTTTTGTAGTAAAAAAAAAAATATGGAATTGTGAAGAAATATATAAAAGTAAATTGGCTACTTACAATTGTAAATAAGTGTTCAATCATTTTCCCAAACGTCTGATCGCTTTCAAACTGGGTCAATGAATGTTTTAATCTCGGTTTCAATTCAAGTTGGGAGTTCCAAACACGTGACTCAAACGTCATTTAGGGATGTCTTCTCAAATCATTATTTTTTTTCTTCAGGTATTTACTTTGTTTTAATAGTAAATATTTTGTATAAAAAATAGTTTTTTTATATTTTTCTAATATTTTCTTTTGCTTCAAGAATTTATTATTTTTATAAATAATATTTTGTTTTGTCAATTTTTTTTTTTTGCGTTGAAATTTCATATAAAAAGAAAAGAAAAGAGAAAAAAAAAACAAACAATAAAAGCCAATTTTTTCTCCTTTTTTTCAATTGGCTGAATATTTATCACATGACTCGACATCACAAAGTGAGGTGTGGTTGGTTTCTCCTCAAAACTTGTTCAATATCTGAAGTACTGGTAGCTGGAAATTTATCAGCAGCAAACGAGAGAACTGTGAGTACTAATCGTTACTTGTTTTAATTAATTTTTAACTTATAACTCTCACATTAACTTTCTAATTATCATTCAATTAATTAATTCTTTAAATTGTGCGTTCAAATCAGTTTTGAATTATTTTTTCGACAATAAAACTAAAAATAAAAATAAAAAAGAAATTAAACAGAAAATTTCAGAATTTCGTTTGGTAATACATTTAAAAATACAATCAATGCATCAGATGATGTCATTTGTTCCTATTCTAATGTTTTTCTTCACTGACTTTTGAGTAATTTTTAATTATGTGTATAATTGGAGCATTTCAAAACGATTAATTTAAAAAAAAAAAAAAAAAAAAAAAAATACACATTAAATTTGCTTCGAAAACAGCGCAGCTGGACGTACGGTATTCAAAAAAATAGGCTCATAGCAGACAAAAAAAATTCATTACATTTTAAAACCCTCTTACCATACAAACAAACAAATCCAATGTACATTTAACTCAAAAAAAAAATATATATATATATATATAAATAATATTCTACAAATTCTAAAAAAAAAGTGAGATAAAAAAAATAAAAACCATAAAAAAAAGATTAAACTTTAAAAAAATTGAAATTGGGTCTCCACCCCAATAAAATACTCAATAAGTCAACATAGCAACCATTTTGTTGCCTCTTTTCTCTATAAAATGTCAAGGGTCTATTTATGGTCAGAAAAGAATACGAAGAAAAAATATTTATTGTTTAATATTTTTTGTAAAATGACCCTAACTTAATGGAAATCCAATTTGATCATTAAAAAACTGATACTTCTAATGATTTAATTGATTCAATTGATAAAGAACAATCTAATTTCTTATAATATTGCCCTACTTAACGACATAAATATAAATTACATTTTAATTAATGGGATGAGTGTAATAGTAATTACTGCTCATCACTCTAATTTATCCTGCAATTTTAATGCTTTTTGTGTTATGTATCTTTCATGTTGTTCATGTTTAATAAATATAAAAAAAAAAAAATTGGGGCTTATTTTTACACAAAGTTGTAAAAATGGTGCAGACAGTGCAATTGATGGTCAATTTTGCAATGGACATCTTGAGTTGAATTAAATGCACACGATGTGTTGTGAGGCATGAAAAGGTCGCGAGTTCACTGTTTGGGTGGAGTTGTTAACGTTTCCACGGCAACTAAGAGTCGGTTTTCATTTTATTTTTTTTTGGATCATCTTTTATTATTTTTATGCTTTTGTGTTATTTTAAGATCGGTTAATACTTAATTAACTATTTTTTTCATATATCTCTTTATTTTTTGGGAAGTTTCCAGTCTTTGCAACTGCACTTCTGGTGTTTTTAAATATTCATAATGTTAAAGATGCAGTAAATTTGAATTTATCATCTTTTTAATGTTATTAATTTTTGTTGTTATGTTGTTTTGTTTTTCCAGAAAATATTTTCTTATTAATTGTTTTTGATTTTCAAGAAAAAAATTATGACTAATGGTTATTCTCTGAAAGAATTTTGTTTTTATATCGAAGTATGTGTAAATAGTCGGTACGGTATCTAGCAACAAGAGGAAACACAAAGTTTGTAAAATCCCCACGACGAAAAATCGATTCTATGAAACAAAAATCATTTGTAGTCACCATGACAACGTGTAAACATTTGGTGGGATGTTGTGAGTAATTTTCTAGAATAAACCACCTGTGAAAAAGTCATGAGAACAACCAAACTTGAAATGAACATGTTTCCATCATATTTTTAAATTCTTATTTAGAAAAATCATTCGGTAATATATATACTTTAACTTTTAAATTTACCGCACTTTTGATTGATACGCACTGACGTCACAAAACACAGTATTAAGTATTACGCAATGCAACCGGTATTTTCTCTGGTATTCCAACATTATACGCGGAATTATTTTACTTTTAAATCAAAACTTAAAATTCTAATTTAATCCGTCCAGTAAAATTATCAAAAGATATTCGACTTTTTTCACAAACATGTTTTTCGGCATTGAATCTAATTAATTCGAGCTATTTAGAAACAACAGACATTACGTCAGAAAACCTCAAATACCTACACCTGGCAACAAAACTGTGAGATTGGTCATTGCCGAGTGCCGTGACCATGGGCCAGTGGAATGACCTGACCTGAATTCTGAATATTTCATGTCTGTCGGTATCTTTTCGTGAAGTTCCAATCATTTAATCACATAACGTAACCCGCAAACAACGTTACATTGTTCGGTAAGACGTGAACAGGTGTTTGAATTGAAACATCGAAACTTAGTTTCTACTTTTAACGACTTTATTACTGAAACAGTGGGAAAAAACGGAACAAATGTTCATTCCTCAGACAATTAGAACAAATTAGTACATTACCACTTAGCAGTTGGTCATTAATCGAATAATTTGGAATATTTTTATCCGTTACCACAGCAACCGGTTATTGATTTTTGGTCATTGCCTTTTTCGTGTCTCGGTTGCTATGAAATAGGGCGAAAGTTGTAATTTCCTTGACAAAAACTGTTTTGATACGTTGAAAGAATATTTTCGTTTATTAATCCTGAATTTTATTTATTTATTTACAGTTCTACACACTTCCGTCATAGTTTTTGCCTCGAATTAATTGTAGGTCCATCGAATCACATCTCTATTGAAAGGAAAACCCCATAAACAAATCAAGATGGGGTTGGCAGGATGTGGAAAATTCGTTAAATTTAGTATGATTGTTGCCAATGTGTTAATTTTCGTAAGTGGAAAATTGAATTTGGTGCAACAAGATTTTGATTTTTCCAAATTGTTTTTTTTTTTTGTGCAGATTGGTGGTGTTTCGGTCCTCGGTGTGGGTATTTGGACGTGCGTCGATAAAACGACTTTTGTAGAAGTAGTTGGAAGTAATTTGTATTTAACTGCGGCTTATATAATGATCGTAACTGGCGCAATCATCGCGATCATTTCATTTCTCGGCTGTCTGGGTGCCTGGACGGAAAATAAATGTCTTTTAGTAACGGTGAGATGTGCAATTTAGATTTTTTTTTTTTACATACATCTCGTATTTATATTAAAATCGTTTTATTTTTAGTATTTCATCATTTTGCTTTTGATTTTCATCACATTACTGGTCGCTGGCATTCTCGGCTACGTCTTTAAGGGCGAACTTAGTAACGAAGTCAGAAAAAATATGCACAGGAACATACGAAACGATTTTGAGGGTAATTCTAAAATGAAAGAAGTCCTTTATAAACTGCAAAAAGAGGTTTGCTAGTACATAAATAAACCGAGCTGAAATGTAATTAACAATTTTTTGTCTCGTAGTTGAAATGTTGCGGAGTAAACGAGAAAGATGACGGCGAAGAAAGAAATAATGTGAATGCTTACAAAGTATGGGATAATAATAATAAGGATTATAAGAGCGACCAGAAAATTCCAACGGGTTGCTGCAACATGGCTATGCAGTCTAAATTTAACAGTGTCGATGATTGTGTGCGAAATCCAGATATATATGCCTATAAACTAGTAAATATCGAATGAAATTATCAGAAAACAAAAAGAAAAAATAAATTTTAATGTTTACAGGATTGTTATAACGCAGTTAAAACAGCCGCGACTGATCATGCGATGGTGGTCGGCGGAGTCGGAGTGGGCATCGCTTGCGTACTGGTACGTAATAATTAGTAATTAAAAATAACAATTTCAACGTCTATTAATAATATTTCTTTTATTTTAAACTCGTAGCTCCTCGGCATGATTTTTTCGTTTATTCTGTGTATGACGATTCAGTAGACACGCAGTTCTAGCTAGGCCTTATCTCAGGAGACAAATCCAACTACACTTTGTGATAACAGTGCAAAGCCTAATCTTAATTCAGTGCAATATCTTATTATTTTTACAAGTATTGCTTTAGGATTTTTAAATTAATTCGGTGATTATTAAGAAATTTTTTTTTTTGTACATATGAATTTTTTGTAGTAATTTAATTGATTGCTGTGGATCAGCTTACACATAGAAAATGGTAGAGAAAATCAAATCTGCTTTTGGACATTTCTATCCATTTTCTTCTCTTTAATTCTCTAATTTATAGTCAGTTTCTTCACTTTTTTCAACGCGTAACTTAAATTATTGCTGTTGTAGCTCTCATTTTGCAGCGCTTATTTAATTCGTAGATGAATTTTTTTATTTTTTTAAATTTTTTTTAGTATTAGCGAGTATTCGATACTTAGATTTCCGATGTTGTAAACATGTTGTAAATAATGTACAACAACAAAAAATTGTTAAAAATATTAAATTATAGATTCCTGTTAGTAAATAATGATGTTAAGAATTAGTGAATTGAAAATGAAGTGTTATCATGAGATATCGTGAAAAGAAATATTTTTTCTTTAGACTTGTTTTTAAAATGGGTACAAATTTAAGAACTATGTAGCTTTTTAGCTGGTAATCCGAGGATCTTTTTTATAGATAAAACACAATTTAATAAGCACCGGCATTGATTATAGATTGATTTATAGATGTAATTGACCGTTAACTTGTGCACTTTTTCCATTTTCGAAAAACGATTTCATGAAATACAACAAATAATTCCTCTTAAAAATTGATAAATTATTCTTAAATAGAAAGAAATGTGAATAAATTTAATAATTTAGTGTTTTCAAAACTAAATATTATGAAATCATAAAATTCGAAACGGAAAAAAAACAACTAACTGCAAAAGCTGTTAATTTTCTC
Organism: Strigamia maritima; assembly: GCA_000239455.1. Taxonomy (NCBI): domain Eukaryota; kingdom Metazoa; phylum Arthropoda; class Chilopoda; order Geophilomorpha; family Linotaeniidae; genus Strigamia; species Strigamia maritima. The sequence goes on from JH432114.1 coordinate 569,083, forward strand.
CCACAAAACTCGATGTATATAATCTTTATACGTACATACATAATTACAGAAATAGAAAAATTACGTTTAAAAAAAGAAATTCCAACTTTTCTATCAATAAGAAAAAGAAAAAAAATACGTTTTTGGAGTGCACCATGTTATAAACATTACCTAAACAAGTTATAAAAGTTGATATATATTCCTCGTTAAATACTTAAAATGCCTTATTCCGCATCACATTTTTTTATTTACAAGGAATATGAGACAATACTGAACGATCAGTAGCTCTTGTTGACTTTTGAGATATTGAGCATTGATTTGATCCATGGATCTCCATATTTCTTATTGTGAAGTGAAATGTGATGCCCAAAAGGGGCCATTTTTATCACGTGTTTATTGCACTTTATTGCTGCAGTCAACTCATTGCCTTAATGTAGCGAACCAATTATTTTGCGCACAGGAAATTGTACAAATGACAAACAAAATATTTTCATGTTCGAGTTTTTTCATTATAATGTTAGTTATGATGTATAAGTTTAACAATAAATACAATTAAAGCATCTGGCAATTTTTATGAACTAATCAACACTTACTACTATTTTAATGATCCATAAATCATTGTGCACTGCCAGTGAAAAAAAAAAGTCTTAAAATGTGAAATAATCAATTAAGTTATCATCTCTTCAATTCCTTGACTAGTGCTACCTGTTGTCATTTATCCGAAGTTGTTTTCACCTTTAGTGCAGGTGGGGTTGCGAATCTGGTCACGCTATTTTCATTACTAACCACCACGAGAGTTCACCACCATTGCATCAGCACACATGGCGTGGCGCAATGTTTACGTGAGTATTTTATTCGTTGTTTTATCCATTTTACAGTTTCATTTTAATATTATAACTGCTAATAATCGACATCTCAAAAACTGCTCAACTCATATCAATCTTGTTATTTTGGCTACCAATCCGTTATATTTCTTTCTTTTTAAATTATTCAAATGAATGAATGAATTTATTCTGTTTGATCTAAAATTAAACTTTATTTCAGATTTAATTGCATTTGCAATCTGATCCGCGCTAATTTCTATCTGAATCGTTTTATGTTGATTTAAAACCCTATTTAAGGGGTCAATATGCTATCTGTAGCATGTACCAGTGGCAGCGAAAATATAATTCGCTTGATAAAGCGTTATTACTTGCAATTCAATCATTATAGAAATTAAAGTGTGTCATAACGTGGCTTAAATTTAATAACCAGATTTATGGTTACTTTAAATTGCCTGTTTAGAGATTGCGGAGTTTTATTACTGTCTGTTCAGCGTGACAATTGAAATAAAAGAAGAAATTGTTTTATTTTAAAATTTTATTAAAATAAAATAAAGACTTTTTTATTTAAATGTGTTTAATTGTTTTTATAATTGCCACGCAACAGCTGTTCGCTACATATTTCATTCTTACACAATTTTATTACCATTACCATTACCATTATTTATATAGACAATCATCAAACCGTGCATCAAGCATCTTCGAGTTAGTGATGCGATATTGCGATGTGCATCTACAGTGTCGGGAAACACATTTCGGGTGCAAACAACAATGCAATTTATATATTTAACTAATTTAACTTTAATAATATTAATATTTTATTTATTTATTTTTTTTTTAGTTTAGCGATTTAGAAATAGAGTTAGCAAAAGAGAAAACGAATGTTCCCGATGCAGGAAGTCTGTTATTTGGCCATCATTTCACCGATCATATGTTAGAGGTGGAATGGACATTGAAAGATGGATGGGGGAAACCAAAGATCAGTCCATTTCATAATCTCACGCTTCATCCAGCTGCTAAAGTACTTCATTATGCAACTGAGGTGAAGATAATATTAAACTTCCGCATTTCTCACTTCATCCGCTTAATATTTTTTTAATATTTACTTCAGTTATTCGAAGGCATGAAGGCATACCGAACGAAAGAAGATAAGATTGTGCTTTTCCGACCGGATATGAACATAAAACGATTATTAACTACCGCTGAAAGAACTTGTCTTCCGGTACGATTGTTTACATTTTGATAGAAAACCGATATTAATTAATTATTTTTTAAATTTGCAGGCTTTTTCAGAAGATGAATTTCTAAAATGTCTGAAAAAGTTAATCAGTATCGATGCCGATTGGGTTCCGAGATCAGCAGATGCATCTTTGTACATCAGACCGACATTTATTGGCATAGAAGTACTTTGTTCTTATTAAGATCAATGCACAAATTATAATTTTATTTTAAACTAGCCTGCACTCGGAGTTACTTCATCTAACGTCGCGTTATTATACGTCATTCTTGGACCAGTGGGACCGTATTTTACAGTCTTGACTCCCGTTAATCTTCTGGCAGATCCGAATTATGTTCGCGCATGGCCTAGAGGATGCGGAGACAAGAAGATGGGAGCGTATGTTGATTGAATCTTAAACTCTTTAACATTTTAATAATTTGAGCAGTTTTTATTAAATTATGACTAAATTTGAAAAAAATTTGATAAATTTTAGGCAATTTTGAAAAGTCTTGGGAAAATTTTATAAAATAATTTTTCTTTTTTCAAATAGAAATTACGCACCGACAATTGCCGTTCAACGGTGGGCACAGGATCGAGGATTTCAACAAATCCTCTGGCTATTTGGACCCGATCATCTATTGACGGAAGTTGGCACGATGAATATTTTCATGTTGTTTGAAAATTCTAAAGGAGGTAGAAAAATATGGAATAAATTATGCCTGAATTAAAATAAAATACCAATCTTTTTAAAATATAGAAAAGGAACTAGTCACTCCACCATTAGATGGGATGATTTTACCAGGAGTAGTTCGGAAGTCATTACTGGATTTGTGCAATAAAATGGTATTCGATAATTTTATTTTCTTATACGGAAAAAAAAAAAAAATTTACAACCGCGAAAAATTGTATTTTAGGACGGAATCAAAGTGTCCGAGCGAAACATTCCAATGAAGGAAGTGATAAGTTTGCAGAAAAACAAAAAATTGCTCGAAATTTTTGGATCCGGCACTGCCTGTATTGTCTGCCCTGTCGGCAACATTCATTACGAAGGCCAAGATTACGAAATACCCACGTTGAAGCGTGAGAATCCGTTCTGTAAACAACTTCTTACGGCTTTGAAAGATATTCAGTACGGTCGAGTGAAACATGAATGGTCAGTCAGTATCGACTAAAAGGTGGTTTGATGCGGGTCAAATCAAACTTTAAATTTGGTGTTTAGGGATTTTTTAATATGATTTTATTACTTGGGAGGGAGTTCATTGCACACGTGTAAATAAATTGCGGATATGAAACAATCATAATTACATGTTATACTGTTAATTTGTATACTTAAATTAAGTTTACTGTAAATAATTTGTTTTAATGGAATGATGTGGGCAATTAATTGCTATAATTTCTATTTTTTGATGTTTTTGTTTTCAAATTTAAATATTTTAAGTATTATTTTGCACTTTTGTAGCGGGGTACTTATATTCTAGTACTTACTTAACTTGTGCGTAGTCTAATACTTGGCTATTTTATTTGATGTATTTTTTAAAACTTTTTTATTTTGGGTTTTAATATCAAAAAAGTCCAATAGTGAATTTTTTTCACTTGTACGTACCAGTATATCATTATGTAATTTTTAAATTTTTGCAATCGGGAGTGTAAAAAAAAAGCGTTGATTAGTCATTAGATAAATTGTTATTTTTGTATAGACTATATGTAGTGTTGAAATTTTTTTTTGTTGTTGTTGATATAGTTACAATTTAACAGTGAAACCAGTAGAAAAACCAGTAGAAATGAAAAAATTGCATAATAAAAAATAGTTCAAGTGGTTCAAATATGTTAAAAATAGTATTTTATTTTCAATTCCAGTATTTGTAGTAATTTGAGCTGGTTTTATCACATTGTTGTTGTTGACGTTATGGCAACTAATAAAACCATGATGTTCTAGGTTACTATGGCACGTCGTCGTTGATGTTGATGTTTGTTGTAGTAACCCATTATTGATTTGATTCATCTCGCGGTCTGAGCGTAAACTTCACTTGTTACACCGAACAGCAATATGAAAATGCTATTCTACCTGTTGACATTCGTTTTAACTTTTGGTAAGTTTTAAAAATGGCAATATCAATGTACACTTATTAAGCAACAACTCGATTCAAACATTCAGTAGTGTAGAAAGTTCCGATAAGAGATTATCACGACGGTTCTAAAATTATCGATATTTTGATTTATTTTTAGATTTATCGATTCAAAATGTGATTCACTCTTCGTCCGCTTTTGGAGACGTTGGTAATTATTCATTTTATTACTCGTTAAAATCAATTTCATTATTCGGTTTTATTTCCAGAAGTATCTTCTTATTCTCGCAATGAGCGCATGCGTTCTGCCTTTGACGATGGTGTTTATTCATTTTATAGATTTTAGTGTAATCTAATTTAATTCAGTGTTATTTACTCGGCTTTAGTGACTTCAGTTTTGCCGGTGACATCATCGCACGATGTATACACGACATCTGATTATATGTCGCATCAACAATCCTACAATCCGATTTCAAGCGCAGCTTTCTATGACTACTCGAGAGATGACATAAATCCATCACCCACATCAAGTGCAGTCGAGGGGACTGGCGACGCGATCTACGGATCCAAAATCGCCTTCAGTTCGTCTTACAGCGAAATTAGCAGTTCTTCGGTTCAATATGAACCAGAAAAGCAAAACCAAACCGCCGAAGCATTCGATAGCTCCAAAATTCCTATCGGTTCGTCTTATGGAGTAATCGACAGCTCCTCGATTCAATATGCCCCGAGCGAGCAGACGGAAACCGTCAGCGCATTGTATGGCTCCGACATGGCAATCAGTTCATCACGTAGTTCCTCAGTTCAATATGAATCGGAAATACCCACGTTACAAACCGCTAGCGCGCTCGATAGCTACAAAATAGCTGTCAGTTCATCTTATAGAGAAGTTGACAGCTCCTCATTTCCATACGAAACAGCTGCAGCTGACCGATCGTCTAATTACTCCCCATATTATGCCAGTTCATCCCTTGTTAGCTCAGGCTTTAACTAAACCTTTATTCGATGTATTTCTGTAAGCATTACATTTTTGAAAAATAAAAATTTCGGAGCAAACTTAACTTGGTCAATAACATTAAAATTACCCATGGGGCATTCATTGATTCATGCTGGTGAGCTGCTACGCGTTGTCTATTGATTTCATTATCGCTAGGCAACAATTCAAAACAATACTCAGTATTGACCAGTTGCGTAGAAATAGAAAAAAAAATTGCATTCCCGTATAAAACACTCAAAATCATATTTATAAAATGTGTCTACTCAATTTTCCGGTATGGATGATTATTTTTCTATTGTTTACTACATCAGGTAAGAAATTTACATCACATTTGATCGTAAATAAAAGATGTATCGTACTAAACTTAAATTACGTTCAATTCACAGAGACAGCAGTATTAAACAGAACCGTCGAACCGACACCATTCATTTCAAGCTCGTACTCCGATATTTCGGTCAATTTCAACAATTTATTCTCCTCATCATTCGAAATTGAGGAAACAAAAACAATCTCGACCGAATTTATTGACTCATCACTGCCATTTGATGTTATTTCGAGCGTTCAACTTGATGAATTCTCCTCAATATTTCCCGATCCCACACATTTTACACCGACTCCAATTTCGGACTTGTTTTACATAACCTCAGATTCGATTTCAGAGTCCTCTGTTGCATTACCAACAAACCAAAACAGTTATTCCAGCTCAATTCACATTGAATTAGAACAATCTTCACCGTTTACACCACCAACACCAACACCAACCATTGAACCCTCACCGCCACTTTACCACGTGACTGGGACCATGTTCGTATCAATGGCAGCCACTATCAACATCTCTGAAACAATGGAACTAACGGAATCCAACGAACCAACTGAAGCTCAACTAGACATCCAAGTAAGAGGAATCATAACAAATAACACTTGCGCTTGCTCCGGTCAACAACCAACGAAAAATCACTGTCCCTGCGAAGCTCTAATGAGCGTTGTGTCCAACCGCGACATGGCACCACTCAAATTCTTCTGCCAGACCATTCAAGATTACTTCGGCTCATCCTTTCGCACCACTTGCAATGTCACTTACCAACAAACGGAAGAATCGCAAGAACGAGTGCCATTCGCCTGCATCTGCGAAGTGGAATTTCGCCCTTCATTAAACCCATCCAAACTAGAATGCACGTGTAACGACACCATTGTATCAACCCCACCTCCGAGTCACTCCTGTAATTGCAGCACAGAGCCGTGTCAATGCCACGAAATAGAAATCCACCCCAACGTCTTCATCCGCTATAACTGCAGTTGCGAAGAAAACAACCAAACGGTTGTCAACGAAGGAAATTTCCTCAACAATTTCGGTTGTCAACAGTACGACTTTGCCGATAACATGGTTCAAGTTTTTGTCAATTGTAGTCGACGTGTCGTGGACGAGCCTTCGTGGACAACCATTAGTCCGGAAGTGAGTAACAGTTGTCCGTGTAAGAATATGAGTTTTGCCGGCGGTGAAGTCATTGTCCTTTACAACTGTACGTGTAAGAATGGGACTGATCAAGTGATAGAAACAGTGACAGAAACGAGTAAAAGTGAAACTCAAAGTTGCCAATGTGTGGAATTTAGTTTCTTCGACGGTCGGGTCAAGTTTAGGGTCAACTGCACGTGCGAAACCAAAGTGGAGTCATGTACGTGTCAAGGAATTTACGTCGATGGTAAACACATAGTCGTGTGCTTGAATTGTTCACGCGATGACTCGATAACAACAACAACTAGTACAACAACCACAACTACGGTTAAACCTGTTGGAAATGCAAAATGCGAACCGAAATGCAAAAAAGCGGAATTGTTTAATGGACAAATTGCAGTTCATTTCAACTGTACTTGTCAGGAGAGTACAAAAGTATTTTATCACGAATCCGTGTCAGCTATTGAAGAATCTGATTCTATGTTTATGCAATGTCCGTGCCAGAATAGGATAAGTGAAAGTACAAGAAATTTATTGAAAAGACACGTAACTGACGATAGAAATGGATCAGTTTTGTTTTGTTCGTGCGAAATGAGGGATAGAAAGCAGTCAGTGACGTCCACTCAAGGTGAAGTCACTGTTCATGTGCCAACGTCAGAAAGAGTGAAATCAACTGCAAGTACAACAAAACCAACCAATGAAACTGCGATTGAAACAATCACTGAATCGTTTACGGATGGTATTTTAGAAAGATATTGGATCAGAACAGTTTTAGATAAAAAACTTGAAAATATATCAGATAGCAAATTGCAAATGGAAACGAAATTAGCTAACGCTTATCTCGTTGCATTTCAACGACAACATTCCATTAATTTGGGACTCCGGTCCAAAAGACAAATTAAAAACAATCTAAGTGTTACGATACTACATGTTAGGCCGTTTGAACATGATACGTCTCAAACTGAGATTATTTATGCTGTTAAAAGTGACAATCAGTTAATTCCTGCTAAAAATGCTGTGCAACTTTTGAAATTGTTGGATAAGGATAAGGAAATGGAGAAAATAATGACAGCGGTTGTTATTCTGACAGAAGGTTGATGATTAAAAGTGTTGAATACTAAAGTAAAAATTTAATTTCAATTTTTTTTTTTTTTTAGAATATCGAAAAACGAATGAAAAAGCTGTTGTTTCATCAAATGCTGCTCTTGTTGCTGGTTCAATAATAATTGCGATTTTACTCGTGATTTGTCTTCTTTGTATCTGTTTTTATTACAATAAACGTCAACAAAAATTTTTAAATGCGCAACAGGTAATTCAATTGATTATTAACTGGTTCACATGTTAATTTTTTTATTTTTTAGGTTTTTCACGAATCTGGATTAATAAGAGAAGATTCCGAGCACAAAAATCGCACTTCCGCGCCATTGATTGTTCCTCTCAGCAGACGGAGTGCCGATCAAAGACCAGTTAGGAAGAAGAAAAGCAAGAAAAGCGACTTGGAAGTCAGAAATCCAGAAATTATTGTTTCAACTCCATCTGACTCGGGAAAATCGGATAAATCGCTAATCCGCATAAAAGAATCTCAGAAGAAGAAAAAAGTGAAACGGGAATCCCCACTGCCATTAGACGTACATAGAATGGTCGACCATTATCAGTTGCCCGAAGATGTGTTTGATCACGTGGCAACACCACCAACAAAACTAGTACGCAAAAAGTGAGTCGTATATGTACATTAGCAGTACAAGTACTGTACTAATAGATGAAATCGAATTTTTATTTAGTAGGAAAAAATTGGCACCTGTTAAAGATCGTCGACTGAATGTTGCGAATGCGAGTTCATCTGGTATTTCATCAATGGGAGTTTCGAATTTGGTATATGATTTTGATTTTATTATTTTTGATGAATGGGTGCTGTTTGTACGAGTAATTTAACAATATGTATATTTTTATTTAGGATGTGGCCGCTATTTCTGGGTCGATGAATCCCATTCCCAAACCGAGAAAAAATAAATCTTCAACTAAAGAGAGAAATCGACTAAATTATGGCGACGAGGATGACGAAATTGATTCCATGATTCGGTCAAGAGCTGATCGAGTTTGTTCCGCTGAATTTTTAATTGAGGATATTAGGAGTGAACTTGAACGTTTTCATAAAAACATACCGACATACAGATAACGAAAGAAAGGGTGAAACGATGTAGCAATACGTGCAATATTGTACCGTGTGCCGTATACTCTTTGTAGAAGAACAAAACTTATGTAATAATAGTACATGTTGAATCTTTCCTACCTAAGTTTGTCCTCCGACTTTGCCTCCTTTATTCGACAAACCGCTCTCGTTCCCTCGATCTCTAAAGCCCGATTATAAGATGGATGACCGCCTTGAAATCCGATATGATGTTTCTAAAGTTTTCGATTTTGCCATATTAATTTGCTTATGGCTTCTAAAATTTCAAAAATGAGTCAAGATTAAATTTTAGTATGGATCTTGATAAAATTAATAATAAAAAAAATAAATAAAAAAAAAAGCGAACGACATCTGGGATTCCCAGGCGGTCACCCATCCAAGTACTAACCAGACCTGATGCTTCGGGGATCGGACGAGAACCGGTGTTTTCAGCATAGTATGGTCGTTCTCTGTAAACTTTGCTATTTTCTACTATATAAAGTTTAACAAAAATTAATTTTATGGGTAGTTATATTTTCGATAAATTTTTCATAGGACCATGAAGAAATATGAAAAAAAAATTGAAAAAAAATTGCATGCAAGCGCTAACTCGGAGTCGATCTCCGGACGCACGGGGGCGCCCCGTGAGCCTCGGATAGACTCTTCAGCGCCAACGTTTGCTGCCCAGAACTACCCGGCTTTTATGAGAAGCTGACAAAATAAGCTTTATATATCTTCAATAATAAAAAAAAATTAATTAAGTAAACGTGATCAGGAAATGAATAAAAATGTACTTTAATCGTCTACAAAAGCGCTTTGAAACGGGCATAGGTACGTCACGAAGCGTAGCGCTACCTTGTGGTCAAATCTGGAATAATGTGACGGTACAACCTCGATGGCGGTGATTTTGCTTTGACTTAACATGGCAGCAGTTGCCTTATACTCTTGGGTAAATAGCTAAAATAGCAGACATGTTACTCAAGATCACTATCAGTAAAATATATTTCAGGGAGCGAATGGTCATGGACAACTCGGATTAGGCCACAATCGCGAAAACGAAGCAAACAGACCTACGAGAATAGGTTTAACTGTCGACCCGCAAGAATTGAGCCAAATCACGGGCGGCGGATCACATTCGATTATATTGACAAGTAAAATACAATTGATCAATGAAACGATGATCAATTTACGTTATTGTATGCTTCACGTTACAGATGATGGAAATATCTTTGGATGCGGAAACAACTCGAAACAACAACTCGGTTTCAGCGACGTAAACGACATTTTGTATTTCACGCAATTAAATTTTAACATCAAAATCAGGCGAGTTGCCTGTGGTTGGGAGCACACATTAGCTGTAACTGGTATATCTAAAATATTAATATTACTCTATAAAATACTGAATTAATCAATTAATTTCAATTTTTTTAAACAGATAATGGCGAACTTTACGCATGGGGTGCCAATAATTTCAACCAATTGGGAATCAATTCGAACCGAAAACAGGTGGAAATACCTGTCAAAGTTGAAATTGAATTTAAAGTCAACGCTATTGCAGCTGGGATTCGTCATTCTCTCGCTACGACTGAAAATGGCCGAATATTTTCTTGGGGCGACAACAGAAAAGGACAATTAGGACGCCAAGACGACTCTAAATTGCCTCGAGAAATTCATAATCCGCAGCAACGATTTATAAAAGATGTGGTGTGCGGTGCATATCATTCGGCAGCTGTTGATGGTAACGAGATATAAATGAAAAGTTTTTTTAAAAAATAATTTAATGTAAATAAAATCTTTTTTTAGACTCTGGCGACGTTACGTTATGGGGCTCTAATAACTACGGGCAGTTGGGGCTACATCCACTAGATAAGCCAGTAATTTCCACACCCATGTTGTTGGAGCGAGGAGTATTTAATGGCGAAGGAGTTTCAGTTTTGCGTTCTGGATGGACACATTTTATTGCGTTAATGAGTAAAATGCATTAGACTGAATTGATTTTTTAAATTATTTTTTTATTTTTTTTTTTTTTATTTTTGAAAGATGAAGGAAGCGTTTATTCATGGGGTCGAAATGATTATGGACAATTGGGACGAAGTAGTGAAAAGAAATTTGATTTCATTCCAAACAAAATTGATGGTTTACATTCTCCATTTCTGGTTTACTCTGGTTCTGAGCATAACATCGCTATTCTGAATAAACAGGAAGAATGTAAGTAATTTTTTTGTTTAAATTTCTATCTTAAATTCCTGCATTGATTTATTTAAAAAAATAATTGATGCAGAAATCTGGTTCTTAAAGGCTTTGTAGTTTGATTTTTTTTTTTTTTTTGTCTTATTCCTTGTTTGTTCCATTCCCTGCTTTTTCTGCTATCAGTATATTGAATTTTTGAGTTAAAAATATATATATATATATTTAGCACGAAAATATTTGTGAATTTTCTCTTTTGCCGATAGGTACTGATGTCATTATCACATGGGGATGGAACGAACATGGAATATGTGGTAACGGTAGCGAAGAAAACGTAATGCGACCAACACGGTTGAAAACCGATGATGGCAAATTTCGGGTTTCAAACTGCGGATGCGGAAGTGGACAGAACTTTATTGTTATTTCATAACAAAATTCTTTATTTTTATTTTTATTTTTATTTACTAAAAATAAAAAAAAATTGAAAAAAATATAGAAAATTGATTTTTTTCACATTGAAAATAAACAATTTTGCATGTGAAATCCAGCAAAACTGATACAAAACGACGTTTTATAAATAAAACGGATATTTTTTTTCTACTTGTTTTATCACAAAAAAAAGCACTCTTGTTGTTTACTTTTGATTTTGATCGACAGATGGCACGCTCATCTTGTTGGCGGTAACAAGCCAGGCCTCTAAACTTAGTTTCCATGGCATACATGTTTTATTTCTTGATTTTTTTGTTGTTGATTGAAATAAAGAAATGGGAGTTTTATTATAGCTGTTTGCGCAAAGGCACATGCGAAAAGTTAACATTTAAATAAATAATTCTTATAAAAATTTAAAAAGACGATTGGTCAATGCGTCATTGCGTGATGATTCAATATTTTTGCGTATAAGCAGCTGAGGTGCATGAAAAGTGTTGACATGGCTCCTTTTTTAGTCAACAATAAAACTGATGTTTATTCTTGACAAAATCTTATACAATCATATTGATTGGTTGATTTTTTCCTACTTGAATCAACAAAAAAATATAAATATGTAAAATAAATAAATGAATTTTGAGGGTTGAAATTTTGACTCAACTTTTTTATTTATTTATTATTTATTTATTAATTTTGATTTGAATTTTTTAAGAAATTTTAAAAAAATGTTTGTTTGACCTATTTTATTTTATTTTTTTACTAATATCATTATTCAATTCGAAATACAGTAATATTAAATAGTAAAATATTCAAACAAATTGTTTCCATAACTACAGGTTTTGTTTACAACTCTTGTAATCATGTGTTTTTAATTCCTACAATTTTGCTTTTTATAATTTACATAAAACAACAATAAAAAAAATGGTTGAGTCTATAGTTTTCGATCTTTTCCACAACAATCGAATGGTAAAAATAAATAATTCAACACATAAAACAACAATTTTAGTTGGATTTTATACAAAACATTTTTTTTTTCTTATTTTTTATTTTTATTTTTTTTTTCAGTTGTTAAAATCAAAGAAAATTTAACAAGTTAAAATAAAGGGACGGTTAATTGGAGTCAAATGTGTTTATTTGAATATAATAAAAATTTGTGGTTATTATTATTATTATTATTAATATTAAAAGTAATAAATACTTGTATTTTTTAATGTGGCAGGAAACGGCAAAATGTAATCAAAATGTTGCGAGTTTCGAGTTTCGATCCTTGGAAGAAGAGTTTACACCGCGCATGTGCGTCGATTACGTCATGAAAAGCACGTGTGCTGTGGTTGGCAGTTGGAAGTTGGTCTGGGGTCTGTGAAGTTTGGGTCCCGTGAGCAGCGTGGGATTTGTGCTTTGGACACTCATCGGTTGGCACATGTTGTAGGAGTTGAATGAAGCTCGATTTTAGGTAAGTGAAGGGTTTTATTAAACAGATGGGATTTAGTATTTGATTGGCAGTTTATTGTGTTTAATTGGAATATCAGATCACGTAATATTGGGATGAGGAATGATTATTTAAATTTTTTTTATTTATTTTTATTTAAAAAAAAAAAAAAAAAATAGGTTTTGTGTTTATTTTATGGAAATAGGTTTTGATATTGAGGGGAGGGGTATTGATTGGGTTTTAATTTTTATTTGATGTGTAGGGTGAAATGGGTGTGTGTGGTTTAAAGGGGAGTGAGTGTTTAAAGTGGTCGAGTTTGGACGTACATTTTAATTTTGAGTAAATTTTTGGTCAATTTTCTTGTTGGTCACTTTTTGGTTTAATCGTATCTAAAAAAAAAATTAATTTTGGACATATTTAGGAAACTGAAATTTTTAATTTTTTAATTTTTAATGTATGAGATTTGCGCCTTAATTGGCTAAACAACAACATAAAAATCAAATGGTGCTGGGACACGTCCCGTTTGTTTATCACGGTTTTAAGGATTTTTTAACGTTTTTATATAAAAGGAAAATGAATATTAGGTGATAAAATTGGGAACCAGGGAGGATTTATGATGTTTTCCGTATCGTGAAAACTGGTTAATTTGTAACCGTCTCGTGTTTGAAACTTTTACAACCCTTTAACTCAATTATATACATTTTTTTTTCTTTTTTTTCATTTTTTCAATTCTTCCGGATTCGAGCATTCTTATCATTACGTAATAATATAAAAAAGGGGTAGGGCCATTTTGTTGCCTATTAAAAATTCACCTCTTTTCAAGCCTTAATTGAGTAACCTTCACTTTTTTTTAAAAAAAAAAAAGAAAAAAAAAAAAAAGAAAAGATTTTCCATTTTTGCGTCTCCCCTCACCGTTTTTTAACGTAAATTTTTAATTCCGAACAGAATGGAAATATGGAAATTTATCCAAATCGATTAAATTAACTTTTTCCAAGCAATAATAAATTATATAATTGAAAAAAATGACGTAATAAGTCAATAAAATGGGCGATTTGGGTTGTCAGGTTGGTTTCAGACGCTGGTTTTTTGAATTGTGAATCTTTTGTCGCGTTGTTGCCTATTGTACACTGTAGCGTAGCAACATGGGGCTGTGAACGGACTCAACTGCACTTGTATTAAAGCGAAGTTGCACTGTTGTGTAAATATGGTGGTTGAATGATGAATTGAAATCGAATGGAAGGAAGCAATAAAAGAATTTATGCGAAATAAATAAAATAAAAATAATAATAATAAAAAAAATAGAAAAAAAAAAAAATAGGAGGTTTTGTTTTTGAATAATAAAGGAAAAATCGAGGATTGTTCTTTTCCCGTTTCCTTGGTTACTATTTTTGATGTTTACGCATAATAAATACTTGATATATTACATTGTGTATTATTTCCAATATGTCCATGTCTTTAGTGTCCGTTTTCCATGTTGTCTTTGGTATTTCTTGGGGGCTTTTTTTGGAGCTGAATTGAGTGATGCAACAAGTGAAATTAATTCTAAAATATGAATAGTTGTCCTCTACGTTTTCTTTTTTTTTTTTTTTTTTTATTTTTATTTTGTTTTTCGAGTATAGGAAGAGGTCAGCAATATTGCAGATTTTTATTGGACAACACCAAAAGGGCAAATCTTTTTTGGTGGGGGGGTGGGGGTGGGGAGGGGATGGAAGAAGGAATTTTATGCATTTCAAAGTTTGAATTGAAAATTTTTCAATTTTTTTTTAAAAATAAAAAAAAAAATTCTTTTTGGTGAAAATTCTGTCTTTTGAAGTTGTCAACTGTTGCACAGACATTGGAATCACAAGAAGTGAATTTAAAATTAAAATTTAAAAATTATTTTGCGAACGAAAGTGCACAACATTTCGCTCTTCCCATTCCCACACTGCAAGTTTCTATCCTGTAAAGCGTGCAAAGACTTATGGGAATAAGGGTCAGGGTGCCATGTTAATTGTTTATCCTCTAAAGCATTGTGGGAAAACTATTCTTCCATAGAGAATAAACAAATGCATGATGGATTGTCCAAAGACGAAGAAAAAGTCACGCAGCAACCGATTAAAATTACTTTATAGACCAAAGATCCAAAGATCCAGAGAGATTCCATCACTTTTGGATCCCGGAAAGTGAAATTTCACTTTTCCGTTTCTTCACTTCCGGTCTGCAGTCTGCAGCAACCCCCTATAACTACCAGCTTACGGCAATCAGATTGAGCACCCTTTTTTACTTTACTTTTAATTTCTTTCTGGTTGAAGTTGAATGTGATTTCCCATGATATTTTTGTTGATACTTTTCTATATAGTTGTTGCCTGTTTCCTTTAGTCATTCCCCCTTTGCAAAGATGGCGCCTGCTTTTGCTGCTGTATTCCACTTTCCATTGTGATTGGGCAAAGCTATTGAAACTCGGCTCGGAACACACAAAAGTTGCTATTGTCCTCGGCTTTGCTATTGTCCAGCTGAGTTTTGGAGCTAGTGGAGCTATTGTGAACCGCATACACAGGCACACCCCATTTTCTTACATTAAGGATGGAGGTATTTGCAATATCATCCAAACCTCGATGCAATATTACAATTTACGCATTGTTAGGGTTAATTATTGCCAGTTTGATGGCCATTACGCTATGCACCTCCCATGTTATGTATGGTGCAATTGTAGTATTGAAAAGATGGAAGGGATGAGAGGATAAATTTATTGGAATTTTAAAAATTGGATATATGAGTTTAATTTATTTATTTATTTTTTTTTTTTTAAAAATATTTTTTAATTATTTTTTTATATTTTTTTTTTTATAAAAAATTAAGAATTGATGAAAATAAAAGTGAAATTGAAAGAATGGGTAAATCGATATGATTTATCTATTTTTCCACTATTTTATTAATAATTTTGAATAGGAGGAAATAGGTTGGCTGTATTTAAAATGGGGTTTGTAGGTGAAAGGGAAAGGGTCCTTTTGTGTTACAACATGGATTTGAAAAGAGGAGGGATTTAAAGGGGAATTTTATTGGACCATGTACTTGAATTATGGTAATATAAAAGGTTGGGAAATGGTGATGATAGTTTTACTTTGGTTTTACGAGGCATTAAGAGAAAAAAAAAATATTATGGTTAAATAATAAAAAATATTTGGCAAATAATAATGACAAATATTACTATATTTCTGTATTTTTGTCATATAGGCGTAAGTCGTGTTGTTAGTTCGTTGATGTGAAATCTATTTTGATGTGTTTTAAAAAGAAATGTATTGGGTGTTGTTTGTTGGTTGCGTGATAGTATTGTATTGGGAATCAATATTGTTAAAAAGTGTTGTTGTAACACCACTCGTATTTGTTGAAATGGCGTGACATTGCCATCTTTGATATTCATACGAGTGATATTTTTTTATTGTTTATTTTTATTTTTTTTTTATTATTTTTCAAAAAGTAAAAAAAAAACTGAAATAATAATAATAAAAATAATTTTTTTTTTATATTTATATTTATATCGCACCTTTCGACGAAATAATGAAATAAAAATAGAAGTTGTAATGATGGATGTAATGGGTTGGCAATTTTTAGGTCGCCTGCAGTAGTGTTGACATTGCTGCATCACAATTAGCAACAATAGACCCGGAAATTGTCTTTGTCCTTACGAAACTACCGAGTTGAGCACCATCTGTGTCATTCTTGTTATCTTTTTATATGGGCAGGTGCCATATTTGTTCTTTTGTCATCAATTGACAATCGAGCCACCTGTAGCTCTGCTCGAATTTGTTTAATTAACAAACCTATTGTAATATCAACTTTTTTTTACATGATTAATGGTAGGGTTTTATGGCGTATAATTTTTCTCTCGGTTTGTTTTGGCAACATTTGGAAAAAGTTATTGGCAAAAAAAAAAAAATAAATAATTAGTTCGGTTTTTTTTTTTTTTTCATTTTTAATTAATTTTTTATAATTAATTTTGAAGTTATGATACCGGAAGTTGACTCAATTGAAAGTGGCTTAAATTAGGTGCTGAAAAGATGACTATAAATACAAAATTGAATTTTTATGATCATAAATTCGATTATATTCTTTATTTTAGTCGTGGCAAAACTAAAAGTGAGACACTTTTAACCCTTCCTAGTCCCTTCTTTTCCCATCCAATTGAGGAGGCCATTAATCAAACTACAACAAAGAAAATCAAGTTTTTTTTCTTTTTTTTTTTTTTTTTTTTTCTTTTCTCTCTGGACTAGAAGAGTTACCTCACATAACCCTTTTATGATGGAATTTTCAACATGGCGACGTATTGTGTCCCAAACCTGTCAAAGGACCCCGCGAGACCAACTTAAATCATTGTTATGTAGATGAATAGGGGATTGGGGGGCGGGGTCTCTAACCCTTTAGGTCTCTTAACAACTAAACTGTTTTTTTTTATTTTTATTTTATTTTGGAATTTTGTGGGGAGAAAACGGGGTAATTGAGTTGGTAAAAAAAATATATATTTTTTTTTGGAAAAATATTTTTTAAAATTTAAATTTATTTAAAAAATTTACTTTATGCTATTCAGAAATATTTGGGTTACGGAATTTTTAAGTTTTTTTTTTTAAATTTAAATGTTGCAAATATTTTTTCTTCAAGAATGCAATGGCTTATAACTGCAACAAGTTGTTACATGCAAAACTTGTGCACTGATTGCTAATGGAGCCATTTTGGTCATGTGCAAACCTTCACGGATGCCCCTGGAGGCCATGTTGGCCTGACCCTCAGTTAACCCTTTGTCTTCAACTACAAAAGGATGAGGCCTAGGGTGAATACACTCAAACCTGTTTGACTTGGCTGCCATTTTTTTATACTCGCGTCATCCAAAGAGGGGAAAGGAAAATTAAACATGATGGGGTGGGCGATTGAATAGAGGAGGAAAGAAAAGTGAAAATGGTGGCATCAAAGGGCTGAAATTTATCTCCGATGATGATTATAATAAAAAATAAAAATATTCGAGAAATGTAAATGTGAGATTAAATTACGTAATTGCATTTTATCACTTGTTGCATCGCGACCAAATTGATTTCGATTATTTACATTGAAATTTGCGCCTTTGCGGTGATTTTTCTGCATTAAACGCCATGATTTAGTGATAATGAGCAGAAATGGCCATACCTGTACCATTTCCCTCATTTTAGCACTACCATTTCGGTTGATTAATTCGTCCGACCCACCCAAATTCCATTTGAGTATTTAAGTTTATTATCCAGGAACTGGCAAATCCGCCATTTTTTTTTTAAAGTTTGAACTTTTATGTAAAGAACGAGTTTAATGGCCCTTTTCGAGCACTGAAATAAATTGTTCATTAATTTTTTTTTATAAATAATTTTTTTAGGGTTTGTTGTTTATGATTATGATTATTATTATTATTATTGGTATCATGCACGGTTTGTCATTAATTGACAATAGATGTCATTAGTTTGCAAGATTTCTCAAATGAAAAATGGAGCTGTTTCTCTCACTTGAATGCTGATAGAGCTGCTGATGTTCTTTTGTTTGTACAATGACGTGGCAAAAGTGTACTATATGGGGAATAAGAATGGTACCCTCTCAATTTCACCTCCCCACACCCACCCATTTACTCTAAACCCCTTGGGAATGTGAGCACGCTTGAAACTCCCACTTTGTAGAGTACGAGTAATTTGTAAAAAAATTGACATGTGATTAATTTTATATATTTTTTTTAATTTCCCATTTTGGAGGGGGCGGTTTTTAGAATATTTAGAATTTTGTATAAAAAAATAATTTATTGACTTGATTGACTTTCAAAAAGTGTCTTCCGAAATGCCGAAATGCAGAAACACGGCTAAAACTAGTTTTAAGGTCGCTTTGTGTTTCATAAGATGCATTCGGAAGCTAAAACATTTTCACGTTTCACTCGTTTCCCTCGTTTCGTTTCCTGAAATGTGTCGTCTTAAGTTTAAGTCAAGAAACGCGCGTTTTAGGAAATGCTAATATTCCAGCGGTTCACGAGACACGCAACATCTAACTCTACTGTTGTAGAATTTCAGGCGTCATTTGTTTTATAAGTCACATGACTACTTCAAGTCATGTGATATAGAAGCTAAAACCTAGCTAAAACTTGCCTCAGATTTTCACACTCAGAATTATACGCAAAACACATTAAACTAACCACACGCAAAACTCGTTTTTCACGAGTTTTAGTTTTCGAATGCAAGTTTAGTTCTTGGAATTGATGTCCAATGTGATATGCCCAATATTAGACAGTTTGCGATTTTTCATATGAGATTTATTTCATTACGAGAATGGCAAAAACGAGATATTGTTAAAAATCTCGTTCCTTTGTTTTAACGGTTTGACAAGACACTTGAAAAATTTCGTTACACATTGTCGTAAGTTTTTGTTTCGTATGAGAAATCGAAACTGTCTAATGAAAACTTCTAAAACGAGACTATGCTTGAAGAATAATAGTATTCGTGTCTGGTTCTAGTATTTGTGTCTTACCTACAACAAAGTGAGTCATATTTCCACACTGGGCACAACGTAATGTAGCGCAAGAAAAAAAACGCAGTTGCATCACAATGTCTGTTCACACACCATTTTGTGTGTGGTCAGGACTAAAACTTCACTTGTTGCGTTCGACGGGCGTTGGCGAACATGTTGGTCGGTCTCGTTAGGTGCGATTACTGCGGCCACGATGTTCGCTGAGTTCCGTACAACTAATTTGTCACAAATCTTACCTATTTTTACACTTATTTCTCTGGAATTGTTAGGATGTTGTTCAATGAAGTCTCATTTTGAATTAAAACGATCTATCGTTTTCAAGATGGCTGCCACTACTCTTCATGTAGATGAGTTTGATTGGATAGACGCAATTGACTTGCCGTGTCTTACTTGAACTCCGAGTTGAAGTAGAAATTGGCGTCAACTGCAAGCTGCAACCATTTTGCGTTGCGTCATTTTTCTCTGAGAACCTACCTTAAAATTGCGAAAAAACGATCGAAAAATGATTGAAAAACTGAAATATTTGATAGGAAATAAATAACCCAAGAAAAGCAAAAATTGTCCCAAAATGGAACAATTCCAACGTTTGTCACAATAAATATGAATTTTTACTCGAAATAAAACGAAAATTAGTACATAGTTTGATATGTCATTGTTCCAACACGACTCGACTCATGAAAAACGAGAAAAACGAGAATGAAACGATCGCAATATCCGAACGTTATCCGATTAGAAACAAACTCCGCACGTTTCACTTTCATCGTCCCAACAAAGCCACGATTGTTGTCACCCACAAAAAACGACAAACAATAAGCCATTCTTTGCATTTTTTTTCTAAATATAATTGTGTACGGGCTTACAATTGATGATCCCCTGGGAACGAGGCTAGTGGGTCAGGCTCGGGGCATACCCTGTCATCCACTTGATGGATAACCCTTAGATAGGGTCCTGTTTTCAAGATGGCGTCATAGGGTCCCATAGTTCAATGCGCATCCATGGGTTTAGTCATGGATGATAATTGGAGTGAGAGACACTTGCATGGGAAAAGTTCATGGGTACTTTTACCCTTATGCGTTCGAATGGATACAGTGGATAATGAAGAGGGAACGCCGGGTAATATTTTGCGACGCTTGGAAAGTTTTGCCACTTATTTGATCAACTTCATAATCGAGATAAATTCGAGATAAATTCGAGATAAATTCGAGATAATACGAGACAACATCGAGATAACACGAAGACGCGTTTTATTGGCGAAGAAACAAATGGAGATAATTATCGGCATCGTTTGAAGTTATTTTCTCGCTTGTTTTGCACATACCACTCGAATGACCAATCACAATGGACGTCCTCTATTTAAATCTGCAGTAATTCAATGGTGTTGAGGGAGAGAAAAGAAGTTAAAACAAAAGTCTCATTTGTTTAAGTGCATTGTTGGGCGGTCCTCTATTGATGTTTTTGGGTACCCAAGCTCCAAATTGCTGATTGTATCGCATACCCCTTTCTTGGTCGGTAGTTGGTAGCAAATTTATTGCGGATATTGCTGGTGCTTGGTATTTGGGTTAAAAAAATGACTGAACAATGGCTGGCTGAGTTTGTTTAAAAATAGGCTAAAGACATTGAGGGTCCTTTTTATTGGTGCAATAACAGTGACAGGGATAATGGGAAAAATGTGTTTTTTTCTTCTGGGACGAAGAATGGAAAAAATTGGGCGTTTACATGGGTCAACTTATCGGAAAAGTAAAAAAAAAAAAAAAAATAATGGAAAATGCAAAACCAATGGTCAAGATGGTCTCGTATGCAAATGAAACGGGCATTATGTGTTAAATATTGGTTTAGTGTAACGTAAACATGACATCTCACGGTGCATTACGAAATTATTAATATAAAAAATTATTTTTTGATTTTTTTTTTTTTTTTTTGTAAATCTGGAGCCATTAAGCTAATGGAGGGGGTGAGGGGGAGGGAATTGAGTTAAGTTTGCCCCAGTTACGGCGTCCATGTTTGGAATTTGGGATGAGTAATTCCGGTTTTCTTTAGGAGTTGACTATTGTGTTGTTAATGCTGTCAAGAATAGTTGACCACGCCTCGTTGTAGTGGCATTGTTGCGGACATCCGGTCACGTGACCTTTGCCAGATTAGATCGGGGGTCATGAGAACGTTATGTGGGAGGGTGGGGGACGATGGTAGACGCACTTTGACTAAGGATAAGTAATTGGCTCGGTGTCAATAGCGGATAAACGCGGATTTGTTCTGTAAAGTGTAAAAGTGTAAACTGTAAACAAAATGGCAAATTTCTTCGATATTTTATTGATTTTTCCATTTCGTTTGAACTTTTCTGTTTTTCAATTTTTAATGCTGAAATTTGAGTAATTAGTGAATGGACATGCGCAGTTTCGGCTCGCTTTTGTGATGAAGCGGCCATTATGTTTGTCCATCTTGATAAGGAGATTAAAGGGAGGGACTACAATGGGCTTCCACGAACGAAGAGGGACCACGAGTAGGTATGGGTTGAGGGTGGGTTTGTGGGATATTGGGAGGGAGAGGGTTCTTTGATGTCGAAATCCCGTGATTAGTACAATAAAAAAATGCGGGACAGGACATGCATGTGTGTGGTTTGTGAGATTTATTTTGGGATTCATTCGAGGATGTTACATGGGGGAGTGGTGGATGCTCTTATGCGAGTGAGTGGAGCAGTAATTTGAATGAAAAGATGTAAATTTTATTTTGTTTTATCCGGGAATGCTGGAAATAATAATTCCAACAGCTTAAACAATTAATTCGAAATTATTGGATTTTTAATAAAGTCAATTAAAAATTGCGTTTTTAATCGATTTAATTATTTTAGTTCAATATTTTTGACGTGAAAATATGAATTTTACATTTTCGACGCGTATTAGTTTTTTCCTGGCCGCTGGAATCGTGTTGCAGTCGGCTAAGACACTGGTCAATCGCCGTCGAATTTTGATGTCGATTTCTCGTTGAATCTACAGGTTATTGATAAATTGCGGCAAAGGAAACGATAAATTCGAGATAATTTATTAAAGATCGGTCTACTAATGGTTATTTTTTGTTGTTGATTGCACATGCAAATTTAAACATTTTTCATTAGTTAATGTTCCAGGAATTCATACGTGTAATTTAGAAAGAATAAAAAAAAACACGCAAGAACTAGCTTTGTGTTTTAACAATTCATAATAGAACAATAATGCATTTGTAAAACTAGTTTTTCTTTTTGTTACATTTTTTATTTCTAATTTTAGTACGACTGCTGCAAAGGGTCGCTCAGATTGCTAAGAAACACGCTGATGGGTCATGTTTCGGTAAGTGATTATTAATTATATTTCGTTAGTTTTCAAATGAATGGTTACTCATCAATAGAAGTGATGAAGGATTACTTTTAGCGCATTGATACGATGTGATGCGGTCTTGTATTGTTAGGAGAAGAATGGTTGGGAGAAGAAGAGCCGGAGGAGCGCTTTAAATTGAATTGTACCATCACGCAATGTGAGCACAATTGGGTTCTGGCATTTTGTTTCTATTACGTGGCGAGTGCTTTGTTTTCGAAACAAAAAGTTCTAATGGTTTGTTACTTCCATTGCAAATTTCAAGTTAGCATTTTAATTAATTATTCACAACTTTAAAATAATTTAAAAAAAAAAATAAATATGAAATAAAAAGGGAAAAATTAGATGTTTTGAATTTTCTGAATTATAGTGGCGCCACCTGGTGACATACCGTTAGTTTGACGTTATTCGGCATTGTTTTAGGAGTTCACTTGGTGAAAGTTTCGTAAATTGTTATCGAAAAGGGTTATCAAAGAGTTATAGATTCCCTCAGCCGGATGGAGGAAAATGGTGACAATTTGTCAATGCGCATGTGCCGGGAAGTTTGATTTATTTCTCTAGATGGGAATATTAAACAGGTGATGTGGGATCTCTTAGATCAGCATTTTTTTCAGCTCGACGAACCCCAAGTCGACTGTGAGCACAAATTTCTTTTTTCCTCACCATTACACACACTCACACCTCAAATCCTCACCCCTCCCCAAATCCACACATCCAAAAAGATGGCGGGGGGAGGGGGGGGGGAGTGATCGAGAAAAACTCAATTTTTAGATATAAAATGTTATTTTATATTTTTATTATTATTAAAGAATGAGTTTTTTGAATTTTTGAATTTTTGAATTTTTGAATTTTTTTGTGTTGTTGTTGTTACGTTTGGGGGAGGCGGATGGAGGGGCGGTTCGGGGAATGAAAAATATTGCATCGAAGTTGTTTTCAACAAGTTGAAGTGATTTGTTTGGTTGCACACAATGAGCATTATTTCCTTTTATCCGCGCTGTGACGTCACGGGGTTCCTTGAGAAAGGTCAGTCGAGTTGCTATGGAAATGTATTGAGTTGGTTGTCATGGAGATGAAACGTTTATTAATAGGACAATAACAAGTTGGAAATTTCTAGCAAACACAAAAGTGAGAAATGGGAGAAATTTGTATGTGGTTAAATTGAGGGAGTGCACAGAGTGAGTGAATGTTGGAGGGATGACGAGGCAGTGCTGATTTAAATATAATCATTTTTGGTGTTTTTGTTAGATTTTCTTGTTGTTTGTAGTTTGAAAAAGAAAGGCTTTCAATGCTTTGCTTTGCTTAGACTATATTTGAATAAAATTTGAACAGTTCAAAGTAATTTAAACAATTTTTAAGCACAAAATCTTCAAAAACAATGGTTTGATATTGATGAACTGGTAAAACAATTGAACAGACATTGTTTTAAACATTCAGAACAATGTTTAAAGCAACCAAGTTACTAAAACAGTGTTTAAAGTCACTAAAACAATGTTTAAAGTCACTAAAACAATATTTAAAGTCACTAAAACAATATTTAAAGCCACTAAGACAATTTTTAAAGTCACTAAAACAGTGTTTAAAGTCACTAAAACAATGTTTAAAGTCACTAAAACAATGTTTAAAGTCACTAAAACAATGTTTAAAGTCACTAAAACAATGTTTAAAGTCACTAAAACAATGTTTAAAGTCACTAAAACAATATTTAAAGCCACTAAGACAATTTTTAAAGTCACTAAAACAGTGTTTAAAGTCACTAAAACAATGTTTAAAGTCACTAAAACAATGTTTAAAGCCACTAAGACAATTTTTAAAGTCACTAAAACAGTGTTTAAAGTCACTAAAACAATGTTTAAAGTCACTAAAACAATGTTTAAAGTCACTAAAACAATGTTTAAAGTCACTAAAACAATATTTAAAGCCACTAAGACAATGTTTAAAGTCACTAAAACAATGTTTAAAGTCACTAAAACAATATTTAAAGCCACTAAGACAATGTCCCTAAAACAATGTTTGAAGCCACTAAAAAAGTTTTTGGAGATTCTTATTAAAACAATATTTTAAGCTATTAAAACAATAGATGCATTCAAAAAGTCGTATTTTCTGTTTGCGTTTTAAATTTTATTATAGATATTCAATAATAAAATTTGTTTGGGTTTGTGTTTTAAATTTATCATTAGAGACTTAGCGTTTTTTTCCCCAATTAAAAACACAAACACAAATCAAGACACAAATCCAAAAATTTCATTATGTTGATGGCAAGTTTGCATTTAATTGTGACGAAATTTTGGGTTTGTATCTTGATTTGTGTTTGTGTTTTTAGTTGGGGTAAAAACGCTAAGTCTCTATTGGCGAAAAACAAAAAACACACTTTTTGAAGACAGCTAGTGTTTGAAGCCACTAAAACTCACTAAAACAATGTTTCAAGACGCAAAAACAATGTTTCAAGACGCAAAAACAATGTTTCAAGACGCAAAAACAATGTTTCAAGACGCAAAAACAATGTTTCAAGACGCAAATACAATGTTTCAAGACGCAAAAACAATGTTTCAAGACGCAAAAACAATGTTTCAAGACGCAAAAACAATGTTTCAAGACGCAAAAACAATGTTTCAAGACGCAAAAACAATGTTTCAAGACGCAAAAACAATGTTTCAAGACGCAAAAACAATGTTTCAAGACGCAAAAACAATGTTTCAAGACGCAAAAACAATGTTTCAAGACGCAAAAACAATGTTTCAAGACGCAAAAACAATGTTTCAAGCAATAAAAACAGAAAACAAAGTTTTTGGCCATTAATCTGGTTAGTTGAATCATTTTAAAAAAATTGTTAAACAGTTAGCGTATAGAAAAAAACAATGGTCCCAACAAATAAAAATAACCACAACAATATCATGAACAATTTTATGTTCTTTCATTTTGTTTTCTCTACCTTAAACAATTTTTCAAGTGGTAAATACCAATTCTAATCAATATTCCAGTCCACAATAGATTCCCTCCAAGTGCTTTCGCCTGTTCGACACTCCCTCACTTTTTTTCTTTACCTCTGAAATTTTTCCCGCCTTTTTTTTGGTGGGTTTTCATCATGGCACCGGCCTCCCCCTGGCGGAATTGTTCACGGCTCATTAGAGTGTAGTTTGGTGAATGAACATTTCTCTTGTCAATTGTGTGCCTCACCCCCCCTCTTCCTACCTCCACGTTCGTAGCTCCCTCCTCCATCCTCGGGGCCCCCGCCCCCATCACTCATCCAGTGTCAACAACTCAACCTTCTCGCGACGACGAAAAAAATGACAATTCTTCGCCTATTTCCATTTTTATTTCTGTTTACTCATATCAACTTTGGTCTGAAATAAAACGAAGCATCCACACCCTAAAATTGATTCTTTTTCAGTTAAAAAAAAAACATTGTTTAGAAAATTATTGGTTCTGTAAAAAATATTAAAATTATTAATTTTTTTTTTTTTTTTGAAATTTGTGTAGAAAACAAGTGGTTGTTTACAAGGGTTAAAAACAACTCTTGTTGTTGTGTTTTTTTCATTTTTTTGGAGGTATTGATGCAAATTTTTGGCCCTAGGTAACACCTGGACCTGACCTAAACAAAAGGGCAGGTTGATCCTAAATTGGACCTGATTCTTACAACACCTGGCACATAACACACTTGAAATGTATTTTTTTATATACATCAACTCATAAAATAGAACAATTTTCATTCCATTTTTAATTTTTTTTTAATTTTTTTTTTTTTATTTTTAATTTTATATAATAATTAGTTTTGAGTAAAATAATAAATTTATATAAGAGAGGGGAAAAAAAAATTATAATAGAATTTAATATAATAAAAACATGAAATCAATGATTAATTAATTTTTTTCTTTAATTTTTTTATTATTATTTGTTGTTTTCCTTGTTGCAACCTTGGGAGTAGACAATTTGTTGATTTGCCTATAAATATTCTTATTATTTTAATTTTTTTTCTTCTAAATTATAAATTTATATTTTTGGATTGTCCATCCCTCTCCCCCCTCTTTTTTTAAATTATCAAATTACATAACAAACAACAGACACAGTTTGAATATTCATGTAAATGTATTGCAAAACAGGTTTACAAATATATGCAAAAAACAATACAATGAAATTAAATATGAAAAAAGAAACTTTTTTTTTTTTTGTAAATTAAATTTTAAAAATGGCGGAATTACAGGTATTGATAAAAATATTTTTGGAATGAGGAAAACAAATCCATAAAAAAGAAAAATAAGAAAAAAAAAATTGGAATTACATTTGTTGCCCAAAGGTGGAGAATTGGAAATGCAATGGTCCTAAATAGGAAGCGTCGTTAGTTTAATTAATAATTTAATTTATTCATTTTGATAAATAATTGATTAGAGGTTGTGTAAATTATATGCAACTGCACAGAGTTAAAAATGGAATTAGTTAAATGAAATGTAGAACATTGGGGATATAAATCAATGGTAAAATAAGCAGTTGTGCAAAAATGGCGTCAAGTTATCATTTTTAGGTCCTGTTCTTATCATTTTTTTTTCCAAGTGACACGAGAAATGCGGTTTTTTAATTGAAGTGCCGGCTCAAGTATCGAAATGATATCGATTAGCTTCATTTAAAATCTACACACGTTACAATCTAGTATAAAACTGTTTTTTTTTTTAAAAAAAATTTAAATTCCTAATTGTTATTGAAATTGATGTTTTGGATGTAAATTGGCATTGAAGTCGATATTTCAGCTGTAAATTGGCATTGAAATCGATATTTCAGCTGTAAAGTCATTGAAATCGATATTTCACTGTAAATTGTCATTGAAATCGATATTTCACTGTAAATTGTCATTGAAAGCGATATTTCAGCTGTAAATTGTCATTGAAATCGATATTTCATTGTAAATTGTCATTTTGAAATCAATATTTCACTGTAAATTGGCATTGAAATCGATATTTCAGCTGTAATTTGTCATTGAAATCAATATTTCAACTGTAAATTGCATTGACATTCATGACACTTTGCAAAGGATCAGATTGATATTGTAATATACTTTTTTAAACGTTTTTAACGTTGCGTGTACAGTTTCTTTTATTAGTTAATCAACTTTTATAGCCAATATTTCTCTTCTCTATAAAATAAACGAGGAATAAAACTCGAGTTTTATTCATGTCTTTTTTTTCTTGCTTTTATTATATGCATTTATTCCACAAATCAGACTAATCTTACCCAATCAAACCTCGAAACCAAATCGAATAACAAAAATTAAAAATTTTCACAAACAAGCAAAAAAAATTCATCAAAGCCATCAACAACAAAACAATTTTAACAACAGCCCTACATTTAAGGGAAATACAATCCAAAATGGCGGGTGAGGGATCATAAATAGAGGGGTGGGGCCCGAATAGACGCACTACCTAGGGCAAAAAGAAAAAAAAAAAATAAAGTTGGCTAGTAAGAGGGGAGGGGGTAATGAACGAGCCCCCTACATAACTCTGTAATAAGTAGGAGTAATAAGTGCTACTCTAAATGCTACACTGCGATGCTCTTTTGTTGGTTACAACAAAAACCTTAAAAATTCCAAACTCGAAACCCTCGCCCGCGGCCTGGACGTCTAAAACTCGGATAAACTTCCTTCAACAACTTAAATTTTGAGAAATTTTTCTAAATATACATAGGGGGGGGGGTCCATGACGTCATCACAAAAAAATATTTTCAAAATTTCGGTATTGAACTTTTTTCTTTTTTTTAAAAAAAAAAAAAATAATAATAAAAAAATGTCTTATAAAATTTTAACCCTTACAAAAAAACAATTTTAGTTTCATCTCCGCCATTTTTTAATTTATTATTATTTCACAATGGTGTAATCTCATGCGGTCAGACGCGCGCGTATTTGTGGCCAGGGGCCATGGCCGCACCCACCTGCAGTTGGCCGAGCAGTCGCCAGGTGCAGACAGGTGTGCGTTGGAGTAAAGGGGGGCTGCTAAAGTTGTGTCTGTTTGTCACCTCCACCCTGTGAGCGCCCCCTCGTGTGACCTTTAGTGTCAATAATGTTGGCGCAGTTTTGAGTGAATTTTCCTCATCTTCATCACATGAAATGTCTTCGATCATGTTGGAATTTATGGATTTGTTGTAGTGGTGGTCACTTGACATTTTCCTCTTCTGTTTTCACATGTTACCGGAAGTGTGTGTGTGTATCTGTGTGTCTTTGGTGGACCAGTGGTAAGTTGTTTACATATTTGTTATTATTGTTTCTTAGAGAATGAATTTAGCAATTTTCGGTTTTTGAAGGGAAAAAAGTGTTTGTGAAGTGAGATTGGGAAGGGTCAAGGGCGTTTGGGTCGTGTTTGATTTTTCTACTTATATTCTCTGGGTTTTTAATTGGTTTTTAGGGGGTTTGATGTAGGTTAGGGTGTGGAAAATGGCTCTAAAGGGTTGTGAGAATGCTGTGGAATGAGGAGAGGGAAGTTTTCAGTGGTTTAGCTTTGTTTTTGTGGTTTTAAATGGGTTGGTTTTTGGTTTTGGTTTTTTTAGTGTGTTTGAGGGTCGAAAATGCTTTGCTTGCAGTAGACAATAGGCTGCATTGTGTTTTCAAAGGAAAAGACCAAGATCAACTCAGATTTGCATTGATATATCGTCTGGTGTGCAAGATGTTGTCTAAATTGTTGAATTTTAGACATTTTATGTTTTATTTTGTGGTTTTGCATTTGTTTTGACATTTTTCAGTTGTAAGGTCGTGTTTGGGCTGGAATTTAATTCATTTGTGATTAACATTACAAAATTATGAATATTTCATCTAATTTGCTTGTTTAGTTGATGAATTCTGTTAGTTGTGAATGAATTGTGCATGAATATCTTGTACAATTTGTTGGATTAGTGTAAAAGATATTTATACATTTTTACACTTTTTTATTTATTATAAACTAGGCTTATAAGAGTTTTGTTGGCTGTTTTAAGCTGAGTTGTTACATCATATTCTCAAGTTCAAATTGAGTCAGTAATGGCGATGTTTACAAATTACCTATTTGGCTTTATTTCTAAATTTTATATGTCATTTTTACACTTTTTATTACATCTTAATTCTTTATTTTTTTAATTTTAAAAAATTTAAAAAATGGAATAGGGATTAAGATCAAGTAATTGCATAGATGTTTGTCACATTCCTCGTTAGAAAATTGAAACCTAAATATTTATTATTATTTTCAACAATCTCATTTTAATTTAATTTAATCTTTAGAATATATAGTTGGAAAATTGCTAACAGATACTTTACCATGCCTTATTGTGTAAACAATTTTATCTGATAACAATAAACTATTTACACTGTAAAATTCTGGCAATAAAAAAGACCAAGTCATGAGAATTTTATACATTTTCCCACCAAATTAAATAACAATTAACGCACATCTGTACAACCATTGCATAACAATATTTTAAAAATACAATAATAGAACTGATAACAAACCAAACCTAAAATTTTTAAATTTTCTTAAAAAAAAAAGTCTTTTGTTCATTTAGCAAACCGCCATTATCTTATCCTGTTGTTTTATCAGTTGCCTTGTTATCACTCTAGGTTTCCCTCCATTTTAGTGGAGGTTTAAATGATTAGGAATCAACAGTTGATTTGTTTTACCTCATTTTGTTCATCTATTTTTTTGGAATATTTTGTTGCTCACCTGTCATGACCTCATGACCTCTTGTTTACACCTGGTACCAATTAAAGGCAAGTACTATTTTGATTTTTATTTTTATTAGGGACAATTAAGTTGTTTATATTTTCCAGGTTTAAGCGAGCTTTAATATTGTTTGTACTTGGAAATTTTAGTCCAACATTTTTCTGCTGCTTTGAATTCGAGTCTTAAGTAAACATAGTTAGTAATGTCGGTTTAAAGCACGTGTGACTATTGTTTGGTGAATGGATGTTGTTGTAAATGGAGATGGGGAGTTTTATTGAGACGTGAAATGCATAATAAAGTCGTATCAAGGTGATGTGAATTTTTTTTTTTAAAAAAAAAAAATTTTATTGCATGTTTTTTATTTTATTTTTTTATTTTGTGTGGGGGTTGGTAGTTATTGTTTTTGATTGAGTTTTGACTCGTAATTAAACTTCGTGCTTGGTTTCGCTAATATGACGTCATTTCCGTGGACAAAACACGAGCATCTTTCTAGATGCGAGAAGTAATCGCTTAAAACGCGTTTTAAATGTGTTTTAAAGGAAAGTTAGAATTTTTTTAATTTTTTTTTTATCAATCAATCATAACGATCTGACTTCTGTGAGAAAAAATTATTTTTTGTTTGAATTTGTAAGTGAACAGATGTTTAGCGTACGTTTGCCAGAAATATCGGTGCAACACCTTCACATCTTTAATTTCCGGTGGGATTAATGAATCAGATCACAAACAAAAAGTGAAAGGTGAAATGTGAGACAACAATTCAATCATTATAAATATTTATTAGAAATGAAATATTTGCTTTAATTTCTCTTATTTGATGGACTATTTTGACTATTTCGATGCTTAGCGGAAGCAGATGGGGGTCCGTGACCTTGGTTGAGGTCAAGTGCAGGGGGCCAGACTCGTGGCTAGGAGGTTTGGCCACTTTGGGAGTCTCCTCACTGAATATTAAATGACCAAAATACCGGACTCAACTCAGTAGCAGGTTAAGGCTGAGCTGTGAATTTTTTTTTTGTTTGAAAAATTTGAAAATGGCTTTTTTTTATATCTAATTTTTTTTTTTTTTTTTTAAATGCACTTTGTTTATAATTGTTTTTATGGACGTTGAAAGTGAGTTTGACTTAATTAGTCGCATTATTGTTATTGCAACGCAATATGCGATTTGTTACGAGTAAAATTATCAGCAAAGAGCATCAAATTGGTTTAATTGGATAATTATGGAGGTCTTTATGTTAATTACTAATATTTCCTGTGTTTATTGCTCGCAGTTTTTCATGCTTGAAATGTGCTGGGATTTTTTTAAATTTTTTGTTGTTTTTTTTTTTTTTTTTTTTTTTTTTTTGCTGTTTCTTAATAGTTAACAAATTCGTCAGTTTAGACCTAAGAAAATAATTAGAATTGTTGAAAAATGTTATTTTATTTGGGGGAATAAACGTTGATATGCAATTAGGCCTAAAGTGCAATGTAAATCAACATAAATTTGCACATTCCAAAGGGTTTAAAATTGACTGTTTGATTTGAATTTTTAATTGTTAAAAAAAAAAGAGCTTTGAAAGATGAAAAGGTCAATAACTCTTTGACTTGTATTGTGGTTGACTAGTTGGTCATTATAATTATCAATTCAAGTTTTTTTTTTTGAGGTTTTTGTTATTTGGTAATGATAATAGTAGTTTGTATTTGTTTTTGTTTTTTTTATTATTATTATTTTTATTCTTGAAAAAGAGGGTAAAAAATGGCGGCTTGAAATGACAGGTCAAACACAATTGCCACCTACTGGGAATAATTTTCTTTTTTCACTCTTAAGGAAAAATTGCTTCTGGGAATTCAATTGGTCAATTGTGTAATTTATAAAACTGCATTTTATTTTATTTTTTATTTTTTATATAAAATTTGTGTATAAACAATTGGACTGCAAAATTGAAAATAAGTGAGGAGAATTATAGACAGTGAGACATAAATATTTCTTGAAATTTTTTTTTTTTCCAAAAATATTATAATAAAAAACATAAATAATAATATAAAAAAATATTTATAAATAATATTTTATTTTTTAATTAAAAATTTATTATTGATTTTAATTTTTGGCTACAGATGGCGCAATAGTCCAACAACTTTGCTCTTAAAAATGCAAAGTGGAATAATAATTTAATTAATTCCTATAAATTTAACAAATTAATTCACTTCTTGAAACCATTTCTATTTTTTTTTTTTTTTTTTTTTTTTTTAATTATTTGAAATTAAAATGAAATAAAATACAGAAAGATTAGAAAAACATAAAAAAAGTTGTTTTTAAAGAACTATTAGTCATTTGTCACAAGTCCCAGGCATCTAAAAATAAACAACAGTGGTCACAAACATCCCAGGGCTTAATTTAAAGATATTACCTGAATTCTTGGCTCGCATCAGGTGAACCGGAAGTTAAAAATAATTGAGCCAATTTGCAGATGAGGTGGGTGGCGAAGAATTTTGACAATCCGAAAAAAAAGTCATTTTCTGATTAACGGTCAAATAAAAATTATACAAGTTGGGATAGGGGGTTTAAAGAGCATAGTTTTATAGGGTACAATAAATAGATGCACATTAAGGATGGTATTTTTAAATGATTTTTCTTTATTTATAATATATTTATTTTGGGAGGAAGAAAAATAACATTTATTCATGCTTTTGGGTTGTTTTTTTTTTTCCTATCTGAAATTTAATAGTGGTTTTGAAACATTTAGTGAATGGAACTATTTAGGTATTCGGTAATTTTTTTTTGCTGGTTATATTTGTTGTGATTGGAGTGTTTGAAACGGATGTATGTAGACTTTGGCATCATTTGCAAACGAATCAAATTATTGTTGTGCAAAAAATAATTTTAACAATGAAAAGAAGTGTATCAAATAATGGTTAAAGGAATTAAACCAATCTTACATTCATTGTTGCAATTTTTTGAAAACTGGAACAAGTTTTATCCATTGTTGCATCAAACAATTGGTGCAAGTTTTTTGTATTGTTTTATATATAGTTTTTATGTTATTAAAACAATTGATGTAAGATTTTTCCATAGTTCATGCAAATTTGATGCATTGTTTGAAACAATTCATACAATTTTGATGCATTGTTTGAGACAATTGTTGCAATTTGGTTTATATTGCCTAAAAACAAAATGTTGCAAGTTTTTTTTTTATTTTTTGAAACAAATTTTTTTTTGTTATTCAAAATTTGCATTTTATCATGATTGTAGTCCAAGCTTGCACTCTAAAATTTGCATGTTCTAAATTTACAAATAT
Source organism: Strigamia maritima (assembly GCA_000239455.1). Taxonomy (NCBI): domain Eukaryota; kingdom Metazoa; phylum Arthropoda; class Chilopoda; order Geophilomorpha; family Linotaeniidae; genus Strigamia; species Strigamia maritima. The sequence goes on from JH432114.1 coordinate 602,608, forward strand.
GACCCAAAATGGCCTCCTGACCTTGAAGTTCTGAAATAAAATGGAAGGCTTAAATTTAGCTGCGAATCGAGTTAAATTTACCTCGTTGAAGCTTATTTTGAGCTGCAAGTTAAAGCAAACTGCGAGGAATATAAGGAAGAAAAAAATTGAGTTGGAGGTTTGCAAAAATAGTTCTGTCAAAATAAAATATACAAGAGAATCAAACGCCAACTTGGAAACATTTAGGCACTTCATTCATAGACTTGCGCTGCAAATTTAGATTTAATGACGTCATATGACGTCGTTCAAATCTATGTTGGCGCCAAGGAAATTTTGCTTTTAACTTTCAAGTACATACTGCATGTAGTAGTATCATGAGGAGTACAATTTTTTCGTGTTCAAGGTAAGAGAACACTTTGTCCTTCCTTTGTTTTTTAAGTGGACATTATTACAATAGAAATTATGTAAATTTTTTATGCGTTTATCAATTTTACTACTTTTGGGTGATTTGAATAATGTGAAATTTGAATTTTGGAATTTTGGAATTTTCTTCATCTCTTCTTGATCTATGATCCGTGAAAAAGTTAAATCTCATGTTTACAATATTTAAATTATAGTGGCCATCATTACTAGTGCCAAAATAAAAGAATATCGTCCCAAAGACAGTCTAGCTGTGAGTCTCGCCAAGTAAGCTGTCCATCTAAGAACCAAAGAAATTGCAACAATAGAATTAAATTAATCACTCAGAGATGGAGAATTTATATATTTTTTAAATGTACATCAACAATTTTATTCTGGCAGTATAGATTATGGCTCGAGAGTCCAAACGCCATCTGTTGGCAAAAGTTTAAAGTAATGGCCCCAGCATAAGGCCCATACAGCAAATAAATAGCAAAGGGTTGGATCACTTTAGAGGTCTGGCACAAGTTTGCTTTTACATTTGTAATTTGCATTGGACCAAAACTTTTTTTACTTAAAAAACACTGCGGTAATAATTTATTCCTACACGTTATTATCATATAATTGCACAACTGTATCTGTACAATTTTTCATTCTGTTGGAAGCGCCATCGTGGTTTAAACTTTAAATCTGAAATAGAAATGAGTATTTTAGGAGTGTGTTTAATTATTAAGTGCTAGTGTATGATAATATAATTTATAATTTATAATAAAAATTTAATAAAATTTTTTACTTTTGTATATCGCCAAACAACCAATAGGAGTTTGTTGCTTATAAACAAGAGTATACAGATAATCCTATCTCTTTAAAATAATTGATCGGAAAAATCCTTGAAAGCGCAGGTTTCAGTGTTTCACACAAAATGCAACAGCGATGAGCGATAATATAACGTCCGGTCGTTAGATGGCGCCGATTTGACACCGTGTCAATCAGATTTTCACTTACTCATGCACGACACAACCAAAGCAAATTTTACAATCAATAACGTGTTGACTTGACCCTAAGCAAACATTATGCGAATTATTATTATTAACTGTAAATAAAAGCATATTAAGACGGTTTGTTTCTGTATCATTTGCGTACGCTTGGTGGGATTCTCCCGTGGGGACAGCGGTTTACATGTGAGTGATCAGATCCTTGCACATTACATCACTTCCGCTCCGGGTACCGCGTCGGTCCGACGTCGGTGCAGGCTCGAGGCGGTGTTGCAAAAGACAGGAGATTGGGTTTGTCTTTTACTCGTTTCTGGCCCAGTGGCTGTTAATTTTCACCTTTGGACTGCGGTTGGTTGTCGCATTTATTATGAATGGTCTCGCATCATATGCTTGGCGACCAGGACTTTCCCCGGGGACCACAAGCCACTCAATAATTCCCTTTGATCCCACACACCACCACCTGCATTACACCGAGCCCAACGCCAACTAAACTTGGAATTGTAAAGAAAAAAAATGCTTTCTGCTGCTGCTTGTATACTTTTTTAAAATAAATAAATAAGTAAATAAATGAAGAAGAAAAAAATAGAGAGAAAATTTTAAGGAAATGTATTTTAAGAGGAGTTTCTCTGTTTGATGTCATGTTTGACTTGTGTTTGTCGTGTGGAGTTGTGAGGGATATGGCCGGAAGTAGAATTGAGTGGAATTTTTAGAATAGTTGATGAGGTTGGTTATATATTAACATATAGGTGCATATTAAGTGAATTGTTGTTTTTATAATGAGGGAATATAATGATGTGGTCATGTGAAAAATTATTTTTAGGGTAGAATCTGATATAGGGGCATTCAAAAAGTCATATCCTGGAAAGAAAATATATGGAG
>JH432114.1:612462-624541 GCA_000239455.1 Strigamia maritima
TTGGGTTATGGGTGTATTGTAAATCAGTTAGATTATTTTCAACTCTTATTTTTATTCTGTATATTTTTTTTTCTCTCTCTGAAAATATTATCCCGCTTTTTTTGATGCGGAAACATATAGAATTGCTATCCTTGTTTAATCAAGCATTTTAAATTGGATCATGTTTGGTTTTTGTTCCCTGGTCATGTCAAATTGCACCAATGTTTTGATTATTTGTCATGCACAAATTTGAAAATAAAATAAATAGCATAATTTCATATACAAAAACAATATTTTCATTTCTTTGAAGGCTGAAAAATAACTGGAGATAAATTGTTGTGTTATAGTTTTTAGTCGATGTGTAGTTTTCTTATATTGATAAGATATTTCTTCTGTTGTAGAGATATGTTTTCTGTTGTAGAGATATGTTTTCTGTTGTAGAGATATGTTTTCTGTTGTAGAGATATGTTTTCTGTTGTAGAGATATGTTTTCTGTTGTAGAGATATGTTTTCTGTTGTAGAGATATGTTTTTCTGTTGTAGAGATATGTTTTCTGTTGTAGAGATATGTTTTCTGTTGTTGAGCTATATGACTTCTATTGTTGACATTATTTTCTTTTGTTATTAAGGTTACGTCTTCTATTGTTGAGATATATCTTCTATTGTTGAGATATATATTCTATTGTTGAGATATATATTCTATTGTTGAGATATATATTCTATTGTTGAGATATATATTCTATTGTTGAGATATGCCTTCTATTGTTGAGATATATATTCTATTGTTGAGATATGTCTTCTATTGTTGAGATATTTCTTTTTTTGTTGAGGTGTTTCTTCTATTGTTGAGATATTTCTTTTATTGTTGAGGTGTTTCTTCTATTGTTGAGATATGTCTTCTATCATTGAGATATGTCTTCTATTGTCGAGATATTTCTTCTATTATCAATGCATTTTCTTCTATTGTTCAGGTTTTCTTCTGCTGTTGTTGAATTTTTTATAACTATTGTTAAATTTTCTTCTAACATTGTTGTTGGGGCTTAAATTTTTCTAGAATTATTAATGGTAGGTATTAAAACCTCCGCTATAAAATAGGTATCAAATCACTTTAATAATATCTTTCATCTTTTAAATTAATGCACGCAAATCCTTTGATGCTCATTTATTCATCAATCCTTTTTCTTTTCCTTTCTTTTTTTCCTTCTCTCTTTTTATTTTTTTATTTCTTTATACATTTTTTTTTTCTGCTACACAGCACTCAATTGATGATGTCAGCGCTGGAGACATTTTTTTTCCACTCTGTTGATCCTGTATGCAAGCTCCTCAATTAGAATAGAGCAGTTCTTTTTAACAAGCTCTCTATACTATTCCATACCACAGTAATGGGTACAATATTTAACAAAAAAGTGAAAGGGGAGTGGATAAAAAAAAAAGAAAATAAAATAAAGATGGCAAGACCGGAAGTATGAAAATGAAACATCTCGAAATAAACTCGGCAAAGCTAACTTTAGAATTTCGAGTAAATTTAGAAACAAAATAGATTTTCAAAATTTACATAAATATGGACAACTAAAATAAACAATGGTTTCAAACATTAAACATTTTCACAAATTAATTGCCAACTATTGATTCCTGAAAACTTAAACCCATCATTATCACCATGGTGGAAAATGATAGGCTTATCTGGCGTTTCCCCCCTCTTGACTCAATTACAATTTAACCCTTTTAACTCTCCCCTCTTTTGGCCACTATTAACTTGTCATTAATCAGAGTTGGTGATGGCTACTCATCTTAATTTGAATACAATTAGAGCAGAAATGACAATGGTAGAATTATTTTTAAAACAATTTGTTTATTTTTAATGATTTAGTTAGTTATTTAATGCCAATTTTTTTAAAATGTGAATATAGAATTTGGAGGATGAGTACTGTTAAATGGTACATGGAATTTAATTAAGTCATCACTTGTCATTTCATTTTGCATTTTTTTTTTTTTTTTTTTGGGCTGTTTCGTGTCTGTCAATCAAAATGTCGTTAATCAAGTAGTTGGAATTCATTTTGAAATGTAATGGTACTCGGGATACGACGCTGTAAATTTATATATTAAAAAAAAATTATTCAACTCTTTAGATAAAAATTGTTATTAATGGTTTATTTATAATGATGATATATATCTTGGATTTTAATCGGATTTGAGGTAAATTATCGATTTTTGTGATACCGGGTTGAGAATTTGGTGAAATGTTTTATTTTTTTGCTGAATTCTATTTTTGGTATCGTTACATTGTACCTAATAACAATTGTTGAATAAAAATAGAAAATGTATTTCTATTTTAGAATGAATTTTTTTCTTGGTTAAATCAAAGGGCTGGATAATGCGATACGCAACGGATGATGTTGAGGGATTCTTAAAGATTTGGGCGTGGTCTGGAGCAAATCCAACGGATCTATTGTTTGATGGTGTTAGCGGATTGGTCGACAGGTGTCGGGATCTCAGCCAATAGTAGTGGTGGGGGTTGAAGGGAGTTGCTGCTCCCCGATTGGTTGTGCGGGAGTTCGACGAGCCAGAGTTATCTTAGATGGGCTCGCCGCTATTGTTGAACACATTGTTGCAGCTGGATGCAGGTAAGATACAACATTTCTCAAGGGTTACAAAAAGAGACAGATTTTTATTTTTAAATTTTTTTTATACAATTTTTAAATTTTATTTAAACCCCCATTTTATTCATAAAATGGGGGTTTATAATATTAGGGATCAATTGAGGTGGTTTAAGAAAATTAAGTAAATAAAGTGGTAAATTGAAGGAGAAAAAAAGAGGGAAATAAAATGTGGACTCAAAGGGTTAATGATTTAATGAGGCGGGTGATGGGTTGAAAGGGTTGAAGTCTGGTTTGTTGTAGGTTAATCAAGGAGACATAGGGAAATAATTGAAAAGTGGTTTAAAAATGAGGCTTGAAGTGAATTGCGGGTTCGAGGGGATCTATATATAGTGGGGAAAATGGAAAAGGGGGTTATAGGGGTGAGAGATAATGGATTATTGTGGACATTAATCTCAATTTTCCATTCTTTTTTTTTTTTTTTATAAAAAAAAGTATTGAAACACTTATATATATTGGTCAGTTTTATAACCATCAATTTGATGCCATTATTGTTGTGAAAACCTCTAATTTGGGTTGAAATTACCATTGACCATGTGGATTCTGTTTGATTCAATACCAGATGGGTCCAGTATTTATATATATATATATAATTTTTTTTTAGTGTATATTTATTTATTTTGTTTTTACACAAATAATTGAAAAGAATATAAAAATTGTTAAAAGTAAATTATTTAATTTTTCCATGTGCCATTTATTTGTGTTTAGAATGGTTTATATGAATGAAAAGATTGTGAAACATATGGTTGAAATTTTGTTGGCGACATGTGGTATTTATGTAAAGTTTTTAGGGTATATACACATTTATATATGTGAGGTGTAATTTTTTTAATGATTTTTTTTTATATGTAGTGTGGGCTTTTGATGATTTCCTTTGAATGGAAATATTTTTAATACATTTCTATTAAAAAAAAANAAAAAAAAAAAAAAATTGTCTGTGTTTGCACTCGGGTAAATATTTTGACAACTAAACACTGCTTCTGTGATCCACTCAGTAAATTTATTTCCTAGTAAAAGTCCACTTCATTTGTTTTTACACGAGAACTGGGAGCCATGTGCAAACCCAATGGGCAAAGCAAAGGATAAATACAAAAGGCACAAGAGGATATTTAAAAGTAAAAAAACAATATACAAAAATAAATGAAAATTTTAGTTATATCAACAGAAGATATATTAAAATACTAAAATGCAACCTGCATTTAAAAATATATATATATATATATATATATATAACAAAATATAGATTTTTATAAAAAATATATTTGTTTCTTTTGTTTAATTTTTTTGTTAGGTGTGAGTATATTGTATACATGATGTGCAATCTGGATAATCTTTAAAGTATACAATTGGTACCTATAGTGGACTACTGTTTAGTTTCTATCGTCCCTTGCATTTAGGTACAAACAAAACTGTTTTTTGCATCTGTATAGCAAATTAAGTCACAATCAACAGATGTAACAGCTGCTATCCATTCATTAAAAACACATTATTCTCCTTTCCAAACTGTTTTGTTACACATCTATTTTCAATCTTTTTGTGTGTTATGTGAATAAGTTGAAACTCAACCAAAATTATGATAGTAAGTTTATATTTTGATTCATTTATTTTAGTTGTTAATTTAATTTTTCATTTTCTTATGAATTTTGTAGTTTTTGAGCTTTAAAATGTCACTTTGCGATAAACTTGTCTGATTTCTAGAGGGTTTGGATAATTTTTTTGTGTTGATTTTTCAGATTATAGATGAGGAAATTGTTGGTGACATAATCTGACATAGCCTTGTTAAAATTGTTTTTTTTTCTTTTTTTTTTATCCCCTCTCTTTGATTTTCTGTTCTTTTTTTTTAAGGAGGAAAAGTGACAAACAAGGAAATGTAACAATTTAGACATTTTTTTTTTTCTGAGTTGTTTCACAGTCAAAATATATAATTTTAGATGTTATAATTGATTTTTAAGGGGGTTTTGTGTTGAACGTTTATAAACTTAAAAATATCTTTTTTTCAAATTTTTATCTTTTTTTACAAAAATATTATGTTTTTATATTTTTTCACTTATTAAGATTAAAAAGGTTGTCTGGGTTATATTCTTAATGTAACAATTTAAATTGAGCTATCTCAACAACACATGTTTTTAATTATTTTACATTCAAAAAAAAATATTTAAATTATAAAAATATTGGACATATGATGTAAGACATTTGATGTAAAGATTGTGAGGACAAAGAGTTCTTTGATCTTGAGTTTCATCTATACTTTAATTCAGTGGTCTTTTTGAAAGAATAAGTCCGATTAGATAAGTTTAACTTCACGAAAGAAAAAAATTTAAAAAAATTATAAAAATAAGGATAAAAAAATGGTTGATCTTGAAAGTTCGAAATAAAATCCAAGGTTATCAATTTGGGACTGAAGCAAACAAAACAAGTTGAAAATTGAAATAATTTATCAAAATTAAAGGATCTAGTTGCAAGTAAAATATTTGTTACCATGGTAACGCATTAATTGATTTTATTTTTTTAAATTGACATATTTATTATTCTTTCTGAAATTATTGGTTTTTGGTATAAAGTTCTCTATGCACTTTTAGGTGCATTTGGTGATAGTCATAGAAAGGGTGGATTGAAATTTAAGTGCGAATTGTTCTGATTGCACAAGAATTAAACAAATTTTTCTATACATGTTTAATAAAACTGTTGTAAACTTGATATCTAAATGATATCATCTTGCGATATTATTGACTTGGACCTCCTAGTGACCTCAGTCAAAAGACATTGAAATCTCTTCTTTTTAATTGGAACTTAAGTCTTTTTAAAAAAATACATAAGCTGATAATTCTTTGTATGTTGCACATATTGCTCTCAACTTCGACAACAACAAGAAGCAAATGGATGTTTTTTGAAGTTTTTAATATAAGGTGAGGTAATTTTCTAGATATTTCAATGGTCTATATAATAATAAGTTATTTTAAAATAGAAAGTGCATAAAATATTTGCTTTGAAAAAAAAGAATGATTGTTTGTATCATAAATCTTAAGGCCAAGCATTTTGGTCTTTTTAGTCCACTTGATATTTGTAAGAAGTTAAAAAGGGAAATGTTGAAAGTGCGCTTGGTTGGGGAAGAAGTAAAAAAAGGAGTTTCAAGTTGTGCTAAAAGCTGACCAATTGAAGTGATGAAAATTGATCAACAAACTAAAACACTTAGGTTTATTTTTGTACTGATCTGATTTTTATTATTTTTATGATAAGATTTACTTTTCCAGACTGTAAATCTTAGAATAAACATTGTTTCGGTCTTAGCTAATTGGAAAGGATTATATAATTATTTTGAGTTTTGAAATGCTCAAGACAAATAATTCATTTAGTGTTGTCATGTTGAAATAGAAGTCACTTTTAGGCATTCAAAGGTTTTTTTTGGTTATCTGTGATAAGTGCAAAAGTTGTTAAAATATGTTGAGTGGGGTTACAAATTCGTATTAACCATTTATACCTGCTACACACTAAATACTTTAGGCACTGATAGACATTACTTTGAGATGTCATGCCATCATTGATCTGTTAAACTTTTTTATCTTTAAATTTGCAGGAACTTACAGACAAAGTCATTTCCACAAACCATAAAAAATGTGAGCTAAAGCACAACCCATTATTGCATAAGTCCTGCTTTTAGACAAAAATGTGTTGTGTGCAAAACATAAACATATCTTACAGCTGACTTAAGAAATGAAAAGACCTTACAGTAGCTCTTGAATTTTTGCTGGTGTTGAATGTCTTCTGTTCTTCAAAGTGTATCTTTGTCTTGGTTTCTTTTTTGGGAAATCTCAAGGATAAACATTGTGAGGTTTTCTTGGACAAAGCCTCTTTGCATATGAATAGCTTTGTTTGTTTTCTTTTTTTGACTTATCACTTGTTGCTGATTTATAAAGTTAAAAACAAAAATTGTTTTAGGCTTGTACTGGAAGCTTTGTAAATAATTTTCTCTTTACTTTATTTTCTCTTAGAGCCAAGATGTCCTCCAAACGTAAAAGCCCTCCATCCAAGTTGTCTTCAGAAGGCAGTATCTGCAATCAGATCAACATGGCTGCTTCTGAAGTAGAAGATTGTCCTAACAACCACACTGCCAAAACCTTGAATGGTTTTGAAGCCAATGAATTAGATGCAGGAGGTTCTGCTTATCTGGACGGTATAAGTGGTGACGAAGACGATGAAGTTGAAGAAGAAAACGATGATGAAGAATTGGAAGAAAGACCGGTCAAAAGACGAAGGCTGGTTGCAACTGTGGACAGTGACTCTGAATATGATTCAGAGACCCAGGGTAGTGTCAGTTTAGGTGACTTAGGTTTAGGACACCGTTCCATGTTGAGTCCGGCTTTGATGGGACATGCCAACAACCACAATAATAATCACCATAACAAAAGATCCATGATGGATGATATATTAAAAAGACTTACTTCAAAAATGAACTCCAGTTCAATCGGAGAAGCGGAAGAACATCAACGGAGACTTCATGCAGATATGCCAAGCACTTCAGGCACTTGTCCCATCACTCCGTAAGTACCCAGATTAAAATCGAAAGAGATTTTTCCATAATTCAACCAAAATTTGAATAGATTTACTGCACTCTGTTGAAAAGGTCTTGGTAAAAATATAGCTTTCTATTCTGGTTGGGTTGGTTGGTTGGTTGGTTGGTTGGTTGGTTGGTTGGTTGGTTTATGGTTGTTACTTGTTAGATTAATGTTTGCCTGGTTTTGTGGCTAAGGCTAAATCCGGATACAAAGACAGCGGATCTTTGTCGCTTAACATTGAAACTAGATTTAGTAGTCATTAAAACAATATATTAATCATTCTTTATGATATACAGCTTTTCAAATTGCAGGTTGGATGGAGGTAAAAGGAATTCTAGCATTTACTTTTACCCTTGCTCGTAGCTGTAGAAGCGTTTGTACTCCTATATAGTATGCATAAGGAATATGCCATTTCAATTTGGCACAAGATTTCGGGCACAGGTTCATTAGCTAATATAACGTAAATTAAAGGAAGGGTCTTGGCACAGTTTATCATAACAAGAGGACTATGCATTTTTCATATATGGATCTGACGTGCGGAAAAGTTTGCTCATTTTTTCTGTCTTTACTAAAACAACAAAGCTTTGCGACCTCTCAGTCATCATCAGACTTTTTACCGTTAGCAGTTATTAGAATGGAGCAGAGAGGGCTCATCCATCATAACAGCTTTATGCTTAGTTCCCACTTGGCAGAAATTTTGACAGAAAATTTTCTGCTGCAGAAAATTTTGAGGGTAGAAAGGAGCAGTTTTTACAAATTGCCTTCTTTAGCTGGCATCCATTTTTAAATTCTACTTTTTTGCACTTTTTTGTCCCACTTTTCAGTCCACATACTTTTCTGCAGTCAAAATTTTCTGCAGCAGAAAATTTTGAGTGTAGAAGGCAGCAGTGTTTACAAATTGCCTTCCTTAGCTGGCATCCATTTTTAAATTCTACTTTTCTGCATTTTTTTGCCCACTTTTCTGCACTCAAAATTTTCTGCTGTGCATAAAAGTATGTTTTTCTGTCAATTTACTCTTAACCAGCAGTTAGATGACAGAATAGATTTGATCAATATGGCACGTTAACAAGATAAACATGAATCTTTATAGGTTAGTTAGAAGCCATTAATTACTTCTACTTTGTCATGTTGAGGTTTCGGCACTAGATTTTGCTGAATTGAGGTTGCAGTTGCAATGCACTGTGGGAAATAAAGATGCATTAATAGATTAAAGTAAAGGAATCAAATTTCAGATCTGTATCAATTTTGATACACTTTAGCATGAAATGTAAGACTTAACCTTGAAATGATGTAATGTCTGCTTTGATATTGCTGCACCTATTAAGCACGATGCAAATATTGTGAGCAGTTCCAATCACTTTTAATAGAACTGAAAAAATAATGGGGGGGGGGGAAATCGAGCATTGTCTGCCAAACAGTTTCAACAATTATTTTCTTTCTTTACAAAGATTTTTTTCCCCCGTTGGAATTGTGTCACCAAACAGTTCATTATTATTATTTTTTTTTTTTTTTTTTGTGTCGACAACAATTGTCTGCAAGTGCAAGGAATCATGGGGTCGCTTTTGTCGAATTTCTTTGCTGACTACAGGTGGTGTTGTCAGCATTCCTGCTGTGACCGCTTGTATCTGGGGACAAAGGCACATTGTTGTTTGTGTTGGCAACAATTTGTTGCTTTGTTTGTCTAAGGAAAGGGGAGAGTTAGGGAAACAGGCCGAGGCAGAAAATAGCAGCAAATTGATGCACTTGCACGTGGATATTGCGGTTTTGGCGCAGGTTGGATTTAGAAAAGAAAAAGAAATTGCTTTTTCTTTCTTTTCATTTTCCACTGCGCACTTTATATTGTTGATTTAATAGTAAAAAAGAAAAAAAAGAAAAAAAAATCAATTGTAATCTATTTTTGTCTGATAATTGAAATTTGTTTCCTATGTTTCAGAGATGAAACAATGCCAGATATTACAGTGAAAATTGAGAAAAACACAAGTATGGTAATTGTGGACAGTGAAGCCCTCAAAGTAGCGCTTGCAGGTGATTCCAAAGACCGAGACAGGCGTTTGGGAGAAATCATTTCGCAGTTAGAGACACTCCGAGGCCATTTGTTGACGCAGAAACCGGACCAACCAAAGGTAAAATAAACATTTAACAAAATATTTTTTAAAAAATTAAATACCCTATTTCTCGAGTTACAAGTGTATAAATGCATCTAAGAAAATTCGAAGATGAGTTAAGTCCGAATTGTCACGTATGATTTCCGCAAATATTCGATAATTTTAGAACCCGCTCATGGTATTATCTGTGTGAATAAGCAAACTTTCTCTCTTTTCTCTTTGGAGTGCGCTTTTAATTCTGAGAATGCTTGTAAATTGAGAAATCCGGTATTTGAGGAGAAAATTTGAAACCACTTTGATTTTAGAGGACTAAGAATAGACAAGGGGGAAATGAATGGTGATTTTGATGGAACTGTGTTGTTTCTTTATTTTTTTTCTTCTTTTCCTTGGTTTAACATATGAATGAAGCGGCCACGTTTGGCTTACATGTGTATCCCCTCCGGTTTCGTGATGCGTGTTGTTCGTTATTGCCCCCTTCCCAGAATTCATTTGTCAGTGTTTGTAAGTGACACAAGAAGAGCGTTGTTTCTTAACTTGGAGCTTTGTAAAATGAGTCATAAGTTAGCAGTAGAATTAGATTCATTGAGGAGTTGAAAAAAGACAAATGGGGTCGACCAACGCCCCCTACAACCGAACCAAACAAAGTATAGTGTATAATGTGTTTGAAAGCGGGGCACAGCGGCTATTTATGTGTGGAGTAAAGAAACTTGCTACTCTCATTCATGATGCGCTTTTCTTTTATTTTTCTTTGAGGTGTCGCGCAAGAATTTCTTTTTATAAAACGGTGAATGGGGAAAATTTTTTTATCGATTTTTTTTTTTAACCAAAAAAAAAAAAAAAAAAAAAAAAAAAAATTAATCGTTGAGGATCGTGGATTTGGGTTGAGTTTTTAAAGGAGAAAATCGATTGTTTAATCGATTCTTAAAGATTAAATCGATGTTTTATTGATTTTTTTAAAATAAATTTGAATTGCAATAAGAATTTTAAAAAAATTGATTTTAAATCTTCTAGTTTTGAGTTCGACCGATATTTATTTCTGTGTTAGCTTCTCAAATTACCTTTGCGCATCCCTCGAATAAGTGTTTACAAATTCCCCAATTACTTTTATCAGTTTGTTTTTGTGAAAAATTTGATAAGGAGACAACAGACACAACTTAGGGCCAAGAATACTTCTCAAAGTCTATTCTTGTCAAAGGATTTCCGCTATCTTTTGCCTAACACTGAAAAAGGGAAGTGAAAACAAAGTAGTAACGCCCGCATCGCAAATGACTAACAAAAGAAATTTTAAGTAGCAAAAAAAGAGGTTTCAAAAAAGTACTTGTCAAAATTTATTTAGCTAATTATATTTTTTTTCTTTTTTTCTTTCTTTTCAAATTACTTTTTATTGTTTTATCGGGTGACGGCCTGACGGGTTTCAATCAACGTGTTTTGTTATTGGTTAGTGTGTTTTTTCCTCATTCTTGGTGAGGAGTGACGAAATGTGTCAGTAGAAATCAGTTTGCACATCGCTTGTAATTGAGATGCGTTTGTCCTCCACTGAGTGACATCACTTTAAATAGATAAAGACACTACAATTCATTCAGTTGTTGATAAATGGACCAAACATGGCGGCATTTTTTTCCTTATTTTTATTTTAAAGCGATTTAACAGAACAAAAATATGGAATCATAAGAAAAATTTAAGAAAAAATTTATTTTTTGTGTTAAAAAGTGAAATTTCACTTCTGGAGCGCCATTAAATGAGGCAAATATTCATTTTTCCATCATTTTTCGCAATATTCCTTTAAAGAATGTTTAAGAGCTATTAGAAATCAGTTTGGTAATGCATGGAATTGCAAAATGAATGGAGGGAGGCTTAATACAGCATGATGGGTTAATTAGTCATTTTGATTGGCACCACATGTCAGCAGTCATTGGCGGATTTACAAGGGAAATTAATATCCCATATTGCCTCGGGTGAGAAAAGATGGAGTTGAAAAACAAAAAATATTTTTTTTATTTTTTAGTTTTTTTTTTATTATTATTATTATTTTTTCAAAGCATAAGTAAAAATGGGGGTTTTAAGAGATATAGATTGTAGAGGTTTTGAATTTGATTTTACAAAGTGATTGGAAATCTGATGAAAATTGGTTGAAATAATTGGCAAAATGGAGTCGGTACACGGGGAGCCATTGAAGCGAACAGTTTTCGAAGGAATTGAAAATAATGAAAAACAGTGGCGTGATGCACCCGAGGGACTCGTTCTCATCTTAATCCTATCAGACAGGCAAACAGAGTGTCAGTCAATATGCAAATTTAAACTTAAATTCTACTCTGATTTTTGCATTACTCCGTTGCCATGGAAACGGGTAAAACAGCAAATGGCTCGAATCAAAATGTGTCAAATAAAATTGGATTGTCTTCAATAAAAATAAAATCAAAAAACGATCCAAGATGGTGCATTATGGGTAGTTTGATGTAGGGTTTTTTTGTTTTTTTTTGCTTTAAAAAAGTCAAATTAGGGGTGTTTGCGCCATGTTTTTGACATTTTTATTTTTTTTCACTTCCTATCTTCAACCCATTTTACCCGTGGAAAAAAAATTGGGTTTTTGGATTTTTTGCACCCATCTTTTAATCTTGAATGTACAAATCCCTTTCCTTTTAACACTTCCTTTCTAAAATTAGAATAAATCTCAATGATATGTGTTTAGAGGGGTCTTTTAATATTTTTTTTGATATGACTTTCAATTTTTTTTCATTTTAACTTACAAGTTTCACTAACCCTCGCTTCCGGATTTTTTTGTATTT